>JACVTC010000046.1:137500-167500 GCA_016946835.1 Neocallimastix lanati (nom. inval.)
GGCTTTATATGTTTATCAATTTTAACATCTTTACGAAGACCACAAGTAACAAAACTACCCGCACCATGCTTAACAGGTTTATCAATGGTAACACCTTCTCGATATAAACTGGTTTCATCTAAACGCATATGATGTGGTGCATCTAACGGATTTAAAAGACCAGTATATTGTAAATCTTTATGGACAGGGAATAATAGCTTTCTAAGATAGGATGGTGTTTCTAAATATTGAAGAATTCTTGCTAAGAAAATATTTGGATCTGATGGCTTATTGGAACCTTCATAGACACCAGAAGTTGTATTTTCCATAGTACGTGTTGGATCTTCATTATAAATAATTACTTCATCAACTTCAAATATAGTAACTGCACGTGCAATTTCACCAGCAAGATATGTTCTAAGTTCAGCGGATTGAGCAATTTCAATGACTGAACCAGGAATAGCAACTGAGACAGTATATTTTCTACCTTTATTATTTGGGTCACCTTCTTTGGGTACTAAATTCCAGGGACATTCTGCCTTTATATTTTTCATAGGTTCTTTTATTTGATTTTTAGTTACTCTATAGGCAGCTTTTTGTCTTTTTGAACCTCTTTCAAGTTTAAATGGAGCTTTTTCATTATTATTATCCTTTCTCTTCATTTTTTTTTTTTTTTTTTTGATAATTAAATAATTTTATTTAACGTTAAAATTAAAATATCTATTATATCATTTTTATTTTTATTTTTATTTTTTTTTATTGAAATTTTATTATTATTTGAATTTAAATTATTTTTATTGAAATTTGATATTTAAATGATTTAAATTATATTATAAAACAAAATGAGAAGAGTTATATAAGAATATATATATTACGCATTTTATATGTATAAGTATGAAAATATGATGTTAGTTTTTATAATATTTTATCTTATTATATATATTAATTAAATAATAATTATAATAATAATAATAAAAAAAAAAAAAAAAAGAAATCTAATTTTTAAAAATGCTTTTTACATTTCATTTAAAATTGTTATTTTCATTTTTTTTTTTTTTTTAAAAAAAAAAAAAAAAAAAAAATAATAATTATATAAATATTATCAATATATATATTCTAATTATTTTAAATATACATTCAAAAAAATTCTTGATTAATTTTTATAAATATTAATCTAGGATTTCTAATAATTTATGATAGATAGTGTGTTTTGTATGAATTTCAAATTTTATCTTTACATTTTTTTTTTTTTTTTTTTTTTATATTAATTAGTAATACAGATCTAGAAAATACTCTTTTTTTTTTTCAAAATTCTATTATATATAATATTGATATTGATTACTCTTTACAATTTATTTTTATTATTATTTTTTTAAAAAAAAAATAAACCTTACATTAATAATTGGAATGGTTAATATAAAAAATATTTTCAATTTTTTTTTTTTTTTTTTTTTTTTTATAATTTAATATATATATTTAATTGTTTAATAAGAAATTTATTATAATAATAAAAAAAAAAAAAATAAAGTTATTTTTTAAATTAAACGATTGGTGTAGAATAATCAAAAAATGATACTGTAATATATATATATATATTTTTAAAAAAAAATAATAATAATAAAATATAAATAATATATCAATAAAAAAAAAAGTAAATGCTTAGTAAAATATATATTAAACACTTTATTTTGAAAAGTTAATATTTTTATAATTATTATTATTTGTCTTCATTTTTATATGTCTTTATTTACTATTATTATTTTATTACTTTTTTTTTTTTTATTAAATTTAATGTATTTATTAATGTATTTATTAATGTTGATGATTTTTTTTTTTTTTAAAAAAATAAAAAAAAGAAAAAATAGTTAAATAAATATGAAGAAAAAATTTTTATTGATAATTTAATAAAAAATATAATTTTATTATTATTATGATGATGATAAATATTATAAATATTTCTATTTTGAATTTTTAACAGCAACAAAGAATGAACAATTATATTTATATTTCAACATGGAATGTTGATTACTAGAGTAAGTAGTTTCAATACGTTTCTTTTCCTAATAGCAAAAAAAAAAATAATAAAAATAAAAAATAAAAATTGAATTAAATTTTTTAATATATATTAAATTATTATTTAATATGTATATAGATATATTTACCTTTATAGTAAATCCAAACTTTTCAATTGCTTCAAAGAATTCTTCCAAACTTAGTTCGAATGAGAGTTCACTATACATATCTTCAAAATGATAAAGTAATGGACCTTTATTATTATTATAATTATAATTATTATTATTATTATTATTTAATTATATTAAAAAAAATTTTTTTTTAAAAAAAAAAAGTTATTATCATATAAATTATAATTATTATTTTCATTATTATTATTATTATTATTATTATTATTATTATTATTATTAATTATTATTATTATTTATAATTTTTATTTACCCATATTAATCCAAACTGCATTTGGTTTTAAAATATTTGAAATTAATTCAATATATTCCAAAATATTTTTAGCTGTATCCATAAAGAAACATGTAACAATACTATCCCAATAATCTTTTTTTTTTATTTATTTTATTTTTATTAATTATCATTAAAAAATTATATAAAAATCGAAATAAAAAAAAAAAAAAAAAAGATAATATTATTTAGTAACGAAGAATATTAATTCCAAGAAAAATTATTCTTTATTCAATAAAATACATTAATGAATATAATAATAATAATAATAATATTATTATTATTATTATTTTTATATTATATTATATATTTAAAAACTTACTATTATATTTTGGGCTACCATAAACTTCAAGAAAATCACCTGCTACCATACTAAAATTAGTATTTTCAGGTATATTTCCTGGTAAAACATCAGGTATATCAACTGGTGCTATTTGATGTTCAACTTTTTCAGTATTTGAAAAACTATGAATCCATGGATATATACGGAATTGATGTGCTTCAGTCATACTTTTTTTTTTTTTTTTTTTTTAATTTTTATTTTATTTTAATAATAGAATATAATTAATTATATATTCTTATTAGTTTATTTTTATTTTTATTTTTTATTTTTTTTATTTTTAAATAGGATATATTCTATTAAATATTATTCCATAAAATTATTACCAATTAAGAATAAAATTAGATCCTAATAACTATTTTATAATATTGTAATTAATAGAATGATTAATTATTATTTCATATAATAAAGGTTTCAAAAAAAAAAAAAAAAAAAAAAAAAAAAAAAAAAAAAAAGTTAATGA
Source organism: Neocallimastix lanati (nom. inval.) (assembly GCA_016946835.1). Classification (NCBI taxonomy): domain Eukaryota; kingdom Fungi; phylum Neocallimastigomycota; class Neocallimastigomycetes; order Neocallimastigales; family Neocallimastigaceae; genus Neocallimastix; species Neocallimastix lanati (nom. inval.). The sequence goes on from JACVTC010000046.1 coordinate 140,755, forward strand.
TATTGAATAAATAATAAATATAATATTCATTATTGGTAATGTCTATTAATATTAAATAATTATATAAATTGAGTTATTAAAATTTTATATACCATATAAAATGAAAATTCATTGCCTTGAGTTGAAAAACCTAATTTCGTTATATCATAAGCTAAACGACCTAAACCTGCACCTGGAACTAAGACATTTAAATTTCCTCTTTTTTTTTTTTTTTTTTTTTTTTTTAATATTGAAATTATGAGTTATATAAAAATATAAATCAACAAATACATAAATATTTTTATTAATAATAATAGAACAATTTATTACTATGGATATATATTAACCTTTCTTCCTGTGGTACATCTTTATAATAATCTAAAAGAGCATTAATTATTGGGGTATATGTTTGTTCTCTTTCAATTTTACCCTTTATTTTTTTTTTATTTTTTATTTTTTTTTTATTTTTTATTTTAAATTAATGATATATAATTATTGATAGATATAGATATAAAATATAAAAAATATTGAATTATAAAATAAAATTTTGATTGGTACATTTTAGTACTAAAAAATTAAAATTCATTTAAAATTGTTTCAATTTTTATTTTTATTTTTTAATTTTTGGAATATATAAAAAAATGTATATATACTTCATCACTCCAATCTCTAACAAATTGCTTTAAAGTACTTTTAACTTTATCAATTTCTAAAGTTTTAACACTTCTTCCTTGGAATACTTTATTTGGATCAGCCTATTTATATACATATATATATCAAAAATATTTAATTTATTTGATATGTTTATATAATTATTAATAGATAAAATCATCATTAATAATATTGAATATATTTTTATTTTTATTTTTTAAAAACACACCTATGATAAGTAAAAAAAAAAAAAAAAAAAAAAAAAAAAAACTTGCGCTTTTATATATATATATATATAATAATACTTTTATACTTTTATATTGAAAGAAATATATTTCATATTATATAAAGACTTACATTATATGGAACATAATCTTGAATCATAAGTTTAATGAAATTAGAATTAACTTTAATTAATTCATCAATAGTATTTAACTTTTTTAATACATTTGGAAATAATAATTTATGTTTTACTGGTAATAATCTATAATCACTTTTTTTTTTGTTATTCATATTTTGTGCATAAATTTCATAGTGAAGAAAAGTGTTTAATACTTCACGAAGATGTTTTTCTTCTTCTATTTTATCTTCTTCTTTGACTTCATCTGGATCATTATTAAATATTCCATTTTTTAAATAATAAACATCTGATTCTTCTCTAACACTTTCATAACTACCCTTAGGTTGACTTTTTATATTTTCCAAACTCATTTTTTCTCTCTTTTTTTTTTTTTTTTTTTAAATAATAATATATATAATATGATATTATTTTATTTTATATTTGTGTTTATATATATGAATTATTAATAAAATTAACAAAAAAAAAAAATTACTTTGATATAATTGTTATATTTTTAAAATTGATTTTACTTTATTAATTATTTCGAAATGTTATTTAAACAATATATTATATATTTTTAATAATTAAAAATATTTTTTATTATTTTTATTATTTAAAGTTTTTTATTTTATAAATTAAATTTTTTCTTTTTTCCTTTTTTTTTATTGGTTTTAATTTTTACAAAAAATTTTATATTTAGTTTTTTTTTTTTTTTTTTTTTATTTTTATTTTTTTTTTAATTTTTTTTTTTCTTTTTTATTTTTATTTTTTTTTCTTTTTTATTTTTATTTTTTTTTCTTTTTTCTTTTTTACTTTTTTTTTTCTTTATTATTTATTATTATTATTATAACTATTATTATTACAATTATTACTATTACTATTACTATTATTATTATTATTATTTTTATTTTTTTTAAAAAAAAAAAAAAAACTTTGGGATACATAGGAAAAAAAAATTTTTTAAAATTAATGATACTACTACTACTACTAATAGTAATAATGATAATGATAATGATAATATATATATAAGAAATACATAATATCAATATATAATATTTTTAAATTTTTAAACTTAAATAGTAATAATAAAATAAAATAAAAATAAAATAAAATAAAAAATAAAAATAAAGGAATAAATTAAATGTTTTTTTTTTTTTTTTTTTTTTTTTTGGTAGCTTTAACATTATTTTTACAAAAATTAAATATAATATCACCATATTATATTTAATCATTAATATTATATTAAATTGAAATCTAACTTTACTTTTCTTAATAATTCCGTTAAAAAATTTTTATTTAAATGTTAATAAACAATTTATTTTTATTTTTATTTCAATTATAAACTTCTCCTAATTTATATATATATATATATACATATATATGAATAGATAATTATTTTAATATTAATTTTTTTTTTTTAACTTTATTTTATATATTTATTTTGAGATAATCTTTCGTAGTTTATTTTTTAAATTATATTTTAAAATTATATTTAAATAAATTTCATATTATATAAGAAATTATCTATTTGAATATATTTCTATTAAAATTTTAGTATTTTTTAATTATATATTAAAATATATATATATATATATTTATAGTTTTTTTAGGAAAAAAAAAAAAAAAAAAAAAAAAAAAAAGTTTATTCAAAGGAACGAAAATTAAACTAAAATTTAAAGTAACGGTATCCATTTAAAGAAAATATATATATTTAATTTTCAGCATTTCTCTAAATGGAAATTAAAAAACTAAATTCATTTTTTTTATATCTTATGATTATATTTAATTTTTTATTTAATTTGTTCATTATAAAAAAAAAAATTATTGAGAAAGTTAATATAATATATTAAAAAAAATATATCTATATAAGATTATGATATAACCTTTATTAGATCATATTGAATATTTATTAAAACAAAGAAGTAACATCTAAAAATAATAGTATTCATTAATTTCTTTCATGAACTAAAAAAATGTTTTTTTTCTGATTAGGAAGAATTCTTTTATTTAATATATTTTTAATATTTAATTTATAATAAAAAAGTACATATATATATAAAGGCTAAATATTAATAAACTAAAAAATTATATATTAAAATTACATAATGTATAAAATAATTTTGATATATTGATGTTATTTACCAAAAAATAATTTAAAATAATAAATTTAATGATAAATAAAATTAATTCTATGTTTCATATAAATTAATTTAAATGACAAGAATTTTGATATGCGGGACTTTTATGTGCAATAATTTATAAGCAGTGGGTTTTAAATAATGGTAATTTAGTAAATTTTATTAATAAAATTATAATATTCGTACAATTAAAATAATAATTCTAATTCCTAAAATTTTACAAGAGGGTCCTCTATTTTCTAATATAATTAATTTAATCTATTTATATGAAATAGGTAATATATTAATTATATATTCTAATATATAGAACTATATAAATTTTATATGAAATAAAGTATTATAATTATTATAATTATAATAATACATATTGAAATAAAATAAAATAAAATAAAATAATTATTATCAAAAAGATATAAATTTAATATATAATAATTATTATTAAATATACAAATATGTTAATAAACATATTTGTTTTATATCAATTTTATATCTATTTATGTGAAAATAAAATGTATTAATTTAATTAAAATAAAGTTTATTAAAGCATAATCTAATGTTAATTTTGAAGTAATTATAGTATAGTATGGTGATGTCAAACTGAATTTTATTACAAAAGATGCTTAAAAGAAGTAAATAAACTGGTCCCCCAATTCTCAGCTGGTAGTTTAACTTTTATTTAAACAAAGGATTAATAGCCATACTAGTTTGTCATTGTTCCTCCAGGGGCCAATGCTTACTTCCATATATTTAGATTTAATACTTGTTCATGTTACCAAGATGAAAGAAAACTAAGATATATTATTTGCAGGTGTACTTTAAAATAGACCATGTGGAAAATAATTAAATATAGCCATTTCTCTATTAACTAAGAAGATACTTAATACTTGATAATAACTTTACTTATTAACAATTAATTATAAAATAATTAAAAAAAAAAATAAAAAATAAAAAAAATTAAATGAGTTTTGGAAATGAAAGCTTAAGCTTATAGACAAAGATTATTATTGGAATCCATGTCATAATTTTTCATCTAGAATAGTCGCCTTTTTTTTTAAAAAAAAAAAAAGAAAAAAAAAGGGAAGATATAAAAAAATGAATAAATTTTTTTAATTTCCTTTAGAGAAATTTGGAAACCATTTTGAGTAACTTAATATCTTTATATACTCAAACCCTTGTATTTTAAGAAAACTGAAATTTTTTCTAAAATACAAGTGTATAAGTACTAATGAGAAAATAAAAAGTTACCCTGCTTGTCCTTTAAAACACTTGACGAAATAGAATTAGAGTACATAGGATGAGATAGCTTCTTTAATTTTAACCAAGCACTCCTAGCATTTTTATTATGAAAATCATTACATGCTGATTCTATCGACTGATGAAATTGTTTTGATTTAATAGAAAACTTAATTGATCTGACTTTACCCACATATATTTTTATATTCACGAAGCAAATTTAAAAATTCATCAAGGTTTTCAAGATTAGAACCTAAAGAAAAATTTTTGATTTCATTAAATGCAACATGCTTTTCATGAGAAAGTTTCTTGATATAATAAGGGCAGTGGAAAGCGGAGCCTTTAAGATCACAAGGAACTCTAGCATGAACTTTATCACTAACTTTATTAGCTGTTTCTATAAATTTATTGACCATTACATTAGAACTTAATTCTTTATTATCATCAAACTCATTAAGAAGAATTGAGAAGTAGTTACTTGAGAATATTTCATTATGCTTTTCATTACACATGCGTTGGGACCACTTGAATCTTCTAGATGGAGTAGGAGCACGAAAACCTTCTGAGTCATCTTTCTTACAGGAAAGGATAAGAGGGAAGTGGTCAGATATATCATTGAATGTACTACAAACAGATACCTTATTAATGTATTCCTTCATTTTACAATTAAGTAAAACATAATCAATACAAGACGATCTTCCATCCCGAGATCATGTGAACTCGAGACCTGATATGTTTTTAGTGAACCACTAATGAGATGATTTATTAAGTAAACTTTCTAATTGGGATTTAGATATATTAAAGTCACCTACAAGAATAGAAGGTGTATTAGTATGTTTTTTTATCCAATTAGTAATTTCTGAAAAGACATTCTTTCTTTCTTCCTTATGAGTGACCGTAGGAACATAAATATTACCAATAGTGCCTTTAATTCCCCAAAAAGAAGTGATGTTGACAGAAATGATACTTATATTCAAAAGGATCAGGAGAAAATGAACAAGAACAATGTACACTTATACTAAGACCTCTCATACTGGGTATATTTGAATTAGTTCTTCGTAAAATTGTATTATAGTGACAAAGAAATGAGTAATTATTTGAAAGTACATTAAGGTTTTGATCCAATTAATTTTATTGATTGGAAGGCAGTGGGTAAGAAGAAATAAAATATTTAGGTAATAAGTGGGTTTATTATAGTTTATCCTTAAAATGAAGTAATTTTCCATTTTAGGTATGCGTTTTTTTGTAATTCCATGAACTATTTCATTGCAATTGGAAATACGTTTACTAAGAAATTCCCAAAGTTTACTAACAGACCATGATTGAAGATCATGAATAAAAATAAGAATGAAATCTTTATTCAAAATATCGTATCTTCGCTTCAAAACAGGTATAGTTGCTGACTTTGAAGAAGTATTATCCATTTCAAGAAAGCCTAAAAAATAAAATAAAAAAAGAATAAAATAAAAAAAATAAAAATAATAATAAAAAATAGATAAAAATTTTTTTTTTTTTTTTTTTTTAATATATATATTTACACAAAAGAAAAATAAAAGAAAAAGTAAAATACCTTTAAATAGTATATAAAAAAAAATATTGGTGTTGAATATGTGAAAGCTTGAAATATATAATTGTTCTTGATGATTTAATAGTTTTTAGATTTTGTAAATAATTGATTTATCCAGTATTACTGATATAATATTTATAAATTTACACAAGGGTTAGAAATTTATTGATACAAAATTACTTGTATATACTGTTAAAATGAATAATCGTTTCTTTTTATCTTTTGATTGATTGTAATTCTTTCAATTAATAATGCTCTTTAAGATGTTAAAAATTTTCTGTTGAATAATCATAAATTAGCTAAAAGTATATTTAAAAAAGAAAAATATTAGTAAAGAAAGACTATAAAAAAGATTACCATCCGTTAAATACTGTCTTAAACACAAGCTTTGGAGTGAGTCAATCTCCTGCATTTCCATTTTACAATAGCTACATGAAAGTATATATAATACTATAGAAAAATACATATACAAAATAATGCTAAAGTAAAAAATACAATAGATTCATTACAATGATAATATGTAGAAACTACATGATATTATTAAATATACAACTCCAATGTTACAACATATCCAGTTTAAAACAATATAAAACATCAGGTTCACTTTCTACAGTCTTTCAGTATTCCAGTTTTCTCTCTTCGTACTAGAATTTTTTTTTTTTTTTTTATAGCCGCAATTATTGCGAATTTTAATCTTTATTTACTTATTCTTATATAAAATACATGAATACTTTTAATTATAATAAAAAAATAAAAAAACACAGAATTAAAAAAATAAATAAATATTATTTGTCCAATATGAACATAATGAACATAATAATAAAGAAATAGTAACGTGAAATAAAAAGTAATAATCAAAAATAAGTGTATAAATAAATTCAGAAAAAAGTTCATATGCTGATAAAATATTCACATTTTATTTTATATTTTTATATTATTAATATTATACTATATTCTTATATTATTATCAATATTATATTCTTATCTTATATTAATATTTTATTATTATATTTTTATGTTGTGTAACATCTATCTATGTATATTAATTCATAGAATAATCACATGATTAAAGATGTATTTTTTAATATAAAAATTAATTATTTTTATTATCTTAAAAAAGTGAGTTCTTAACATTAATAAAAATTTATGTATTAAATAAATGCAAAGATTAAATAAAAGTTTATTATAAAAACATATATACTTTTCTCATATGCAACGAACCTCACCTCCTTATAAATTAGGGTTTGAATTAACTATCTGAAAGAAATTATGGTCTTCTCCTTCAGAGGCATTGGCCCTACTAGCCTGTCTTACTGCATTTTCAGCGTTGACGCTCCTGGTTAGTTTGCGCTTATACTTTCGGAATAGTAACCCTTGCCGAGTACTAGCCCGAGGCATAATTTCTGTAAAGAGAGCCGCAGATCGCACCAAGAATGGCGTTTTTGAATAATCACCAGAAATGATTTAGTTCTTAAACAAAATATTCCATTCCTTTTTATAATTTAAATCTATAATGTTTGCATCCCTTCCACCAAGAAGATAGTTATATAATCGGTACCACATCACATATATATTTACATACTCATTATTCAGAAAATTACTTAAATTACCACGATTTTCACCAATTGAACTATTCACTAAATTAGAAGTAACGATATTATAATTTTCATTATCACTAATATTAATATTTATATTTTCACTATCACTATTTCTACTATTATTAACCATATTATTTCTATTGTTAATATTAATATTATTAATATTATATACTTCGTTACTACTATCAGAATCAGAACTTAGTTCTAAATTATTCATATCTGTGATAACAGTGTCTACATTACTATTAGATATTGGACAATATTTAGAAATAATATAAAATATTTCATAAAGAATTTCAATATCCTTAAAATATATTATTGAAATTCACGGAAAAGATAGCGTTTAGAAAACCAATGTTCCAATTGAGGATTACTATTATTTCTATAACAACAAGGACATCTTTCAGGATAGTCTACTTCAATCATTTTGGCGGCTTTGGCAACACTAGCATCGAATTTATATTCACATCTGGGGCGAAGAACCCATCGGAAGCCAATGCTAAATTCAGGATATTTATAATTAAGCTTAAGATACTCTCTAAAAGTCTAAAAGTAGGATTTTCATAATGTCTTGAAGGTATAAAATTCTTTGGTTTAACAACTAGTGTAGCGCATTTATTGATTCCAAAGGTCATTCCATTTTTAATACCCCAATCATGAGCAATATTCAAAAGGTTTTTAAGTGAAGATTTTGTAGGAGCTAATAATACAATATCATCAGCAAATAATCCACCACAACACATTTTTTTTTCAGTAATCACACCATAACTATTACATTTATCGAAAATATCATTGATAAATATATTGAATAAAATAGGTGAGAGAGGACACCCTTGGCGAACACCACGGTGTATTGGAAATTCTTTTGAAAGTTTACCATTAAAGTTTGCACGAGCTTTCGAGGTAAGGTATAGATTAGTAATAAATTGAAGGCATTTACCACGAATACCAAGATTATTTAGTTTAGTAAGTATATTGTAAATTGGAACTGAATATATATATAATATGTTTTATAAAAAAGAAGTAAAATTTTAAATAAAAAAAAAAAAAAAGAATTGTAATAAAAATTTAAAAACATAGATTATTAACGGAATATTTTATTTTATATTAATATAAACTATTTTAAAAAAACTTTATTATATTATTATATTTTTATATATTTAATATATAATTTTTCAGAAGTCCATATCATAATTGAATAATGTTTTTTTTTTTTTTTTTTTTTTTTTTTTTTTTTTTTTAACGGCAGTAAACTTGCTTCATCATTGAATAATGATGTACTTCAATAATTAGTTATTACCATTTCTGAAATAATTAAACACTTTAGATAAACATATTTTTATTATTTATTTTTAAAGTTTTTTTTTTTTTTTTATTTTATTTTATTTACTTTATTTTTTTATATATTTTTTTTTTTTTTTTTTTTTTTTAAATTTATTTATTTTCTTATTATTTAATCATTTAATTTAATAAAAAAATTCATAATATTATAAAATAATATTATCCTATTTTTCTTTAAATTGTCTTTTTTATCCAGAAATTATTACATTCATTTTAATTAAAATTCTATTTTAAAATAAAAGAATTTTTTATTAAATTTTAATAATTTCTATTCTATTTTATATTTTATTTCATATTATATAATTGGAAATATTTCTATTACTTTAAATTTTTAAATATTTTATAAAAGTAATATTTAATATATTATTTTATTTTTATTACTTTTAGTTTCAAAATATTTTAATAAAAGTAATATTTATATTATATTATTATTATATTTAAAATAATAAGTATAATGAGGCAATAATAGCAGCAGCAACAGTCATAACTGAGTAACGAACACTAACTGCTCCAGATGATTGAGAATCTTTTCCATCTTCATTCTTGGTTTCAGTGTTTTCAAGACCTTCACAATCCATAGTAACTTCCTTTAATGAAGTACCGTCAATAGCCCAGATGTAACCATAGTTTTCCTTTGCAAATTCTGCTGGAGCATTAGTAGCACCTAAAGCACTAACAATTTTTTATATATTAAAATTTTCAATTAATAAACCGTTTTTTTAAACATTTTTTAATAACTTTATTTATATTTTACGTGGCGAGCTTAGTAGCCTTTTCCTTGTCAGACCATACAAAAATAGCATTATTGATTTTGTTAGCATCAAGTAAAGTGGTTTTAATGTTTGCTAATTGAGCATCATCACCAGAAATTTCTTGAGCTTCAACACCAATCTTTTCTTGGAGCTTTTTTTATTTTTTATCAGTAAACAAAATATTATTAATTCATAAATATTTTAATAAAATACATAAATATTTTAATTTTAAAATTTATTTCAATTTTACTCACAGCTTGAGCAGTATTTCTTCTTGAATTAACAGTCTTTATAGCTCCAGTCTTATCAGTACCATCAGCCTTATAGAAAATGGCATCTGGTTTATTAACCTTTGAACCAATTAATCCAGCGAAACATTCAACTCTCTTTAAACCCTTTTCTTTAAGATCACCTTCCTTACCTTTAGTTGACTTACTACTGTAGTTTTCAAAAGTCTTGATAATGTAGTAAGTGGCTGATACATGACTAATAGCCATTAAACAAATAGCCATAACAAATAAGAAATTTAAAGTCTTCATTTTAAATTATACTTTTTATTATTTAAATTATACTTTAAAATAGTTTATATTAATATAAAAAATAATAATCTGTTAATGATCTATGCTTTTATATTTTTATCATAATTCTTTCATTTATTTAAAATTATACTTCTTTTTTTATAAAACATACTATATATATTTCCTTTTTTTTTATTTTAGTTTCTTTTATTTTTTATTTTTTATTTTTTTTTTTATTTTCTTTACTTTATTATTAATATAATAAAAAAAAAAAAACAATTTGAAAAAAAAAAAAAGTACCTTATCTTTCTATTTATATTACTAAATATAATAAAGATATAATAAATATAATTGTTTTGATTTATGGCGAAAAATAAAATATTTAATATATTTTTAAATGAAAAATATTAAAAAAATAAATTTATAATAGTAAAAAATAATTAAAATGGAAATTGGAACTTATTATACATAAATTTTCATTAAATATACTATATTGTAATACACTTCGTATTTATTGAATATATTATATTCAATATATTCAATATATATAATTTTTTTCTTTTTTCTTATGAAAAATTATTAGAATTTCATTATATTAAATAATAAACCTTATAATATTAATAATTAATAAAGTAAAATAATAATTAAAAACTTATTATTTTAATAAATTGTATTATATTAAATATATGATATTACAAATGTATATGCAAAATTTATAATTAACATTATATGTATAGTCTAAACAATTAGTTTATAATATATTTATATTATAATATATTACAATTAATGAAAAAAATTAAATTGGGATTAAATTTATATAAAATCAATTCAATTGAAGTATAAATTAATATATGATAAATTTAATGAACAATATGGTAACGTGATCATATTATACAAAATAATATTTTATTAATATCTAGACTTTTTCTCAAACTTTTGAAAATAAATAAATCGATACTTAATTATAAACAATAGTATTATAATATATTTCATTATTTATTCTATTATACATTTTTATTCAATAAATATTTTATTATATATATATTAATATTTGCTAAATATTAATAAAATAATTAATCAGTGAAACGAGTTAATATGCATTTTTTGTATATCAAAATTACAGAAATATTCAATATACTTATTCTATTTTGAAAAAAAAAAATAATATAATTAGATCTAAATGATTGTTAAACAATATTTTATACTTTATACATATTTTAATATTTCAATATACTTTTATTAACAAAAATTAAATTTTCTATTGAACAATTTACAAAGCAAAATTAATCATAATGATTGCTAGAATTATAAAAATTTTTGGTGAACAAAAGTGATATTTATCCTATTAAAATTTTTCTAAAATTAATTATTTAATCATTTAATTGCATTATTTGTTATAATTAGTATTATTAATATCTTTAATTTAGAAAATTTTTTTTCTTTTTTCCTTAAATAAACTAAAATTTTAAAATATTTAATCTTAATTAATAATAATAAAAACATATAAAATAAAATTTTTATTTAAGAAATTTCTAAATTATATATTAAAATAATATATTTAACTAAATTAAAATTTTAATTTTAAATATATTTTATAATATAAACAATTCTATTATGAAAATAATACAAAAAAAAATAATATAAAATGATTAAGTAATCCTAATTATTAAATATCAAATAAACTTTTTTTATATTAAAAATATTATAAATTATTAATTAATCTTTAATAAGGAAGCAAGATGTAAAAGAAATTTACTATATAAAGAATAATATTTATAATTAATTATTAATGCAATAAAAAGGGATTTAAAGAAAATATTAAATCTTTAAATTTATAATAATAAAAACTTTAATCTTTTTTATACTATATTTATTATTGATCATTTATCATTGATTATTGATTATGGATAATTTTTTTATTTTTATAATTCAATTGTATATCATATATTATTTATTTATCATTTATTATTAAATTATTTATTAATAAATACTCTTATTATTATTTATTATTTATTATTTATTATTTATTATTTATTATTTATTATTTATTATTTATTATTTATTATTTATTATTTATTATTTATTATTTATTATTTATTATTTATTATTTATTTATTTATTATTTATTATTTATTATTTATTATTTATTTATTACTATTATTAAATAATATTATTTCTTTCATATATTGTATTATTTTTTTGTTTCGATTATTCTCTTGGCCTTGTAAAATTAAGTAATTTATAATTAACAAAGTTAAAGTTAAATGTATTCCATTGTTACTTTATTATTTGAATTTAAATATATGAACTTATAATATATAACATTTCTACAAATTTATATTAATAATTCATGAAATAAAATGACCGAAATTCAAATATAATTTATTACTTTTAATATGTATATATTATAATTTTTTTTTTTTTAAAAAAATAAATACATATAGTATATATTTTAGTAAATATCATTAACAATAATCAAAATTAATAATTTATTTTAAAATTTTTTTAATTATTTTAGATAAATTTGAAAATTAAATCTAATAGAATATATATTTTCTTTATTTTTTTTTTTTTTTTTTTTTTTAACGACCGTAGCAGGATTTCTCCCCAGCTGCACATCCGTAGATATTTTCTTTATAAATAAAATTATTTTTATTTTTATTTTATTTTATTGTTTTTTTTTTAAAAAAATAAACTTTTTTAGCAAATAAAAAATGTGAAGTTTGACTTTGACAGGAATTTATTAACTTTAAAACAAGGTTAGTAAAAGAAAATAACATTACTAAGGAGAAAGTTTTTTTTTTTTTTTTTTTTTTTATAGTATGTTATTATTAAGAATTATTATATATATGACTTAATATTTATAATTATTATATAATTTTTGCTATTATTAAGAATTATTATATGTATGACTTAATATTTATTTATATATTATATAATTTTTGTTTTTTACACTGTAACTTTATAATTTCTAAATATTAGAAGTTTGTCTAAATAATAATTAAAATTATTTAAAATATCATAACTATAATTGATATTATTGTTATTGAAAATATAATTAAAAACTATTATGATACTTTTAGTAAATAATTAAATAAAAAAAAATTCATAATTGACAAATTATATCATAAATAAAATTGTAATAATTAATGATGCTATATAGATTATTATAATTAATAACAATCATTATTAAAATAGAAATAATATTATTAAAAATATTAATAACTAGTAATAAATATATATTATCATATTAATTACTTTTATAAAAATATTAGGTATTATAATGATAATTAAGGTTTAAAATTAATGTTTAAAGAATATGTTATTAAACATGTATAATAGAATAAATATATAAATGTTGAATTTTTAAAATTAATATTTTAGTATATTAATATAAATTTGAATGTTTAAATTTTAAAATTAATATTAGTAAAATTTGAATATTTAATTTTTAATTATAATTAATATTTGGTACTATATGTTAGAAATAAAGTTTAAATATTTATAAAGTTTACAATATAAAAATTTATTATATCATTGGTGAATTTCTGAAAATTGCATTTAATAATGTGGCCCATTTATTATTGTAATTTATCGCCATAAAATTTTTAATATTTTTAATACAATTATATAAATAAATAAATAAATTATGAAGTTTAGAAATTTCACAATTGTGCATTTCGTAATGTGGCTTAATATTTTTTTAATTAATTGCCACATTATATAATTTTTTTAACCAATAAATAAATAATTAAATAAATAACTAAATAAATAATAAAAATCATTTTTGAAAAAAGTAAAAAAGTCTTTAAATATTTTATTATAAAAAAGTCATCCAGTTCTTATCCTGGGTTGTTAAGTCGTTGGCTTAACATACCAAAGGTCTCTGGATCGACCCCCACAAGTATCATATCTTCACGATTTTTCCCTTTGGGTTTTGCGTGAAAGGTTAGGGGTTAAACGATACTCAGGTAGGTATACTTTCTAAGTTTTCTATATTTCTAACACTATAAGAATCCCATTGCGTAAGCCTTGTCTGAGAGGATTTACAGTGTCCAGCTCCTCTGGGATGGCAAGGACGCCACCTATAGTTGGCTCTGCTTTCCCTCGAGGATCGCGTAGGGTGCTTCTATATGGAGTTTCTTTGCTTATGGGGAGTTGAGAGCGTCGACGCCGTACCGGTATGGCAGTTAATCATACACCCATATTACTATATGGGGAAGACCAAAGTCTTCAGTCTATAAAAAAAAAAAAAAAAAAAAAAAAATTTTATTATAAAATTTAAATAATTAAATAATAAATAATAAATAATTAATAATAAATAATAAATAATAAATAATAATTAAATAAATAATAAACAATAAATAACAAATATTAAATAATAAATATAAAAAAGTAATAACAAATAACAAATATAATAAATAATTGATTAATAAATTATAAATAATAAATAATAAATAATAAATAATAAATAATAAATAATAAATAATAAATAATAAATAATAAATAATAAATAATAAATAAATAATAAATAATAAATAATAAATAAATAAATAAATAAATAAATAATAAATAAATAAATAAATATTTTATTTTTCTAATTAAAAAAATTGAATAATTAACACTAATTTTTTATTCAGAATATATAATTAACACTAATTTTTTATTCAGAATATAAATATTTCAAATATTAAGCAGTAAAAAAAATATTTTCATATATACTTCATATCTTCATATTACTGTTATATTAAAAATTATATATTATTTATTCCGAATAATAAATAATTATATATATAGAATATTAATATTTTATATAATTATTTTTATTATTAATATCAATATCAATATTTTATAGTTTTTTTATTATTAATATCAATATCAATATTTTATAGTTTTTTTATTATTAATATTAATAACAATTTATTTATTTGGATAAATAATTTATATTAATAAATAATTTATAAAATAAAATGTAAATATGTGAATAGTTTATATTAATAAATCTTTTATAAAAAAAATATAAATGTTTATTTTTTAAAAATAAGTAAGTTCTTTTATATTTTTAAATATTGATTTTTAAGAAATAAAAAATTTTCTTAATTGCTTTTTTTAAATAATTAATAATTTAATAATTATTTATTTAAACAAAACTATTAATACAAATAACTAATAATTAAATAAATATTTAAATAATTTAATAAATATTTTATTTTTTAAACATTTAAAAATATGATATTTTCTTAACCATTTCATAATTAAAAATATGCATTTATATACATATATATATTTAATAATAAAATTATCAATATTTGAAATAATAATAATATCAATATTTTATATTTATTTCATATTAACATTCTGTGAAACATTTTTAAAAATTTAAAGAGAAATTATTATTATTTTTTTTTTTTTATTTAATATTAAATTATTACAATTTAAACTATTAATAAATAAATTGTTATTATTATTATTGTAATTTATTTGTTTTCAATAATATTTTTTATTATATTTTTTAAAGTGTATTAAAAAACAAAACTAAATCAAAAACAAGCATATTATATTCAACAATCCTTATCAAAGGGAGAAAATTGTTGATAATTCTGCTGTTTCCTTCCTTTCAAGAGAATTATAAGTATTGATGTAAATAAAATACCTTTGAGTTACACATTTTATCTGGTTTTATTAAAAAAAGGTTTCTATTCGTTGAAATGAAAGTCTATTTTCATTAGTCATAATTATAAGATTATTATAATATGAGAATGATTATAATATATATATATATAATAAACAATATAAAGTTAATATGTGTATTATAAACATATAAAAAGTAAATAATGAACAAGAAAGCATATATTAAAATAATAAGTAAACAAGTTATAAAATAACCATAAATCAGTAAACAAGTAATAAAACAATAATAAATAAATAAATATATAGTAAAATAATTAATTAATGAATATATTAATAATAAAATTTTATTTCAAAAAAATTTAATTATTAATATTTAAAAAATATTTTATATATTATTAATATGTTGTTGGTAACATTTAAAAAAATTAAAAATATTTTTTAGATTAAAAAAAAAAAAAAAAATCATCCATCACATCACATAATCAAAAATGATGCAATAATTTTATTAAAAATTTCTTTATTACTATAATTTATTATTATTAATACTATTTTTTGGTAATAAAATTTATAATAGCTTATTTATACAATATTTACTTTCTTTTATTTTTATTGTATTCTTATTTAGTTTAACTATTTTTATTATTATTACAATTTCAATAATAATCCTTTATTTATATTTTATTACTATTATTTAAGCTACATTAAAAGAGAAATAAATATGAATGGTAGACTAACTAATAGTAAATTTACATACATTGAAGAAGATGGAAAACAGATTATTATACTTGATGAAAAATATTATAACAATGAAATAGAAAAAGATGTTTCAAATATATATAGTAGTGAAAATGATAAAGAAGAAAAAGCATATTCTAATAGTTCTTTACAAAACATTCCATCTTCTGAAAATTCTGAAAATTTTAAATACTCAAAAATAGAATATAAAATAAAAAATAATAAACTAAATAAAAACGGTAAATTATATGAATATATTATTTAAAACAAACAAAAAAAAATTAAATAGAAGATTTGTTTTTTAGATATTTTTATATTTGTTTATATAAAAGGAAAAGGAAAAACTAAAATAATTTTTAAACTAATTAAAAACTATATATAAATTAATATTATGATAGAAAGCAAAAAAGAAGAAGAAGAAGTTAATACTTTCATTAAAAATAATATTTTAAATAGTAGTCCATCAATTGAAAAAGATTATAAAGATAATTCTATAAATATAAATGATATTGAAATTTTTTATCATGAAGATGGAACAAAGAGTTCTAACAATAATAAGAAATTAAATGATAAGAATATGGTAAGTATAGATGATCATAAAAATTACCAATCAAAATTAAGTATTCAGTCTTCCACTTCGAATTCAAAAAGTCTAATTAATAAGAATGAAAATAAATCGACATTAAATAAATCAAAAAGTAATAATATACTTAAAACACCAAGGAAAAAAGTTTTAAATAGGTCTTCCATAATAAAAATTTCACCAAAAACTAAAGTTGATCATAATACCTATAATTCTAAAAGAAAATCAAGTGTAATTAATTCATATAGAGAATGGAATGAGTATAATGAAATAGATGAAAATAGTACAAACGTTTTATCTCCCTTTACTGATAAAGAAAAAGCTTATAGATATTATATAGATTCTGCCTTTAATGGGGATGTCAATTCTCAAAAAGCAGTGGCAAGATGTTGTATGTTTGGTATTGGAACGGATAAAAATTATAGAAAGGCATGCCAATTTTTAAAAGCTGCAGCTCATCAAAAAGATATTGAATCAATGGTAATTTTAGCTGAAGGATATGGTAATGGTATGTTCCCATTACAAGAAGAACTTTCAGATGAAGAAGATTACTTTGGTATATAAAATTTATATATATTTAAAACTTTTTTTTTTATTATTTTATTTATTTTTATAATGTACTGATTATAAAAATATTTATTAATTTAATTTATATATAAAAAAGATAATGAAATTTCGAGTGAGAGTGAGGATTCAATAAGATTTTCGTCCTCATCCTCTTTTTCTTCTGATGATTCTTATTTATCTGATGATTTCAATTCTGATAAAGATTCATATTTAAATAATAATAATTCTTCAAATCAATTAGTTCCAAATTTAGATAAACTTCCTTCACCATCTAAAACAAATTTTCAAAATCATCTATCTTCAAATAAACCACAAACTTCATTTTTACATCCCCATAAAAATATTTTAGTAACACCAACTAAATCACCTACTAATAATAAGACCCTTTCTACTCCAAATATAAAGAAAGTTTATAGAAAAAAAGTTTCACTATTAAATGTAGTAGTTAATAATATATTAATTATTATAATATTATTATATTTATTAATTTAATATATATATATATATATATAATTAAATAATATTATTTAATTTCTTATATTCATTAATTAATTAAATTTAGACATTTAATGGAATGAATTCATCAAATAATCAAAAAATAAATAATGCAGTAAGAGATAGAATTAAAGAGAGACGTAAAAACAAATTTCTCTCAAAAAAAAGAAAATTTTCTTTTCATTATAGAAAAATGGCTGCAAAATATGGTCATTTATCAAGTATTAAATTTATAGCAAAGGCCTATGATTACGGTTTGGATGAATTGAATATCACCCACAATAGTCATCTTGCTCAAAAATACTATACGATTGCTGCTAAAGAATATGAAGATGTTGACTCTTTAAGAAGATTAGGTGATATGTATTATTATCACGATGATAACAGTAAGAATATATATTTAAATAAAATAAGTTATGATTGCTATTACTAATTAGAATAAATATTTAATTAATTTTTTGTAAATAACTATTCAAAATAAAATTAATATTAATATTAATATTATTAATATTATTATCATTATCATTATTATTATTGTTATTGAAAATATATATCATAAATATGATATATTCTAATATTAATTATGTTTTTTATTCCATTTTCTCCATTTTATTTTTTCTTTTTTTTTTTTTTTTTTTTTTTTTTATAATAGAGTCAAATAATAAATATAAAACAATTTCTTTCAATTATTATCAAAAGGCTGCCATGCTTGGTGATTTGAAATCAAGTGCTAAAGTTGCTCATTGTTTATATTATGGTGAAGGTGTCCCTCAAAATATTCAAAATGCCTACAAATTACTTCTTGAAATCGCTGAAAGTAATAGTGATGGTCAGTTAATGAAATTCATTGGGGATGAATATTTTTATGGGTCAGATTCTACTGTTTCTATTTCCAATAAGAAAAATAACTCAAAAGAACAGTCAGATAATAAAGTAATTCTAAATAAAAAATAAATGAATAAATAGATAAATGAATACATAAATACATAAATAAATATATATATATATAGATAGATATTAATTTTTTTTTTAAATTTTTTATTTTTTCCAACTTTTATTATTATTATTATTATTATTATTATTATTATTATTATTATTATTATTATTATTATTATTATTATTATTATTTTATTTTAATTTTTTTTATTTTATTTTTAATAGATTAAACCTGATATTTCATTAGCTTTAGATTATTATTATAAAGCAATAAGAATGAAAGATGCTTCAGCTTGTAAAACTGTTGGTAATCATTACTTCTTAGGAATACCAAAACATTTAAAAAGTGATCCAAAAAAAGCAGTTGAATATTATGAACAAGCTGTTAATTTGGGTGATTACTCTGTTATTAAATTAATAGCTGATTGTTATTTATTTGGAATTGGAGTGAAGCGCAATGTCGATAAAGCAAAAAAGTTATATGATAAATTAAAGGAAGAAGGCTTATGGGAAGGAGAAATGCCTTCTCCTGACGCCGAAGTTGATTTAGATTTTTAAATTAAATAAATATGATATGGTCATCATCACCATTATAAATCTAATTATTTTTATTTTAATTTGCTTAACTTTTATTTCATTTATTATTGTTTTTTCCTTTTTTTTTCGTTCAAAATTTTTAAAAAAATAAAAAAAATGTATGAACTTATAAAATTTATTAAATAATATGAACATTAATTATAGTTATTATTTTCAATTTGATTGATAAACTTTAATAAATTTTATATATATATATATTTTTTAAAAAAAATTAAAAAAACCAGTCTTTATTAATAAAAATTAATTAAAGTTTTCATTTAATTAAAAAATTTAATTAAAAAAAGGATGGGTTAGAGTAATACAATTATTAATTACTATTTAATAAATCTTTTAATACAATAACTTTAAAAAAAAAAAAAAAGATAATTATATATAATTAAATTATTAATTTCTTTTTTTAATAATATTTTCTTAATATTTTTATTAAATTATTTAATTTTATTTCATTTCATTTCTTTTTCCTTTATATTATTAAATATTATTAAATATTAAATATTTTTTTAATAATTTAAGAATTAAGAATTGTTAATTACCTATCTAATAACATTTTTATTATTATTTTTTTTTTAAAATATAGATATTATTAATAATATAAAGTATTTTGTATCTGTATAATATTTTTGAATTAGCTGTATAATCATTTAAACTTTTTTTTTTTTATAGTTTTTTTTTAAAAAAAAATGAAAAAAATTGGTATAAAAGTTTTTAGTCATCAAAGAAATTCCATTAATAATGAAAATATTGAAAACAACGAAGTACTTTTAAAAGAAAAAAACAAAAACAATTATGTAAATTCACCAGAGGATATTCAAGAATCAAAACAAAAACAAATTATTAGTGAAAAAGAAAATAATATTCCAAAAAGGATTTCATCAATTCCAAATAATAATATAATTATTAAGAATCAACCCCAAGAACAAAATTTGGAATTTGGTATAATACAATGTTCAAGTAATCAGGGTGTATTTTCACCATTTGAATTAAGTGCTAATGATATTGATAGTAAATATAAAACATGGATATCTTCAAAGTAATAAAAAATAAAAAATTATATTTCTTTATAAATATTTTAATTTTTATAAGTGAAGAGTTAATTTATTTAAAAAAGAATTTTTATAAAATTTATGTTGATTTTTAATTAACTATGTGAATGTTAAATGAGTAAACTAATTTTTTATTTTTTATTTTATAATTTTTATAATGCTTTTTAATGATAATGCTTTAGAAATTGTCAGTATCCACAATATGTTACTTTACAATTAATAAATGGAACTTGTCATATTAGTAATATTCAAATTTTATTTCATCAACATTATATTCCTTCAAGAGTAGAATTATATCTTGGTAATTGTGTAGATATGCCAAATCTTGACAACTATGCTAATCAATTTGATCTTGAAAATTTAATTAAATCATTTGTAGCAGTTGAATTTGAAAAAATAGGGTAAAAAAATGATTTTCTTTCCATATAAAATTTTTTTTATTTAAATTTAATAAAAACACACATAAAAAATAAATAAATAAATAAATAAATAAATAAAACACAAAATTAATTAAACTTATTTCCTTTTTAGGGAAAAATTTATGTAATTTTTTTTATAAATAATAAAAAAAAAAAAAAAAAAAAAAAATTAATTTTATTTATTAAATTTATTATATTCATTATTAATATTTATATGTAATAGTTATTTTACATTGTATGATAATCAACAGATCAATAATACTGCTAGGGAATTGAAATCAATCATACTAAATAAAAAAGCTAAGTATATTAAATTTGTAATATATGAATGTTATGAAAATGAATCAAATAAAAATAATCAGGTTTGATATGAAATAATATAATAATATAAAAGCTTATTTTTATTTTTTATTTATTTACTTTATTATTATTATTTTATATTTGTTATTGGTTAATTTATTAAAATTATTAATTATATATATAAAGGTTGGAATTATTTCTGTAAAAGTGAATGGTATACCATTAGAAATGGAAAAATCAAGTCTCCAAAGTTTAAATGAAACAGAAGATATTGGATTAGATCAAAATGATGCCATGATACCAAATTATACAAAATATGAAAATTCAAGACAAAGAAATAGCCCTTTAAAGAAACAAATAAATAGTCCTTCAAAACCACCAATTAGTCCATTGAAACAAGCAAATAGGCCATCATTACAAGGAAATAGTCCTTCAAAACAACTAATTAGCCCATTAAGACAGGTAGATAGCCCATCAAAACAACGAAATAGTCCTTCAAAACAAGCAATTATCAGTGAAATATTTAATAAATTAGTAAATAATGATGGTATACCTAAAAGTTCAACTAGAAATTCTATATATAATGATAATGAATTTGATGATAATATAGAGAATGAAAATTATTCTAATGATAGTAATAATGATTATAGAAATGATAGAAATAATATTATTATCAAAGACAGTACTAATAATAATACTAGAAGAGCAAGTATAAAACCTAATAATTTAACCATGACTAATACGAATAATATTAATAATCAAATTTTTGATGATGATAATGATGATGATGATGATATTAATAATCATAATAATATTAAACAATATAAAAATATAATTAGAAATTCTATTAAAAATTTAAATAGAAGTCCAATTAAAAATGTTAATGAAATAAATGATATAGAAAATACAGATGATACAGATGAAGATAAATTTTATAGTCCAAAAAGTGAATCAAGTGAAACTGATTTATTAAATAACAATGAATATGAAAATAATAATAATAGAGTATATAATAATAATAATAATAATAATAATAATAATAATAATAAAAATGTTGATATTTTGGATAAATTTAAGGATAATGTGAATGAGAGTAAAGTTAACAATCCTTATAGAAATCAGGAAAATAGAAATTCTAATTCTCTTGGAAATAAAAATAGTAGAGTTAGTGATAATATTAGTATATATGATAGAATGGATAATGAACTTGATATGATGATCAATAATTCATCAGCAGAGTTATTTAATAATAATAAAAATCAAAGCAATAAAAGAGAGGATGAAGATAATCATAGTAATAATGAAAAAGATATTAATGACAATAATGATAAAGATAGCAGTAATGATAATAAACAAGAATTAAATAGTGAAGAGCATGATAGTATGAATAGTATAATTGATGAAGAGGATGTTGATAGATTGATTGAAAATGAAATTTCCTTTAGAACTGATGAAGATGAGGTAATCAGTACTATTGATCAAACGAGCAAAATTTATAATGATAATAATATATTAGAATTGGATATTAATAATGAAGAAAACGAAAAAGAAATGGGAAAAGAACTTAAAAAATATATAAGTGCTCTTGAAATGACTAAAAGGAGATCAATAAAAAGTAAATAAAATAAATATCTTTATATATATATATATATAAATTTTTTTTATTTTTATTTTTATTTATTCTTATATTATATTATATTATATTATATTATATTATATTTTATTATTATTATTAATATTGTTTTTTTTAATTTTTTTTATTCAATTATATCAAACAATTATTATTTTATTTTAAACATTTTATTCATATTTTTAGGTGGAAAGAATGAATTTGCAAAAATTATTAATACACTATTAATAATATTTATTGAGGTAAATTTTATTATATTATCATTATTTTATTATTATTATATTATTATTTTATTATTATTATTATTATTATTATTATTTTATTTTATTGTATTTTATTTTTATAAAAATATATATAATTAATTTATTGTATATAAATATTATATTCTTTGTAATAATAATAGTCTCAAAATAAAATAAATAAAATGCTGGAATCAAGAGTTAATGCAATTAAAGATAAAAATTATGATGAAGCTAATAATATTAAAGTAAATTATATATATATATATATATATATTTAATTTATATAAAAAATTTTATATCTAAAATTTATATTTATTAATATTTTAATTATTAATTTATAAAAATAAAAATTACTTAAATATTAAATTATTTATTCTAAATAGGCTAATATAGATTACATTAAGGATGTCGCAATTAACAATTTAAAGAAAAATGAAGAAATAATTGTAGAACAAAATCCAAATACTAATGAAATTTATATTTATGAAAATGTGAATTTTGACTTTAAGTATAGTGAAGATACTAATGATAAATCCTACAATTCAATTCGTAATAAACGTAATACTGATGATAGTTATACGGACAATATGAATGGAAGAAAGATTAGAAATCATAATCAAAATGAAAATGGTGAAGATATATTTGAAGGAAAAGAATTTAATAATAGAAATACTTCTTATTCAAATAGGAATATTGATGGAGATGTAATAAATAGAAAGAATGGATTATTTGAAGATAATGACAATTCACAAAGATCAAATAGTTATTCTAATTTAAATGAAGGAAATAATGAAAATGATGATGATGAATTTGAAAAACCAGATGAAAAAAAATTACAACCTTTACATAAATCAATTCTTGCTGAATATAGTTTATCTATTTCAATATTTACAGAATTTGTGATAAAATCCTTATTCAGTTTAAGATTCCAATATAAAGAATGGGCTATAAAATATATTATACAGCAATTGAAGGAAAATTATAATGAATGGAATAAAGATGGAAAATCAAGTAATAGTGGTAATTTGAAATCAAAGCAAGAATATATAATAGCTTCAATTCAAGTATTAAAATATAGTATTACTGATACAAGAGAAAAAATTGCATTCGTGTCAATGGATTTGTTGCTATTAATATCATGTAAGTTACAAAAAAAAAGAAAAAAAAATATTAATAAACAATTTATATAATATATCTAATAATTGTTAAAACTCACTTTTTATCATACATAATTAATCCATATTATATATACAATTTATATATTATTATTAATATAATTGATGTTTTTTTTTTTTTTTTTTTTTTTTTTTTTTTTTTTTTTTTTTTTTTTAAATTAACATGATTCAATTAATAATTAATTAAAAAATACATTTTTTTTTTAAAAATTTATATAATAATATCATTTATATTATTTTAATAGTAATTGTTAAAAATCTTGATTTATCAAATCTTCTATTTAATGATATGGACTTTTTAATCAACAATATATTTATTAAATCTGCTGATATGAATAGAAGAATTAAAGAAGTAAATTTAAAATAAATATTATACATATAAATATATATATATATTTTAATAATCTCTATTATTATTATTATTATTATTATTATTATTATTATTATTATTATTATTATTATTATTATTATAATTCTTTTAATATTTTTATTACATTTTATTATCATTATATTCTAATTTTTGATTAAATCATATTAATATATATATATATATATATATATTAATTCAATAAATAAATAATTATTATTATGTTTATTTTATTTATTTATAAAATTAATTATTATTTAAAAATAAATAGTGTGCTCTTGATACCTTTATGAAAATGTCAACCTATTTCTATACCAAACCACATTCTATTCTTCCATATATATTCAAACCTTTCCATATTTCTGTAAAAGCATTAAATAAAAAAGAAATAAAAGTAAATAGTAATGTTTCTGTACCATTAATTCCATGGAGATATGCTGTTTCACGATTAGAGTTATTACTAAATATAATAAACAAATATGGAATTTCATTTAAAAAATCAAATAATAATGAGAATGATAACGGATTAATATTTGATGTAAAAAAAAAAAAAAAAATTTTTTTCTATATATATTAAATATTTATAATATATTTATTTTAATATTATATTTATTGTTTCAATAGCTTTCATGTAATAAGTTAATTTTTTCTACTTTTTTTTTTTTTTTTTTAAACAAAAAGGATGTAATGAAATTTGTTATACCATTTTTTAATCATCAAAATGGTAAAGTAAGAAATTTAGCTTCATCTTTGGTAGCTGAAGTTTCAATTAAAATTGGATTTAATAATGAAGAATTTAATAAATACATTAAGGATTTAAATCCTCAAATTTTAAATGTTATTAAAGCGAAGTCAAATACATTGAAAAATGAAAAGAATAATTCTTTAGATGGTAATTTTTTTTTTTTTTTTTTAAATTTATTATTATTTTTTTTTTTTTTTTGGTAGATTTGAATATTTTATGACATACTAATAAAACTAATAAAATATATATATATATTTCTTAATTAATAAGATATTAATCCAATGAATAAAGAAATAAAAAATAATAAAATTATAAAAGAAAATAAAAATATAAAGGAAAATAAAAATATAAAAGAAAATAAAAATATAAAAGAAAATAAAGAAAATAAAAAAATAAAAGAAAATAAAGGAAATAAATTAATAAAGGAAAATAAAGAAAATAGAAAAATAAAAGAAAATAAAGAAAATAAAAAAATAAAAGAAAATAAAAAAGTTAAAGAAAATAAAGAAAATAACAAGATACCACAAAATACAAATGATAATCAAGAAAAAGAAATTAATGATGAATTAGACAATGATATATCAAGTATATTAAATTATTCTTATTATCAAAATATGCATTCTAATGAAAGTATTATAAAAGATTATGAAGAATTATCTGAAGATTTAAGTAGAATTCATGAAAAAGCAAAAAATGATGAAATTAATAATGTAAATAAATCATTTTCATCTAAAATGATGAATGAATCATTATCCTATTTGGAAACATCAACCAATAATCATTCAGAAATAAGAGGAAATGAAAATGGTAAATATAACATAAACTTAAATAAAAAAAAAAAAAAGTAAAACAAAACAAAACAAAACAAAAACAAAAACAGAAAAAAAAATTGTAAAGGATCATTAATATATTAATAAAAAATAAATATTAATTTTTTGTGTATATCACACATAGCATCGAATATAGAAAATAGTGAATCATATTTAGAAACTTTAAATAAGAATCAGTAAGTCTTATTTATTCTTTTAAAAAATTATAAATTTATTATATTAAAATAATTATTCTCTAAATAAAAATTATAAATTTTTTTTTCTTTTAATAATTCTATGCCATTCAAGTATATGTATATTCTGTGAAGAGAAGAATGTCAATTTTAATGAGAAA
>JACVTC010000046.1:170000-207500 GCA_016946835.1 Neocallimastix lanati (nom. inval.)
TAATAAAAAATAAAAATATAATAAACTAAAATGAAATTATAATTAAAAATTTTTAAAATAGATTTGTTTTATATTTCACGATATTTTAATTATAATAAATTCATACTGTATTTTAGTAAAGTAGCTTCCAGGCCATTTATTAAGAATGTTATTTGTTGAAAGAATATTTTTTAATTCATTTATATTATCTATCTGTATATCAGTCTTTTCACCTTTATCCTTTTTGGTATAAGAATCTTTATCATAATTAACCATACCTTTAAAAAATAATATTAGTAGTATAAAAAAATATATATATATATAAATTATTTTATATTTATAAAAAATTCATTAATGATAATATATTTTTTTTAATAATATATTAATTCTTTCTAATAAATTATTATAATATTAATATAAAATAAAATATCTATATCTATATCTATATATATATATATTTGATTTTAATAATTACAATTTAAATAATTGACTTCAGCAAATTCTTGAGATTGTTGAGATTCTTTATCTGAAGTAAATTGATTTTTGTATCGATAAAGTAACATATTATAACTAAATTCTTTATATATAATATCCCATGATGAAAAAAGGTTAAAGATAAGACCTAATGGAAGAATAAGGAAAGTTTCATCACAACATATAATTAGATTATATTTTGTTTTTCCTTCATTCTCGGAATCATTATCTTTTTCTTTCTTTTTCTTTTTATCATTGACAGTATTTTTATTATTAACTATAATAATGCAATAGAATAACATATAAATGTTGAAAAAAATTAATAAAATATATTTAAATTCAAATTATATATATATATATATAAAAAAAAAGATATAATTATAACAATAATAGAATAACAATATCTTATTCTAATTAAGTATTAATTGTTTATTGAAAATTTACCTTTTTTATAATGATCAAATATTGGAGATAAATAATCGATAATTTTATGTATATATTCTTGGAATAAGGATAGTATGTCATCAGGAATATTTTCTTTTATTTTCATTTCATTTGCTTGTTCCATTTCAGTATCTTTCTTTCCTAAATTTAGATTAGATTTTGTTTTAGATTTTTCTTTATTAACGTTTGTATCTTTTTTATTTTTTTTCTTATCTTTTTTCTCTTCCTCTTTATTTGAGTTTTGAGCTTCTTCTTGTCTTAGTAATTCCATGTTTTCTGCTTCTTTTTTAATTTTATACTCCTTTTTAATAATCTTTTTTTTTTTTTTTTTATTTATATATTAATATTTTATTACATTAAATATTTAATATAATAATTTATATAAATTTATGTAAAAAAATATGTATAATAGTGAGAAAAAAAAATTATATAATCATTTAATATACTAAATAAAAAATAAAAATTGCTATATATATATTATTTTATTTTAATAAAAAATATTATTAAATATATAAAGCAAAATTCTTTTTATATACATAATCAAGTAAGGTAGAATCAATTTCATATTTTTCAATAATATTGTTAAATTCAGTTATTAATGTTATCCAATCTTCGTAATTCACATCATATTCAAGAAAATCATATTGAATACCACCTTCTTTTCCTTTTGCTTGACCATCATCCTTGTTAATTAATCCTGTATAAAGCTTTTTTTTATCTAATGAATGCTGAAGAACTAAAATATCTATTCCCTATTTTTATTAAAGTGGAATTTTATAATTATTAATATTAATATATTTTTTAAAATAGCTATAAATTTTATTTATCTATTTTAATTTGATAATAAAAGATTTTTTATTTTTATTTTTTTAAAAATTTTAAAAAAAAAATATTGTATATCTTAAATATCAAAATATTCTTTTAATCATTATTCCGATAAAATTATATTAACAAAATGCCATATATTTATAATATTATTTTAATTATAATTATTATTGTTTTTAAATTTATTAAAAAAGGATTTTATTTTTTTATTCTTACTTTTGGAATATCCTTGAAACTTGTAAGATAATCCTTATTGATAACATAGCGTTTCCATCCTAGAGTAATATTATTTTCAATATAATTTTCTTTACCTTGATTATTATGCTCTTTTAAAAGATTTATTATATATGAATATGAATAAACTGGATTAGTTGTTTTTAATAATATATTTTTATATGTATTTGAATATACACAATTTTGTAAAAGTGATAGATATCTTATTATTAATAATTAAATATGGAGTATGTGTTTATAAAAGAATTAAATAAATAAAGTTATATATAATAATAATAATAATAATAATAATAATAATAATAATAATAATAATAATAATAATAATAATAATAATAATAATAATAATAATAATAATAATAATAATAATAATAATAATAATAATAATAATAATAATAATAATAATAATAATAATAATAATAATAATAATAATAATAATAATAATAATAATAATAATAATAATAATAATAATAATAATAATAATAATAATAATAATAATAATAATAATAATAATAATAATAATAATAATAATAATAATAATAATAATAATAATAATAATAATAATAATAATAATAATAATAATAATAATAATAATAATAATAATAATAATAATAATAATAATAATAATAATAATAATAATAATAATAATAATAATAATAATAATAATAATAATAATAATAATAATAATAATAATAATAATAATAATAATAATAAATAATATAATTAGTATTATTTATAAATTATTGAATAAGTCAATATATGAAATAGTATGTATTTGTATATATACCCAAACTTTAGTGATAAATCTTCATTTGTTAATTTATAGAGATATTCTGAGCATAATTGAACATAATAATAATCAATTGAGGCTAAGCCAATTGAAATTACATCATTAAAGCATTCTATCATACTAATAGAAGTAGAAATATCATTATTAATAGAAACTTTCGTATCAGTTTGTTGAAATACTGGAGAGGCATTTTCCTGCTTTGATTTTTCATCAGTTAATGATAATTTTTTCTCTTTACTTGATAATATAGGAGAAGAAGGAGAAGAAGAGGGAGATAATATATTACCTGATGATTCTATTTTTGTTATTATTTCTTCCTCATCTTTTTCATCACCTTTTCCTCTTTCTTCTCCACCTTTTTCCTCCTTTTCTATTAGTTGAGAATTATCTAATTTTGAATGTTCATATTTTGCTGTGATATTGTTCAATAATACAAGATCCCAACTATTAAAGAATTCGGTAAAGAACTGTTCTTCTTCTTCATATAAATCTAAATCAAGAAAACTATATTCATTTTTAATTAAAGTAGTACTTTTTTGCTCTTTATTATAATAATCTCCAATTTTTAATGTTTTCTTAAATATAATATTATTTAAATCAACGACAGAGGGTTGATCCTCTGAATCTGGATATAAGCATTGTACAATACCATATAAGAATAAGATATGAATATTTTTACTATTACTCTTGTTCAAATACTCTTTCAAACTGAGACAAATATTTTTAGCTTCTTCCATTGAAATTTGCTTAATAAATGCGTATTTTTCATTAATTCCTGGGAGTATATAAGAGTCATTTATATAATTACTAATCATATGTTTAATTGAATCCTTTGGATGGTATAAAATGTTATTATCATATTTATTAATAATGATATAAAGTTCAATTTCTAATATTGTAATTAGTTCAACACAATTTTTATATTCCGATGTTTCTGTGATTTCAATATATTTTGGATCATTTTTGTAGTTATCCAGTGACAGTTGACTTTCTTTTATAAGACTTAAACAAATCAAGAGTAAGTTCTTTGACCAAATTTTATTGTAAAAAAGATGACAGTAAATTACTTTAATGTAATCTACAATTAAAAATGCCTTATTATAATAGAGATGATTTGAATCAAAGATTTTTAAGGCCTCGTTAAAATGTATATAGGCTAATTTAAAGATTTTATCTTTATCATCACATTTCAGAGCAAAATTACCAAGAATAGAACCAATATCCTGATGAAGCTTTCCAATGAGAGAATGAATACACCAATCTTCTGGAGAAGACATTTCCTTTAGAAGTGAAAGTGTAAATTGACCTGCTTTTTCAAATTCGTCAAAGGTACAAGAGTGTTCGGATAAATATTTTAAGTAACAATTTGCAATTTTATATTTCATTTTTATATTACAATTCAAATTAAGACCAATCTTACACAAATCAATATATTCTTCTTCAGTGAAATCAGGAAGATTTAGGTGCTCATAGACTACTAATTTACTATAGATTAATTTACTCATGACGGTTTCATTATGAATAGAACTTCCCTCTTCAATTTGTTTGATAACCGGTTTCAATTTATTGACATCGATAACATCTTTATTTAAAGCAAAAACTTCAATTACTTTGACAAAATTACTGGTGTTATCAAATAGGAAATCGTTAAAAATATCAAGTTTATCAATGGAATATTTTTTTTCAATAGAGAGAACATTTATATCCGTTATAATTATTGAAAATTGCTTAATTAATTCAAAATATCTCTTGAAAGCGATACCTTTTTCATCCAATATATTATAAATATGAAAATCTAAAGCATTATTTACACAATTAAATTCGATTTTTTCATCTGAAGAAATAAAGTTATTATTTAAAATATTAATTAACCAAAGGAAAAAGTAAATATAATTATATCTTAAAAGAGCTAAACATTCTTCAATGGTATAGTAGATAGCTCTAATTAATGATCGAATGGATTTAATATTTTTTTTAACTAATATATTATCATTATCTTCTTCTTCAAGGATACTAAACATGGCATTTGGCCAAACATAATAAAGCCAATCTTTAACATTCACTGGTAATTCCGAAATGGTAGAGAGATTATTAGAATCATTACTAGATACTTTTTCTGATTCTGTATCATTCTCCGATTCTTTTTTTTTGTCATTTTTATTTTTATTTTTATTTTTATTTTCTCCTTTTCCTCCTTTTTCTCCTTTTTCTCCTTTTTCATTCTTTTTATCTTTTATGTTTTTCTTATTTTCATCCTTATTTGCATTACCACGACTACGACTGTTACTTTCTCTTGATTCCTTTTGAAGAATAGCAACTTTATAAGTATTTGAAATAATATCCATAAGAAGTTTATAAATAGTTTGAATACAAGTTAGTGTATTTTCCTTGGTATGATGAATAGTTAAATATAGGATGAATGATCTTACTAAAATTTCTACATGATAGACACTGTATGATTTATTTTCATCAATGTATACCTCTTTATCATTTAATTCATTTCCTAGTTTTATTTTTTCACTAATGATTGGTTCAATTAAATCCCATGCCATGATTAAGTATTCCAAACATTTTTCTTTTTCAACTTTATTTGTATTCATCCAATCAACATATTTAATAATATATTCTGCTTTTTTATCAGATTCTTCACAGAGATCCATACAAGTTTTATAGGCTTGTTCCTTTTGCTCTTTTTCAATTTCTTCCGTACAAGCAATATTTGTCCAATAAAATAACTGAAGCTCCGGCTTATTGGTAAATAATGAATTTAGTCCCATTTCATTATTAGTATGATAGAAAAATTGTAATTTTTCCAAGTAGCAATTATTATCTACATTTTTAGGAAGAAGAGCATTTAATTTTGAAATGATATGTAAACCTGAGGTCCAATTTTTATTTAAAAGATTAAGTTCTAATAATAAGGAAAAAATTTGACCAAAAATAGTGACTACTTCATTTTTAGGATCTCTAAAGTATTCTTTGAAATTCTTTTGTTCAGTAGTTATTCTACTAGTAACAAAAACTAAATCATATAATGATTTTTCTAATTGCTTATAGGTATTTTTATATTTTAATAATTGTATAGCAATATTCCAAGCCCTTTTGGAAATTTCAAGGAAAAGTTCATAGGAAACATTGCTTTGTAATCGTAAGTATCTCGTAGATTCCACCAAATAATTAATACTGTTGAGATGCATGGTTGGAATATTTGTAATGATATGATTAATGGAAATATATTCTTGATAAACATTAGCACATTCAAAATAACCTATACTAGTCCAATAAAAACAGATATTAGCATCATATTCGTTATTAAAGGCAGAAGAACTGGTATTGGTTGGTATTTTTTCTTTGAAAGCACTATTAAAGCATTTTAAGGCATAATTATATAACTTTTCTTTCAGAGCACATCTTCCTATTCTTACTAAACTCTCCACCCAATTCGAAAGAGATAAGTTCTCCTCCATATTTATATAGTCTTCCATGATTTTGGAAAGTTTTTTCATATAATCTGAAGTGGAGGTGACTTTTATATTTTCTAGATAATCCACTGGGAATAATGAAGTTTTTTCAATATCCTTAACTGTAGTTTCTTCATCAGTTTTTGCTTGTTTATATCTAATCCAAAGATTAGATATAGTCATAGAAGTGTAATTATCAAGTTTTAAATTGGAAGTAGTAAAGAAGTTATATATTTCCTTTACAACTGTAAAATAGTTATTTAAATTTTTTGATTGATTATTTTTGTTTTCTAATAATTTTCTTTGGGAATTTGTTAATTTAATTTCACCATAGAGTTCATATTCAATAATTTCCACATTTGCTTGCATATAAATAGAACAAATATAGATATACAAAAGAGTTAATTTTTCTTTAGATTGTTTTAAATTTTCATATAAAATTTTGATTTCATCAAAATAGCCCATAAATAAATAATCCTTATTTCCATTAATAATAGTTTTTGATTGAATTAATACAAAATCATAAATTATAGATGCAGAATTATGTATAATCCTAATAAAAAATTTTTATAATAATAGAATAATAGAACAAAAAAAGAGTTAATACTGAGAAAATACTTCATAATGAGAATTCAGTTTAATAATTTTAGATTGAATATATATTAATATAAATATTTATGAAATGAATTATATATATATATTTTTTTTTTTTTTTTTTTTTTTTTTTTTTTTTTTTATCATTATTTAAAAAAATTTTTTATTACCATTGTTTATCGATTTCTAATCCAATGTTAATTGAACGAAGAACATCCTCCATTAATTTGTCTTTGTAAGGTAATGAATTTTTTCTACTTTCATAATAATCATAAAATTTAGTTGAATTTTTATCATTTTCATCTGTTTTACTTTCTGGTGTTGTAGCTATTTGTTTTGAATTATTTCTAGTAAGCATCTCTAATTCTGATTGCTGTCTAATCATTAAATTTCTTAAGGTAGTATCAGATGATTTAGTATTAACATTTTTCATTCTCTTTTGTTCTTTATTAGTTTTATAGAGTTTCCAATAGAGAAGAATAATATAGGCTCTAATATAACTGACATGGGCCATTGAAATTTTAAAGTATTCTGTATTACTAAATTCTTTATCCCAAGTATTAAAAATTATAATGGAAGCTCCATCAAAGGCAATAGAATAAATTTTTCTTTGGAAAGCTAAATCAATAATTTTTAATAAGGTCATCATAGTGGTTTTACATCGATTAATGGTATTAAATTCCTTAATATATCGCATTCCGTAATGTTCTGGAATATAATCTTTTGAAATAATTTCTTCAATTTCCATACTTCTTTTTACATTTGTAAAATCGTAAAGGTATATTTTAAGAGTATTTTCCAATTCCGCATCAGGTATTGAATTATGACTTTTCCTTATTTCTTCTATTTTTAAGTAGAGTTTTTCTTCAACGGTTATATCCTTAGTTTGGGATGATAATTTCAAATTAAGTAGATGATAAGTATTTGAATTTAGAAGGCCATTATAATCATTAACAATAAGATAAGCCTTTTTCAAATATTTTAAAGCTCTTGTATATTCTAAATCATATTCACAAATTTTAGCTAATTCTTTACCAATAACACTTCTAAGAATGAATAATGGGCTTTCTGTTCTCTCTAATAATTTATATAAAAATTCAATATAAGGCTTTATTTTTGGGTATAATCTATTATTATTATTATTATTATTATTATTATTATTATTATTATTATTATTATTATTATTATTATTATTATTATTATTATTATTATTATTATTATTATTATTATAGAAAAATTATAAAAAAAAAAAAAAAAAAAAAAAAAATTAGAAAAAATAATAATAAATATAAAAAAAATAAATAAATTAAGAAAAAAAAATTTTTTTGTTTTTTGTTTTTTGTTTTTAAACTATAATTACCTTTGTTGTAATAAAGGAAACATATAATTCCACATACTTTGAATTGCCTTTTGTATAAAATTTTTATCTCCATCTTGTTTTTCATAGGTGGATATTAATTCTTTCATTTTTTTCATTTTATCTAGTTGAAAATCAATAGATTCCTCTGATAAAAGTAGTAGTGCTGGATTAGCTAAATATTCATCCATATCTAAATATATTTCAAATAATTTTTTCTTTAAAATTAAGGTTCTACTGGTATATCCAAAAAATTTTACATTAGAAAGGATAGATCTTGCTTTATTATAATGTTTGGAGAGCAATGCTAAATAAGCTAAATCCACGAAATAGTTTTGTGGGGTACTTTTATAACTATCAAAAATCACACTATGACTTTCCTCCTCAATATCCATGATAGAATCATAATATTTTGAAATTTTATTATGGAGTTTATCAATTTTTTCAATTTTTAAAGGTAATTTCTTAAAACATTTAATGATAGAAATATATATTTTTTCATTTTCATTAATTTTAAATTTATTAATAATATCATTAATATGTTTAGTAGTTTCTGGTTTTTTAAAATTAGCCAAAACAAATCGAACGTAGAGTTCAATAAAATCTAAGAAACTTTCTTGATCATATTTTTTAGCGAGATCCGCAATATCCGTGATATTTTTCATAATTAATAGACTAATATTTTCTTTTTGGGGTAGACAGTTGAGTGTATTCGTTATGAAAATATAAAAAAAGGCTCGAAAATCTCCGTCAAGATTTAAAAGTATTTTTTTTAGGTATGAATTTTCTGGGAAGATGGTGGTATCATCAGGATTAAATTCTATATCCATATTGACCTTTCCAGTATTCTTTAATTGAATTTTTTTGAAATCATAATTATATTTTTTAATATCCATTAAACATTTAGTGACTTCATACTTGATATACATGACCCATTTTTTATTGTCGTGATCTATTTCTGTGATAATGTCATCAAAAGCTTTCAAAATAAAATAAAAACAATAACTAAATTCTCGACTAATATTTAACCATGATTCCATTATATTACATATAAATACTGTAAAATTAATAATTAAATCTTTATTTTTTATTTGAACAGCCATTCTAAATCCTATCATACTATTTTTTAATGCATTAGCATCATTCTTTAATTTATTCATATAAATTACACTAATTTTATTTTTCTTTATTTTTTCTTTTTGAAGATAGGGAGTTCTGGAAATTAAATAGCCTAAATTTTAAAAAAAAAAAATTTTTTTATATATATTTTAGAAAAATTATTTAAAATATTATTCATTATTCATTATTCATTATTCATTATTCATTATTTATTTATTTATTTATTTATTTATTTATTTATTATTTTTTCTTCTTCTTCTTCCTTCTTAATTATACTAACCATAAATAAGGTAAAGCTCACATTCAATAGATTTATCAATTTTATAATTATTAATCATATAAGTAATACATCTACAACTAAATAAAGTCATATACAATAAAAAAAAAATTTTTTTTATTACTGTTAATACAATATATCTTAAATAACAATAATTCTAAAAAAAAAATAATAATAATAATAATAATAATATCATATTATAATAAAGAAAAGATGAAAAAAAAAATATAGAGAATTTTAAAAAAAAGTAATATAAATCAAAAAAATAGAAAATAATGTAAATTAAAAAAAAAAAAAAAAAAAAAAAAAAAATAAATATTTATAAAATTATAAAATTATTATTTTTATTTTATTTTATTTTATTTTATTTTATTTTATTTTATTTTATTTTATTTTATTTTATTTTATTTTATTTTATTTTATTTTTGATTTTTAATTTACCATTTTGAACACAAGTTCCATAATTTTGTTGCCAAAGCATGTTTGGCCATTTTTATGTAAAGTTTAGTTGAAGTATTATAAATGACTTCATGTTTTTTCATACTAATTACATTTAGACAGTATTCAATTTCTCTTTTGGATAGTTCCCCATAGGGAACATTTAGTATAGTGTCGATATTTTCTACTGAACTCATTTCTATTTATTCATATTTGTTTAAAAAAAAAAAAAAAATAGGATGTGTATTAAAAATATATTTAAAAATTATATATATATATATTAAAATATAAAAAAAAAATTATTAAAAAAGAAAATTTAAAATTAAAAAAAAATTAAAAAAAAAAAAAAAAAATAGGATGTGTATTAAAAATATATTTAAAAATTATATATATATATATATATTAAAATATAAAAAAAAAAATTATTAAAAAAGAAAATTTAAAATTAAAAAAAAATTAAAAAAAAAAAAAAAAAAAAAAAATAAAAAATAAATAAAAAATAAATAAAAAAAATAAATAAATAAAAAAATAAAAAAAAAAAAAAAAAAATTATAAAAAATAATAATAATTGATCAAAAATATATAAAAAATAAAAAAAAGTAAAAAAAAAAAAAAAAAAACATATATATATATATATATAAAGATAGGTAGAATAAATTTGTATTATCAATCCATCTTATTAAGTATACTAAGACTATTTAATTCTTTTTAATAAAAAAAAAAAAAAATTATTATTATTTTTAGTAAATCTATTTTAATAGTAATAAAGTTTTCGAAGAACAAAAAAAAAAAAAAAAATGATTAATTTATTGAACTTTATTTTTTAGCCTGGAAATTAAATCTTAATATTTTTTATATTAAATTTCCCGAGAATAAAATATAAAAATATAATACAATATATTAATAAAAAAATATATATATATATGTTCAAATTTTAAAATTAAATATTTAGATTAGCATTAATTGATTTGATAAAAATATTAAATTTTTTTTTTCTTTATGTATTAATGTTATTATTATTTACTTAAATCTATTAATTTATAATAGATATAATAGAAAATATAAATTATTAACAATTCTATTAAAAATAGAGAATAAAAAAATAAAATTAAAAGAAATATTTTATATTAATTTGCTAACTATGTATTAGTTTTTAATTTTTTATTTTATTTTATTATAAAATTTATTTTTTATTAAATAGTAATATTTTTTTTTTTTTTTCAAAAACTATTTTTTAGCTATTAGAAAGTATAGTAATTTTATTTTATTATTTTTTATTTATTTTTTATGAATATTAATATAGTGACTCAGGTATAGTATTTAATTTTGGCATTTTCTTACTAGGATTCGTTGATATATATTTCAATAACACTTGATCAATATACCTATATTTATTTAGAAATAAAATTAAAAAAAGTTTATATATATATAAATTAAATATTACTATATATCAATCATTAATATAATTAATGAGGAAAAAAAAAAAAAAAAAAAAAAAAAAAAACTTACATCATAATATGGTTAAAACTAACAACAGTATCTCGAATAGTATTTATTTCAAACTGATCAAAAACATTAGTTACTTTTTTATCTTTTTCTCCACATTCCTTAAATTTTACCATAAGAATTGGTATAGTGAAAAATATAAAGCAAATAGAAACAATCATGGATAAAATAATCTAATATATTTGAAATTTTTATTTTTTTTAAACATTAATGATAGTAATAATAAATAAATAAAATATTAATAAATATATATTTATTTATTGTTATAATTATAATTATTTTTAATAAAAAAGTTAACAAAATAAAATAAAATAAAATAAAATAAAATAAAATAAAATAAATAAAATAAAATAAAATAAAATAAAATAAAATAAAATAAAATAAAATAAAATAAAATAAAATAAAATAAAATAAAATAAAATAAAATAAAATAAAATAAAATAAAATAAAATAAAATAAAATAAAATAAATAAAATAAAATAAAATAAAATAAAATAAAATAAAATAAAATAAAATAAAATAAATAAAATAAAATAAAATAAAATAAAATAAAATAAAATAAAATAAAATAAAATAAAATAAATAAAATAAAATAAAATAAAATAAAATAAAATAAAATAAAATAAAATAAAATAAAATAAAATAAAATAAAATAAAATAAAATAAAATAAAATAAAATAAAATAAAATAAAATAAAATAAAATAAAATAAAATAAAATAAAATAAAATAAAATAAAATAAAATAAAATAAAATAAAATAAAATAAAATAAAATAAAATAAAATAAAATAAAATAAAATAAAATAAAATAAAATAAAATAAAATAAAATAAAATAAAATAAAATAAAATAAAATAAAATAAAATAAAATAAAATAAAATAAAATAAAATAAAATAAAATAAAATAAAATAAAATAAAATAAAATAAAATAAAATAAAATAAAATAAAATAAAATAAAATAAAATAAAATAAAATAAAATAAAATAAAATAAAATAAAATAAAATAAAATAAAATAAAATAAAATAAAATAAAATAAAATAAAATAAAATAAAATAAAATAAAATAAAATAAAATAAAAAAGAAAGAAATATAATATATATAAACAATATATATGATTTTATATATATTTTGATTTTATTTTATATATTTTATATTTACTCTTAATTCTGAAATTTGTTTAAAATTTTCAACGAAGCCATAAGATCTTCCTTTTAATGTTTTTAATTTATTAAATACTTCTGTTTTTAAGGCATAGATGACGCAAGCATCATTAATGAGACTAAAGATAAAGTGAACTATGACGGTGATCCACCAATGTTTTAAAAGTTCATCAAATATTTTACTATCTTGAACCATAGTTTTATTTTTAAATTGAATTTTTCTACCATAATAAATATAAACCAAAAATGAAGACATTTTAGAGAAGTTATATATTATACAACTAGATTTTAAAAGAATTTTTTTCTTTTTAGAATGAACAATTTTACAAGCTCTTACTGTAGGATACCTTCATATATTATTATAAATTATTTTATATATATATATATATATTTATTTAATAATATTTTTTAATAATATTTTTAAAAAAAAAAAAAAATATTAAAATAGTCATAGTAAAATTAATAATAATAATATTCATATTTATTATTATTATTATTATTATTATTATTTTATTAGTAATAAATTCATTTTTTATTTATTTATTTTTTATTTTAAAAAATCATTTTATAATAATAATTCTTTTTAACTTTTAATAAAAATAAAAAATAAAAGAAAAAGAACAAATAAATATAAATTTGTACATATAATAATAAAAATTATTACCAATCTCCAATAATTTCTCCTGTAGCCCAAAAAAAATAGGCCATAATGCATCCTACATTAAAACGAGTGACAGAATACGGCCAAATAGATTTTCTATTTTCCGTTACTGGTATAGCATTCGATAAACTTCTTAATAAATCTCCTGTAGTACGAAATATATAGTGAAATAATAAGATATAAATGATTGTTTTTTTCCAGTTATTTCGATTAATAATTAAAATTATTACAATCCAAGGGAAAAAAATATTTTTAAATGGCGTTTGAAGAAATAAAAAAATATTTTCTAAAGTCCATTTTTCTGGACTTAAACTAAAATCGATATCATTAATTAATTCTTTTTCTCTATCAAACATTTTTTTTTTATATTTATTATTTTAATTTATAAAAATATTTAAATTTGACTGAAAAAAAAAAGAAATAATTTATATATATATATATTTATAAAGTTTTAAAATGATTTTATATTGAATTAAATATTATTATTATTTATTATTAAAATATTTTTCTTTGTAAAAGTATTTATTGATTATTAACAATTATAAATACAATAAAATTGAAATTTAAATTGAAATTTCTATTTTATTTGGTATTTTTAAATTTCTTTTTTTTTTTTTATTTATTTATTTAAAAAATTGTATATGTTGTGTTTAGCGTTCTAATTAATTACATTTATTGGTATTATTTATATAATTTTATTATATAAATGTTTAAATATATATGTATAGTTTTTAAAACATTTTTTATAAATTTTCTTTATAATTCATTTAATATTTTATGTTTAACTTTATTTTCATAGACTTTTAATATTATCATATATGAATAATATGAATACTTCTGATAATTTTAAAATAAAATAAAATAAAAATTACAGTCTTTTTTATATATATATATATATATTTATTTTCTTTTTGCTTATTGAGTCAATTTCTTTAATTAGAAGACTTCATGTGATATATTATTTATTATTTATTTATTTGTTTATACATATATTATTTAATTTAAATATTATTTATGGAACATTTTTAAGAGAATATATTATTTTTTTTTTATATAATATTTCATATTAATTTGAATGAATCTTAAAATTTATAATTTTTTCTTAATAGATATTATAATAATTTAAATATATGAAATATTAAATTAATAATTAATTTATAATTAATATAATTATAAGATTAAACTTTACTATTTTTATTTATTTTTTTTTTATTCCAATTTTTTAAAGAAATAATATAATAAATAAAGTTTAAATATAAATCATATCCTATTTAGGTAAATGGAACAATTTTTTTATATTTTATTTTATTTTATAAAAAAAAAAAATCATTTATTATGGTTACAAAAAGAAAAAAAAAGTAAAGATAATCTTAATTGAATAAATAATAATATAATTCAAGTAAGGATATAATATTAATTATTATTTATTATTATTATTCAATGTTTATTAATATTTGTTAACTCTATTTTATTGTATTTATTATATTTAATATTATAAATAAACTTTTATAATTTTAGTAGAAAAAAGAATATAAATATTACCCAAAAGAGATATTTATTAAAATAATTATATATTTAAAAAAAAAATTTTTTAAAAATGAATTAATATATAATAAATATTATAATTAAAACAAAATTATTATTTTACTAGTACAATCAACGATGATATTATTATTAGAAATATGACATAATATTATTA
Organism: Neocallimastix lanati (nom. inval.); assembly: GCA_016946835.1. NCBI lineage: Eukaryota > Fungi > Neocallimastigomycota > Neocallimastigomycetes > Neocallimastigales > Neocallimastigaceae > Neocallimastix > Neocallimastix lanati (nom. inval.). The sequence continues at coordinate 185,016 of JACVTC010000046.1, forward strand.
CTATTTATTTAATATTTAATATTTATTCAATTATTTATTATTTAATTATTTATTATTATTATTCAATTATTCAATTATTTATTATTTATTATTCAATTATTTTTATTTATTATTTATTATTTAATTATTTATTATTTAATTATTTATTATTTAATTATTTATTATTATTATTCAATTATTCAATTATTTATTATTTATTATTTATTATTCAATTATTATTTATTTATTATTTATTGTTCAATTATTTATTATTAATTGTTTACTATTTATTATTTACTATTTTATTTGATATTATTGTATCATTGTCATATTGTATCATTTTTTTTTAATCAATGTGTATATATTTATAAATTAATTTTATAATTTTTAACTATTTTTCTTATAAATTATGAGATGGATAATTTTCATAATTAAACAAAATATTAATATTTTTAAACTTTTTTTTTTTTATTTATTTTCTTTTTATAATAAAAAAAATAAATTAAATTAAAAAGAAAAAAAAGAAAAGAGAGAATAAAAAAAAAGAAAACAATAATAAATAAACTAATTATAATATAAAAAAAAACAATAAAAAATCTTTTATTATTATTATTTATTATTATTATCATTATTTATTATTATTATTATTATTGTTATTATTATTATTATTTTTGTTAAGGAGTCAATATAAGATATGATGTGTACACTAATTATTATTCAATTAAATTAATAAAATAATTTTAATTATTTAATTATTTATTATTATTTATTTAAAATTATTTATTTATTCATTTAATATTATTCATTAATTTATTTATTTTTTTATTTTTTTATTGTTTATTATTATTACTATTATATATAAAATTTTTTCAATAGGAATATATTATTATTATTATTATTATTTATTATTATTATTATTATTATTATTATTTATTATTATTATTATTATTATTATTATTATTATTATTATTATTATAAATATATATTTTTTTATTTGAATTTTTATTTTTTTAGTTTTTAAATTTTTTCAATGATATTAATTCATTATAGTCAATTTATAATAAAATAATTATTAATTTGTACTACAATAAAAAAAAATGTAAATATTTGAATGGGATACATTGATTAAAAAAAATTGTTTTAATTAAAAAAAAAAAATAAAAAAAATAAAAAAATAAAAAATAAGAAAAAATAAATGATAAAAAATATGAAAAAAAAAAATGATAAAAAAATAAAAAAAAAAAAAAAAAATGATATGTGATATTTATAAAACGAATCTATAGCATTTCGCAATCGTACATTTCATAATGTGGCGTATTTTCACATGTGGCTTGTTTTAAAATAAATAATAAATATTCCTTTTTTATATATTAATATTCAATTGAAAAAATAACTTTTATATATCTTTTTAATAGATTGTATTATTATTTATTTTGAAATAGTTATTTAATAATATTTAATTGAAAAATATATTATTATTTATATATTTATTTATGATTGTATAGAATATCTTAAAATGTATGGCTTTATTATAAAAATAATATAGGCCACATTTTAAAATACTCTAGATTCGTTTTATAAATATCACATATCATTTTTTTTTTTTTTTATTTTTTTATCATTTTTTTTTTTCATATTTTTTATCATTTATTTTTTCATATTTTTTATTTTTTTATTTTTTTTATTTTTTTTTTTTTAATTAAAACAATTTTTTTTAATCAATGTATCCCATTCAAATATTTACATTTTTTTTTATTGTAGTACAAATTAATAATTATTTTATTATAAATTGACTATAATGAATTAATATCATTGAAAAAATTTAAAAACTAAAAAAATAAAAATTCAAATAAAAAAATATATATTTATAATAATAATAATAAATGGACAAAATAATAATTGACAAAATAATATATTCTAATATTATTTAGATTAATATACATAATCATAATATTCATACTTTAATATTTAGTTTATTTAGTTTATTTATTTATTTATTATTATTCATCAATAAAAATACATAGTTTATTATTCATCAATATAAAATATTTATTAACTTGTTAAAATATAATAAATTCATTCAATAAAATATAATTAATTACTAAAATCTCTCATATTATTAATGTAAACTAAATATAGAATTAAATGATTAATAAAACTAAGTTAATATTAATAAAAGAAACGTTCTTTTAACTATTTTTACCTAATATTAATATATTTATTATTTTATTCATAAATATTGTTTTATATTTCTTAAAAGTTTTTTTATTTTTTTATTTTATTTTATTTTATTTTATTTTATTTTTTTTTTTTTTTAAATTTTATTTTGAATTATAAATTTTTATAATACATGAAATTGGATTAATTAATAATTAAAAAAAAAAAAAAATTTTTTTTGGACTTTTTATTTTTACAAAATAGTATGTTAATAAAATAATATTAATTTAATTATTATTTATTATTTATTACTTATTATTATTATTATTATAATTATTATTATTATTATAATTATTATTATTATTATTATAATTATAATTATTATTATTATTATAATTATTATTATTATTATTATAATTATAATTATTATTATTATTATAATTATTATTATTATTATTATTATAATTATTATTATTATTATAATTATAATTATTATTATTATTATAATTATTATTATTATAATTATAATTATTATTATTATTATAATTATTATTATTATTCAATATTATTCAATATTATTCATTATTATTCATTATTATTTAAAGAGTCTGGTGTATTATAGTTGAAGTAAGCGCCTATAACTGTAATAATTGAATGAGACTGGATATTTAAAACTCGAAAATCAGGAATATTGAGAGATTATCCATGTAAAATACCAGACTTAGTGTTTTTTTTTTTTTTTTTTTTTTTAAATTTTCTTTGTTTATGTATATTTATTATTAAAGAATAGGTCAATGGGAATTTTAAAATTATTGCCTTGATATGAGTTTAAATTGTATAAAGTACAAGTACATGCAACAGCTTCATCCCAAAAAATTGATGATAAGAATGGCACATTAAGTAAAGTTTTTGCACAATTGTCTAAAGTATAATTCATTCTTTCAGCTCTTCCATTTTTTGTGGGTTTCCTGGAGTGGAATATGTAAAGAAGATACCTTAATTTTTTAAATAATCTTCAAATTCGGCATTTTCGGCATTCCAAACCATTATCAGAGCATAATTCATTTTATATTGTATTTAATAGTATTTTTTTTTTTCATAAGTTAGTGGAAACCAATAAATTTCCTAACAGCTTCGGATATGTATTTTTTAAAAAATATACTCAACATTTTCTTAAATAATTATCAATAAAAATAATATAATATTTATATTCATTAAAAGATGGTGATGGTTGTAAAGGACCAACAACATCTAAATGTACTGGTTAGGGTGGTCTTGTAGATTTGTTGAATTTATTATAAAAGAGTTTCTTTTTAGTTTTGTATAATTTGTCATTAATCTCAATTTATATCATTCAGGTTTTCCTCTCTAATATTGTTGTTATTGTCTAAGAATTTTTAAAGATTTCTATTAAAGTAGTGTTTTAGACTTGTATGCCAAAGTTTAAGATCTATAATATTAACTTATGAATTGATTTTATTTAGGGATAGAATATTCATTGTAAATAAATCTTCATCATCATTAGTATATAATGTAATGATTAATTTGTTTCTTCTAAAGAATTAAAGCTTTTTTTTTTTTTTATCATGGTAAGGTTCCATAATTATATTATAATCCTTTTTTGCATACTTAATGAGTAGATAATAAAATTATTTAGGATATTTAAGTCGTAATAAACTTCTTTCAGAGAAATATAATTATCTTCGAGTTTACCATCATAGTGTCTCACTCTTGTAATTCTTTCTGACTGACCATTTAGACAATAATTCTTTTATTGGCTATTTCTTTTTTAACTTTACTTAATTATTAATATTTTTTATCTTCTGATTGGTGATATTTTTTTTTCTTCCTTAATTTTATTTACTTATTAGTTTACAGGGATATGGAATTTATTGTAGTTATACTATTTCAAAAGCTATATATAATATCTACCTCAAGATCCAAATTACTATTTAGTTAAGTTTGATTTACATTGTTTGATTTAAAAATTCTTTTCCTCTCTTTTCTAGAGACGGAATCTTCTTTTATTTTTACTTTTGGCATTATTTTTCTTTTTTTCTTTATATTACCTATTTGATATGTTCAATAAGTTCAAGTAACATTCATCAGTATTATGGTAATCTTTATGACAAATATGGCAATATTTCTTCTCTTTTTCTCCCAGTTTGAATTTATATGGTAATTTGTCATTTTGTGCTCTTTTTATAATGTTTTCATTGTTTGTTTCCGGCTTATATACATAATTTTTTCCAATGTTATGACTCTTCTTAATTATTGTATTTTAGGTTTATGTTTGATATATTATTTCTTAAGTTTTGGAATTTTTAATTATATTAAAAATTCCAAAACTTAAGAAATATATAAGTGTAGTTAAATTCTGCTTTGTTTAATTTTTTGAGAACATTCAGCATTTTTGTTTCTTCGTCAAGCTTTGATTTGCTTTGTACATCGGCCTCACTATTATATGCGTTGTATAATGTATTAAGATTATAGATATAATTTGAAGTCTCCATTTATAATTTCTAGCTTTTTTTATATCTAGCTTAGTTTCAAATAATCTAGAAGTCCCTGTTTCTGAATAACTTCCTCTTAATTATTTAATATATTTGTTTGCTCTGATACAATTTATTATAAGTTTTTTTTTTATTGAATTCATCAACTTTTGATGATGATTCAGACTATGTTACCATATTTTAGTTTCTTTTTGTTGGAATCAAGATCTTTTTATTATAAAAAGATTGTATTTATATAATAATAATAACAAAAAGATTGTATTTATTATAATAATAATAATAATAATAATAATAATAAAAAGAATATATTTACAATATTAATAATAGCAAAAAGATTATATTAATGATAATAATTAATATTCATATTTATATATAAGTTATTTATTCGTTTATTTTAATTATTTAATAATGACTATTAGGATCATAATACTATTTTACTACTTAATCACTATATATTATTATAATATTATTTTATTTTATTTATTTTTTAATTAATTAAAAATAATTATAAATAATGAATAAATTAATGATCAAATAAAATATAATAAAATAAAATAAATTGTTAAATTTAAATATGAAGTATTGATTGAATAAAATAAAATGAGTAGTTGAATTTAAATATGAAGCACAGATTGAATATAATAAAATAAAATAAAATAAAATAAATAAAACAGATAGTTGAAATATAAATATAAGTACAGTTCGATGCAATAAAATAAAATAAAATAAAACAAATAGATAAAAAATCTTTAAATTCTTATAATTCTATTTAGTATTCCAATTCATGTAATTAATATTACTATGCATTATATAAAAATGTTAAAAGTTAAAGTTGTTTAAGAATATTGTGAAATGCTTAATTAAAAAAAGTTTATCTAATATAAAGAAATATAAATTCTATTTGTTCTATTTGGTAAAATATTTATGTTAGGTGAATAAACTTTTTGTAAGATAAATTGTAATATATAAAATTATTAATAAAAAACAAAAAAACAAAAATAATAATAATTAAATTAAAAAAATTAAATAATAAGATAAAATATTAAAAAAATTAAATAATAAAATTATATAAAAAAAATATTTATGTATAAATTAAAGCATAGAAATAAAATAGTAATAATAATAATAAAAATTACTTATCTTATTGTCACCCATCTAAATGAAATAAATAATAAATAATAAATAAATAATAAATAATAAATAAATAAATAAATAAATAATAAATAAATAAATAAATAATAAATAATAAATAATAAATAATTAATATAGAAAATAAATATTAAATAATAATATATAATAAATAATAAATAATAAATAATAAATAATATATAATAATAAATAATAAATAATAAATAATAAATAATAAATAATAAATAATAAATAATAAATAATAAATAATAAATAATAAATAATAAATAATAAATAATAAATAATAAATAATAAATAATAAATAATAAATAATAAATAATAAATAATAAATAATAAATAATAAATAATAAATAATAAATAATAAATAATAAATAATAAATAATAAATAATAATAAATAATAAATAATAAATAATAAATAATAAATAATAATAATAAATAATAAATAATAATAATAATAATAATAATAAATAATAAATAAATAATATTTTATTTTATACATAATTAATTATGTATAATTTTTTTTTTATTTTAATTCATTGGAAGAAATTTTTATTAAATAAAAAAAAATTTTTTTTATATTTAATATTTATTTTATTAATTTTATTAATTTTTAATTTTTAATTATATAATTAATATTTATAATAATTATTTCTAATATTATTTCTTTTATTTAATTATTTATATTTTCATTTTATTTTGAAGTCTTCAAAACATTAAAAAATAATTAAAAGCTTTAATCTTTCGTTTAATGTAAATTCTTTTTTATATCAATTCATTCATACATTTATTATTAATTTAAAAGGTTTTAAATTAATAATAATAATAATAATAATAATAATAATAATAATAATAATAATAATAATAATAATAATAATAATAATAATAATAATAATAATAATAATAATAATAATAATAATAATAATAATAAAAAATATATATAATAATTAAAATTAAAATTTATAAAAAAATTTTTTTTTCTCAAATCTTTTTTTTTTTCTTTTTTTTTTATAAGTCAAAACTTTAAAAATTTAAAATTTAATTAAAAAAGTATAATTAATTTAAATCAAAAATAAAATAAAATTAAAATATAAATAAAATTATTATTACTATTTAATTATTTATTATTATTTTTTTAATTTTATTTTATTTTATCGAGGTGTAAAACAAATAAAATAGAAAAAAAAAAAAAAAAAAATAAAGAATAAAGAATAAAAAAAAAGTATTGGCTTAAAATATTATAAAATAAAATTTTAATTTACATAAAAAAAATTTTTTTTTTTTATAATTAAAGGAATTAAAGGAGAATACAACAAAACTATAAATTAAGTAGAAAAAAAAAATTAAAAAAATAAAAAAAATAAAATAAAATAAAATAAAAAAAAAAAAAAGAAAAGAAAAGAAAACGAAATTAAAAAATTAAAAAATAAAAGAAATAAAATAAAAATAAAAATAAAAATAAAATAAATATAGAAAAATAAATATAGAAATATTTATTATAGAAATAAAAGATGACTAGCTTTTATTAAATTTTAGAAAAAAAATAATAATAAATATTGATATATATAAATATATAATAAAAAAAAGATAATAATAATAATAAAAAGGTAAATCCATTGAGATATTTATATATTTATATTAATCAATAAAAATAAACATTACATCATGATGTCATTGAAACTTTTAAATTATATATTATGTATAATATTATTTTTTAATAATATATTTATAAAATCAGAAGCAAAAGCAACATTTAATAATTTAATATGTTATTTACCTCAATATCCTTGGAATCTATATAAAGATTATATAAAAAGCAATAGCAATTATAATAACAATAATAATAATTATAATAATAATAACAATAATAATAATTATAATAATAATAACAATAATAATAATCAAACCATCAACAATTTTTATGAAAATTATGAAAATGATGGTGACTATGGAAAAACAGATTTCATAAAGATAAAAAGATTTCAAAAAAAAATTAATATAAATAATCATATTGTAAAGAATTTCAAGTCGAACCATCAACCAGTTTCAAAAAAATTTCATATTCCTCATATTGGACGAAATGAAAAAAGAAATTTATTAGAAACTTTTAAAAGTCATAATGAAAATGGTAATTATTATTATTATTTTTTTTTTATATTAAATAAAAGTTATGAAATTAATACTTATTTTTGTTTAAATATATATTTATATATAATTTTAAATATTTAATAAATTTCTTAAAACGTAATTTATATATTTTATATAAATGTATATGTATATATATATATACATTATATTTTATATTATATTGACATTTATATTTATTTCAATGCAATTTTTAAATATAAATCAAATACAAAAAAAAAAAAAAATTCAATATAATTTTTAAAAATAAATAATTAAAAAATAAAAATAAAAATAAAATAAAATAAATAAATAAATAAACAAATTATAAAAGAAAATCATTTATTAAATAAAAGAAGATTAGATAATTTTATACTTGAAGATAGTCTATATTTCAATCAGTATTTTGGAAGTCAATTAAATACTATTGAAAAATATATCTATGATGTTTTAGTTAGTCAATTAAAAAATGTAACCCTTCTCTCATTTATTGTTGATGTTGATTTTAATGATGACTATTCTGTAAAGTTAAAAGATATCATTAGTATTATGGAAAGAGTTTTTGGAGCTATTTCAATGGATCATCCAGATATTTGGTGGATTTCTAAATATCAAATCCATTATAAAATTAAACCCAGTAATACCGATAATATAGACGATACTAATACTAAAACTAATACTAATAATGATAATGATAATGATAATAATACTGATAATAATGATAAAAATGATAATAATAATAATAATAATGAAAATGAGATACGTCTTCGTTATAGGAGTTCAGCTTATCCTAAAAAAATTAAAGCTTATAGTAGATTAAATCGTGGTAAGGATCATTATGATTCTCAAAATAATATAAATATTTATAAAAGTAATAGTCATAATCGTTTATATTATGTTAATGCCACAACAATTAGATTAAATTATGAAGATGAGCAGAGTAGCGGTAATAGAAGAATAAAAAAGAAAAGAAGAGAAATTAAAGAGCGAAATAAAATCAATATTGAAGAAGATAATGATGATAATGATGACAATTATTTATCCAAAATTCAACTTCAACTTTGTTCAAGTCCAAAGGATAATATCTGTAATACTTATACTATTAATGATATTAATCGAATGAATGGTCTAATAGAGAAAAAAATTCAGGATATTTTAAGTAATGCAAAATTATATTTTGAAAAAAAGAAAAATCAAAATAATGATTCTGATGATAGTAATAGTAGTAGTAGTAGTAGTAGTAATATTTCAAATTCAAATAAGGATAAAACACTTTCAAATAATAAAGATGTTAAAATAACAGAATATGAATTTATTAAATATATTCATGATTTACTTATTAAGAATATTGAATATGGATTTTCCGATAATGATTTTACAGAATATACAATCTATGGAGCCCTCATTGAACATCGTTGTGTCTGTGAAGGGTTTTCTGAGGCGTTTATGATTCTTGCACAACGAGTAAAAATATTTACAATATTAGCGACAAGTAATACTCATCAATGGAATATGGTATTTTTAGAAGGTAAATGGTATGCTTTAGATGTTACCTGGGATATACCCAATTATTCTTCACTTAGTATTATTAATAAACATAAAGAAGTTGGTAGATTAAAAAAGAAAAGAAATACTATTTCTTCTTCTGATATCCAAACTAATGATGGTAATTTTTTTTTTTTTTTTAATGTATATTTATAAAAATTTTAATTTATATTAAATTCATTAAATTCTTTTAACATTATTAATATTAATTATTATGTATAACATTAATTATATATTTTTATATTCAATTATAATTATTGATATTTAAAAAATATATATAAATGAATTTAAACTAAATACATTTTTTACTTTATATATATATATATATATATATATTTTTTTTTAAAATGAAAAACATTTAGATTTTGATATTGAAAATAAAAAACTATTTGATAAAGTGAATGTATCCTTTTTCTTAATAGGAAATAAAACTGTCATCAAAGAAAGAAATAATGATATTTTCCAAAATGAACCGAATCATCAATTGTGTAATTATATTATTTATCCTTATGCCTTTGGTTTTAGATACCCCACTCTCGATGATAATAAATATAATATAGAATCAAAATATAAGAAACATATCCATATTCATATTAAATAAAAAAGTATAATCAAAAAAAAAAAAAAAAGCAATTTATTAAAAAATCAATAAGTCACGTTAAAATTAAATAAAAAACTAAATAAAAAAAAAAATTATATTTTATTTATTAAAAAAATAATATATAATATATATAATATATATAATATACATAAAATATATAAACAACATATATTATAATATTCAAATATTTATTTATTTATTTATTATTTTTTTGACAACTATATAATTTTTTATTTAATTTATAATTTTATATTTCAATTGTTCAACTTTCTTTTTAATTATATAAATTATATAAAATTATATAATTATTTAATTTTATTACTCAATGAACGAAAACCATCTTAATTTTCGTTGTACTGAGGATGATAGTTAAAAATCCAAACATTTCACAATAAATATTTTTTGGTACAATAGCTTATTACAGAGTTTGTAATCGATATTATTTATCAAAGTTATTAATTAATTTTAAAAAAATTTTTTTTATGAAATAGTATCATTTTTATTCCATGGATCTTTTTTTTTTTTTTTGGATAGTACTTTTATATCTTCTCGTATAGGAAATTGATTCATTCCACCTCATGTACTTTTTTTCAATTTTTTCTTTTTTTTTTTTTTTTTTTTTAATATAGGCAGAAATGTAGTTATGCCTATTGTGATTAATTACTTTTACGAAATGAACAATTTGTATTCCATTGGATCTACTGTTGTCATGAGCGTAGACGTCGAACCAATAAGGCAAAGAAGAAATTCTGATACAATTTTGAATAATATTTTTTTTTTTAATCCATATGGAGTTTTATTATCGAATGAATGGGAAGAGTTAGAGGCTATTTCGTTCATTGAAACTCATGTATTTTTTTTTAATAAATATTATTAAATAAAGTTTATTCCTAGTTTAAGAAAAAAAAAAAAAAAATAATTTTACCTATTTTTATTTTAAATACTTTTATTTTTTATATTTTATATTTTACCAATGAAATAAATAATAAATTTTAAAAAAATAATAATTAAAATTATTAAAAAAAAATACATACATATATATATATAAATTAATATTCAACTAAAAACAATATATATTAAGCAATGAATAATAAATAATTAATAATATGAAAGATAATTAGCCAATAACAATAATCAAGACCAATAATAAAATAGTTTTTTTTTTTTTTAATATAAAATAATTATACTTTTTTGTTTATTTTTATTTATTATTCAATTTAGTTTTTTTTTTATTTTTCCTTATTAAATATAAAAAATAAAAAAAATAAAAGGAAAGGAAGGTGAAAGTGAGGTAAAGTGAGATAAAAAAGAAAATTTGTTAAAAAAAAAAAAAAATTATTATTATTATTTTATTTTTATTCTGAACAATTATTAAATTAATTTTCCTTTTTTCCTTTTTTCCTTTTTCTTTTCTAATTTTTTATTTTTTATTCTTTTTTTTTATTTTTTATTTTTTTTTTAAATATAATTTTGAACTTTTTTTTATATTAATAATATTATATACATATATGTTCACTTACATATATTTATATTGATTTAAATAAATGTATTTATTTAAATATATTTATTTAATATATTATTAACATTTTAAATATTTATTTTTTTTATTTTATTTGTTGTTATAATATATATTAAATAACTATATATATTTTATATATTTTATATTTTACATATACTTTTTATAAATATATTTTGTTTATATTCTCTCTATATATTAGAATAATTTTTTAATAAAAAAAGATAAAAAGAAAAAAAACCTTATTAAAGTTGCAGATAATAAAATTTTAATATATTATTCAATTGATATTCACCTTTTTTAAAATAATCCTCTATTATATTGTAATATTATATATATAATTGACACATATAATTATATATTCTAATATATATTTTTTATATTTTTTTTATTTTTAAAATTTTAAATTTTAAATTTTATATTTATATTATATTAATCCATAATATATGTAATATATATATGAAATATATTTCAATTTATATTTTATTAATTATTTAATGTATTTATATAAATCTTTTAATTTAATTTAATTTTTTTGTACACTTTTTTTTTTTTTAATTTAAAAATAAATAAAATAAATAAATAATTTAATTAATTAATTACATAATTAATTTATTAATAAATAAATAAATAATTTAATAATAAATAAATAAATAAGTAATTGAATAATTGAATTAATAATTGAATAATTAAATAAACAGGTAAGTATATAGATATTAATTATCAGCATCTACTTTCATATATAAAATTTTAATTTATTTATTTACTATATATAATGATGAATAATGATAAATAATAAATAATTCAATTGATTTATAATAAATAAAATTATTTGATTATAATTCATAATTATTTAATTAATTAATATTTATTTATTTATTTACATTTTTAATGTTAACTGATTTTCTGTAAATTTTGAAATGATATCTTTTTTTTTTTTTTTTGTATTTTCAAAGAATTATTTTTATATTAATAGGTATGTGGCTTATTAACTAATTTAATAATAAAGTTTAATAGAATGTAAAATGATGTCAGTATAAAAAAAAAGATAATACTGAACGTACTTTAGTATCAGTTGACATATATTGACATGTTGATCAAGTAGTATTAAATAATTAGATCCAACCACTGTTAGGCATGGAATGAGATTCAAAAAAAAATTTTTTTTATTTTTAATTTTCTATCTAATAATTATAATATATTAGAATTAAAATTAATATTCTTTAATTTATATAAAATTATGTAAATTATATACAAAATCATTAATAAAGAATTTTAAATTATAATAATAATAATAATAATAATACATAATAAATAATAATGATTATAATAAATAAAAATATTAATAGTAATTAAAATAATTTTAATAATTTAAATCATAAAAAATATTTAGAATCTATTACAATAAATAAATAAATAAATAATAAATAAATAAATAAATAAAAATAAAGAGTATAATGCAAACTATATATAATATATTTTATAAAAAAAATAAAAAAAAAAAAAAAAAAAAACAATATATAAAATTAAAAATATATAATAGTAATAGTAATAATAAATAATAAATAATAAATAATAATAATAATAATAATAATAATAATAATAATAATAATAATAATAATAATAATAATAATAATAATAATAATAATAAATAGGATAAACTTCAAAATATAAATAAAGTTTTTTAAGATAGGTTTAAATAATAATAAAATTTTATACTTAATTAATATAAAATAATTTATATTAAATTGAAAATTGATGTAATATATTAATCAAATATATTGTATTCTTAAAAATATAAGAAAAAACAGAAATTTTATTATTTTTTTCTTTACTTTTAAATTAAAAAAAAAAAAAAAATATTAAAAAATATTCATATATTAAAATAAAATATTGTTATATTAAAAAAATAGTATTAAATAGTAAAAGATAATGAAATAATAATAATAAAAAAAAAGAATAAGGAGCTATAAATAAAAGCTAATAATAATAAAAAAAAGACTATAATCATAATTATAATGAAAAATAAATAAATAAATACATAAAAAAGAAAAAAGAAACTATGGAAAAATAATTAAATAAATCTTATATTCATTCAGGAATAATTATTTTAAAAGAAAAATATACCTTAGAAAAAAAAATATCTATATATATATATATATATAGATATGAATAGCTACTAAGAAAAATAAAAACAAAATCAAAAAAAAAAAAAAAAAAAAAAGATAATTTATAAATATTACTTATAATTCAGTAATAACTATAAATAATTAAACAATATTAAAGACAATTTAAAATAATAAAATCAAAAATACAGAAAAAAAAAAATAAAAATATATATAAATATATATATATATTTAGTCAATTAACATAAAATTGTTAGTATTGTTAAATAAAAGAAATTATCAATTATATAATAATATAAACACTATAATATTCAATATATCAATTATAAGATAATATAAATACAATAATATTCAATAACTTTCTCTCTCTCTCTCTCTCTATATATATATATATATATATATTTTTTTTTTAAGAAATAAATAATTAAGTATTAAAATCGACAAACAAACGTTACAGGCACTTTTATAAATATATCTTTGTAATCAAAAGGAATAATCAAATTATTATATAATTTTTATTTTATTTTAATTTTTTTTTTTTTTTTTTTTTAAATTTAAAAAAAAAATTACCTTTTTTATATTATTATTTTTATTTTTTTTCTTTTTTTTTTTAAAAAAAAATAATAATAAAATAAATATAAATATAAATATTTATTATATAAAAATATAAATGATAATTAATCATGAATATTGATTCTCAAGAGAATAATAATTACACTCATAATAGAAATGGAAGTAAAGCTAGTTTAATGGAAATTTCAGAAAATGTATATACACATAATCGAAATACTAGTAAATCTAATATAAATGAAAATGGAAAATATTCACATAACAGAAACGAAAGTAAAACAAACATTAATAACATAACGAATTTGTTAAGTAAACGTATAGGAACAGCTAGAAAAGTTAAAATAAATGATAGAGGAAGTTCTCTTCAAAAAAATAATTTAGATTCTAATTTTCATAAAACTTCTTATTCTAATTTTCGTACGAATTCAAATAGTGATTTTGTAATTTCAACAAGAGAAAGTTCATTATTATATAATAACAATAATGTCAATAGCAATAGCAATATTAATAATAGTAATTTTAATTCTAATTATAATTTTAATTCTATTAATAATATTACTATTAACAATACATCTAAAGATCTTGCAATACTCTATTCAAATCAATCGAGAGAAAATTTAAATTATTTATATCCTTATCAAAAACACTCACCTACCTCTCCAAGGGATGTTAATTTACAAAATAATTCACAATTAGGATATAAAAATAGTTTAACGGATAATCAAAATATAATAAGTAACGGTTATCGTTCCAAAACAAATGTTAACAATTCACATTATTCCCCAACCTCTTCTACTCCTATTTCTCCAATATATTCAAATTCTAGAGAAAATTATTACAATCAAAAAGAAAATAAGCATAACAATTATTATAATTCACAATCCACCAATGGTAACTTTTTTTTTTTTTTTAAAAAAAAATTTTTTTATAATAATTAAATGTTTTGATTAATAAAATAATAATAATAGTAATAATAATGATGTAATAATGATAATAAATATAATAATAATGATGAAAACAATTATTATAATAAATATTATAATAATGAAATTTTAAATAAATTCATATTCATTTTTTCTTTTATTATTATCTTATATTACATTAAATTTTATTATTATTGTTATTACTATTATCATAATTTTAGTCATAGTTAAAAAAGTAAAAATAAATAAATAAATAAAAAAGATTTATTTATTTAATATTATTATTTTATTATTTTAATATACATCATCCATGTTATAGATGTCATTATAAATCCAATTTTAAGAAATAAAAAAATGAAACTATGGACCTTAAATGATGTCCTTATATGGTTATCAGATAATAATCTTGAAAAATATAAAGAATCATTTAAAAGTATATATGAATTGAAATATTTTTTATTCTATAAAAATTATTCATACATAGATATAAATATAAATTTAGTTATAACTTTTAAATATTTATTAACTCTACTAATCAATAAATTATAATTATTATTTTTTTTTTTTCTTTTTTTATTAATTTTTTTGATATATTGAAAACTATATATAATTCGATAAACAAAAACAATTTTATACAAAAAAAAAAAAAAAAAAAAAAAAAAAAAAAAAAAAAAAAAAATAATTAAAAAAATGTAATATTAACAATAATAATTTTTACTAACAATAAAAAAAATAATAATAATAAAAATAATTATAATTATAACAATAAGATATGAAAATGGATGGAAAGACATTAATGAAACAAAATTATGAAACTTTACTTGATTTATCCTATATAGATAAAGTCAAGATAATTACATTAAGAAATGCAATATTACAATTAGAAAAAACAAAAGATAAGGTATTTTTTAAAGAAATATATATATATATTAATAAGCTTAATTATATATATATATATGTATATATTTTTAATATTCCAATAAAAATATTATTTAAACTATTTAATATAATTAAAATTAAATTAAAAAAAAATATATATATATATATATTTTATTTTTTTTTTTTTATTTTTTAATTATTTAATTTAATAAAGAATAAGAATCAACAATATACCCAAAATTCAAGACAAATATATGATCAATTACAAGTACCGTATAGAGATGTTGATTTAATAAATGAAGATGCATATCATAATTTAACGAAATCAAGAAGTTTCGAATCATTACAAGACAAAAAAGAAACTGGAGAATATACACCTTCTTCGGAAACATTTTCATTACCAAGAAAAGTAAATCAAATGAATTTCTATCCTCCTAAAAGATACCCAAGTGGTGATGACAAAAATGAAATGAATACCAATAAAATACCGGGATTAATAAGAACCACTTCATTGAAAAAGAAAAAGTTAAATAAAGATGAAAGTTTAAACCAACAACCTCTCATTAATCCAAGATCTTCTTCAAGAAATATTGAAAAAAATAAATATAGAAGAAAACATGATAATACTAAACTAAAAACACCAACGAGTGGTAGTAAATCGGGTACTCCTTTAAAGGATAAGCATTTCATCTTTAATTTTGCTAATTCTCCAAATTCTGCTAAGGAACCAACTTTTGAAATGAATTCTACTTATGTTCAAAGTCCAATTAAATCAGCAGAAGCTATATCTTATGAAGAAAAATTAAAGGATGATATAAGTACAACTACCTCTCCTCTCTTGAAAAGTATGAATAGTGTAACGACCTTATCCTCTCCTAACATTACTCCAATTCCAAAATTCCTTATAAAAATTTCAAATGTTAAACAAACTCAATCACATACCTTGGATATAACTAATTATACCAATGAATTGAAACTATGGGAAAGAATTTTTACAAAATTTGATATCGCATTAACAAAAGAAAACTTTGAAAATTATTCCTTTTCATTGGTTCAAAATGGTCAAAAAGGTATATTAATAATTTATATTATATTTTATTTTTTATTTTTTTTATATTTTTTTTTTTGTTTTTTTCATATGTATAAAATTATATATATATTTTCATATATTATTATTCTTTGAATATTTATAATATTATATCTATTATATTTCATATATTATTTTTTTTTTCAAATAATATTTATAATATCATATCTATAATATTTCATATACTATTATTCATATAATATTTTTTGTATTATATCTATTACGTTTTATATATTGTTTTTCATATAATATTTATAATATCATATCTATAATATTTCATATACTATTATTCATATAATATTTTTTGTATTATATCTATTACGTTTTATATATTGTTTTTCATATAATATTTATAATATCATATCTATAATATTTCATATACTATTATCCATGTAATACTCATAATATATCTATTATATTTCATATAATATTTTTAATATCATATCTATTACGTTTTATATATTATTTTTCATATAATATTTATAATATCATATCTATTATATTTCATATACTATTATTCATATAATATTCATAATATATCTATTATATTTCATATAATATTTTTAATATATCTATTATATTTCATATAATATTTTTAATATCATATCTATTACGTTTTATATATTATTTTTCATATAATATTTATAATATTAATGGTTAATAATTATATATATATATATACTATTAATTTTATTTAATAATCAATGAATTTTTTGTAAAAATAAAATAAAATAAAAACATTTTTTAATATTAATAAATAAAAAGTTCCATTCAGTACAAAAGATTTAATGAATATGATAGAAGCTAATGAAAGTAATACAATGATTGAATTAATATTAGAAAGTAAATCAGATTTAATTAAAACAAATTCCATACCTGTATCAGTACAAGTTCCAGTATATAAACCAAAGGTATCACCAATAACCTCCCCAATTATTAATACCATTTCAAGATCAGGAATGAAAAATGTTAATATTCGTAATATTACTGAAACGATTAATAAAAATAAAACGACCAGTAATATTAAATTAACAAATGTACCTCCAAAGAATAAGCATAATTTATTAACTAATATTAAACCTGAAATTAAAAAATTTGGTGAAAGACCTCCAAGTGTGGAGATTTGTGATCAATTAGAACAATATTTCCCTGATGTTAATAAAACAAAAAGTGAAAAGATAAAGAGTATTGTTATGGAAAATATTAAATATAAGAGACTAAGTAGGTTGTCAAGATTATCCCAAAGTCATAGTTCCTTTTCAAGTTATGATAGTCGTAGTATGGTGGGTAATGTCTCTGAAGAATTTGATGAAGAAATTAATCCAGAAATTAAAAGTATATATATTAAAAAACCGGATTATCATGTTTATTCTATTAAGAGAGTATCAACGAAGGTTTATCAAAAAGCTGAAATGAGTCAGAGACCAAATATTCATCATGAAGAAATTATTGATGTACAAGAAATATTACCAAGTGATTCTGTTTCAAATGATGGAAGTAATAGTAACAGAAAAATTTCCTTTAGTGATAAGCGTCATAATAGTAAGGTTCTCTCAATTATTACTTCTCCAGATAAATTAAGAGAATTAAGTCGAGCTAATAGAACGAAGACTTTTAATGGATTTGAAGGAGTTTATGATGCGGTAGATGGTTCCTCATCAGTCATTACAAATGAAGGAGAAGGTGAAGGTGAAATAATTGAAGGAATAAGAGAAGATGAAAGTGAAAGTGAAGGTGAGAGAGTAGCTAAAATAACTGAAAAAATAAGAAAAGAAGAAAGGGAAAGAGAAGGAAAAGAAAATGAAGAATTTGAAAATAATGATGATATTTATACCAATGAAATTACAGATTATAGTAGTGAAATTTCTTCTGAAATTAAACCATTTGATGAAATTGCTGCTAGTACTATCCTTTCAAATTCTACTTCTTTCACGGAACAATTAAATAACTTTAAGAAACTTATTAATGGAAATAAAGAATATATAAAATTAATGGATGATCAATTCGAAGAGAATGAAGTTGAATCACCAACTAGAAATAAAAGAAATGGTCAATATATAAATATGGGATGTGATAATGCTAATGAAAAACGTAATACTAGAAGTATTTTAGGGGATATTGAACGTATCTATGATAAAATGTATCAAATTGTTAATTCTGAAAATAAAATGAATAAAAATAATGATAATGATAATTCGAAAGAAAGTACCTCCATACATCATATCAATTCTTTGGAATCTAAAACGAATACTACAGCTGATAAAAAAGTGGATTCTAACCGTGAAATTGAAACTGGAATTAAAATTGAAGATAAAGATGAAGATGAAGATGAAGATGAAGATAATTTAATTTCTGCAACACCTACTGCGGGCATTGCATCATCCGTTCCAATTACTGGTACTGAAATAACTAATAGCATTTATGCTTCAACCACCACTTCTAATAATCATTTAGAAGTCGTAAAATCTGAAGATGATAATAATAATTGTAATAATAATAATAATAATAATAATAATAATAATAATAATAATAATAATAATAGTAGTAGTAGTAGCAGTAATGAAAGTTTATCAGAAAAGGATCTTATTACTCCAAAACCTGATAAATATATTAGTGAAAGTAATAAAAGAAACTATAGTGCTTTTAAAGGTATTTCTGTTGTTTCTGTTGGTAGAAAATCTACCTATTCCATGAATTTAAAACAGAAAGTAATGCCATCAGAGGCTCGTTTCTCTATTATGGTACCACAAAAACCACTTAAATGGGTTAAGGGTCAATTAATTGGTCAAGGTTCTTTCAGTAAAGTTTATCATGGTTTAAACCTTGAAACTGGTGAAATTATGGCCGTTAAACAAGTAGAACTTGCTCTTCCAATGAGTCAAGAAAATGATGAAGAATCTAAAAAGAAGAATAAACAAATGTTGGATGCTTTACATCATGAAATTAAATTATTAAAAGATTTAAATCATGAGAATATTGTAAGATATTTAGGTTTTGAATTAACAGAGACTTCCAGTAATGTCTTTCTTGAATATGTTTCTGGTGGTTCTGTTTCCTCTTTAATTTATAAGATTGGTAAATTTGAAGAGCCGTTAGTGAAAAGTTTAACTTCTCAAATTGCTTCCGGTATTCAATATTTACATAATCGTTGTATTATTCATCGAGATATTAAAGGGGCTAATATTTTAGTGGATGAAGATGGAGTGGCTAAAATTTCTGATTTTGGTATCTCTAAAAAAAATGAATATGAAATGGCTTATAAGTATAATTCACGTATGTCTTTTCAAGGTTCCATTTTTTGGATGGCTCCAGAAGTCATTCGTGGAAAGGGTTATAGTGCTAAAGTGGATATTTGGAGTTTAGGTTGTGTCGTTTTAGAAATGTTTACGGGAGTTCATCCTTGGAAACAATATAATGAAATTCAAACGGTAATGTATAATTTAGGTATGTTGAATAAACCTTATATTCCAAAACGTTTATCCCCGGAAAGTCAAGATCTCTTAAACATCTGTTTAGACGTTAATCCTGAAAAACGTCCTACCGCTAAACAAATTCGTGCTCATTCCTTCTGTAAACCACCGGAAGTTCCATTTAATTTTAGAGAATATTATGAAAAAGCTATTGAAAAAGTTAATAATAAAAATAAAAATAAAAATAATAATAATTGGGATCTTTCAAATCTTTCTGCTCTATCAAATGATCTTACTAGTAATTCTGAAATAACTTCATATGATATGGATGTTACCTCATATGATATGGAAATGACTACAGAAGAAATTACAACAGAAGAAGAAGATAATAATAATAATAATAATAATAATAATAATGATGATGATGACAATAGAGTTAATCAAACTGCCGTCACAGCTGCTACCACTACTTCTACACAAGAAAATATTATTATTGATGATCAACATCAGAATCAAAATCATGAAAATAACATTTCAAAAATAATAGAAAATATACAAGAAAAAAAGGAAGGAAAAAATGAAAATCATAAAAATAAAGATGAAAATAAAAATGAAAATAAAGATGAAAAGGAAGAGAAAGAGAAATTAGGAAAAGGAGAAGGAGGAGAAAAAGTAATCATAAGAAAAAAAGGAAATGAAGATGAAAATGAAGATGAAAATGAGAATGAAGATGAAGATGAAAATGAAGATGAAAATGAAGATGAAAGTGATATTAATTTAGAAAATATTATACCAATAGAATTAAAAATTGGTACTATTGAAGAAAGTGATATTAATGATACCACGGATGAAGATGAACATAATCATCATTTAAATTATTATCATAATCTTACTAGTAAAAATGATCATAAAAATAAAAAATTCGCCTATACTAATACATTTTCTTCAGATAGTAATAGTAATAGTAATAATAATAATAATAAAAAGAAAAATACGAATATGAATATAAATAAAAAAAATTCACTCCAAACTAAAAAAGAATTATTAATAAATACTTCTCATGATGATGATGATGATGATTTATTTCATCAACATCAATATTATTATCATGAAGACCAATTAACAGAAGAACCTACTGATTCTTCTTCTTTTGTACATAAAATTTTTGATCCTTCTTTAATTAAAGAAAGTGAAACTGAAAAAACCTCTTCATTAGATAATATAGATACCGTAAAAACTTCTTCTACCTTTTCTGATTTTAGACTTTCCCTTTCTTTAACCGGTACTTCCTTTTCTTCTTCACTTGTTTCCTTTTCAACTCTTTCTTCCTTAAGTTCTTCCTTTGATACCAGTTCAGATTTTAATACCTTATTTACTAATCCTACATCAACTAATACTACCACTACTACTATCACTACCAATGACAATACTAGTAATTTAATTAAAGATACTATTTTAGAAGATATAGAAAAAGAAAAAGAAAAAGAAAAAGTTAATAAAAAGGATAAAATAAGAGAAATCGACAAATTTAAAAATCATGAAAATCATGAAAATCATGAAAATAAGAATAGGAATACGAGTAATAGTAAAAATAAAAATAAAAATAAAAATAAAAATAAAAAAGAAATGAATGATTTAATGATTAATACAGATGCTATTACTACGACTTCAACTACCACTCCTACGACCGCTATTTCTTTTAAAAATAATAGATTCAATAGTCCAAGTAGTAGTAGTGTCACCTATAAAATTTCTAATATTAGTCTCTCGGGAATATCAGAGGATTCCAGAACCAGTCCTATCCTTTTAACACCAAGGACGCCAGGTACTCCAACGACTCCAAAAAAATAAGTCTCTCCTTTTTTTTTTTTTTTTTTTTTTTTTTATTTTTTTTTTTTTTTTCTTTTG
>JACVTC010000046.1:212500-240000 GCA_016946835.1 Neocallimastix lanati (nom. inval.)
ATTTTTAAAAATACAATAACAAATATATATATATATTAATTTATGTTGAATTTTTGTTTTTGTTCTTGCTTTCACTTTTTACTAATAATATATATATATATATTGTAAAAAAAAAAAGAACAAAAAAAAAAAAAAAAAAAAATTCAATAATTTCATTTTATATTTACTTGATTCATCTTCAACTGGACCAATACCAAGACAAGTAATTGGAAAGAAACCAATTTGATCATTTTTAATATTTTTACCGATCGTCCAACCATCTTCGAATGTGGTACTTATAAGTAAAGGATCATTCTTTGTTAAAGAAATTTCATCTTCATTTTGTGCTTCATAATCATATATAGCAATAAATTGGAATCCTGGTGCTGGGAATGGACTAAAACCACAATAAGAGGAATAGTCTTTATCAATAATAATACTACGACGCACAGATACAGAACGTTCATTAATAATTGGCTTTAAACGTATCATAGATTGATTAGCATCAACTTGTGATTGTGATTCTTCTTCACTAGAAGTTGTAGCAGTTTCCCTTTTTTGTGGAATTGTAGATGGATAAGGTAATGATAAATCTACAGTAGTAACTTTCGATTCATCAACATCTAATTACATTTAAATAAAAATAAAATAAAAAAAATAATAATAAAATATATAAATTAAATTTAAATAAATAATAAAAAAAAAAAAAAAAAACTATATATATATATATATATAATAAAATAATAATAATAACAATAATTATAATAAAATTTAATATTTACCATCATTCTTTGCCTTTTTCTTATTTTTCTTTAAGCAAATTATACTACCAAAGCTTACACATAATGAAACAGCTATGACAGTAAATATTGGGAATGTAATTATATTTGAATTTCCCGATATGTTATTTTCTTCAATTATATTATTATCATTTTCTGGAATTGCTTTAGCATCTACATAATTCTTTAAAGTAGATAAAGCTGCGAATAGAGCAAAAATGAATTTTGAAAAAGGTTTTGTTGTATTAACCATTCTCTTTTTTATTTTATATGTATAATATTAATGATTTAGAAAAATTATAATATTTATTTATTGTTTTTTTTTTTTTTTTTTTTTTTTTTTTTTTTTTTTTTTTTTTTTTTTTTTTTTTTTTTGTTCTGTTTTTTGTTTTTTGTTTTTATTTTTTGTTTTTTATTTGTTTGTTTGTTTATATTATTAAACTCGATCTAATTTTATTTAAAAATTATTGTTTGATTATTACTACTTAATATATTGTATTTTTAATTAATTATTTTTAATTATATGTCCTTTTTTTTTTTTTTTTTATAAAAAAAATATATTATAATTATGATTTTGAATTATTAAAAAAAGTAATAAAAATGAATCTATAAAAAAAAAAAAAAAAGAAAAAAAAAAAATTGCAATTAATACTGAACGAAATTATTAATGTGAAAATACGATTTCTTTGATTAATTCTACTATATTACAAAAAAATTTAACTAAAACAATTTATTAAAAATAAATATTATTAAATTGTTCTTGTTTTGTTTCTGTTTTTAATAATAAAAAAAATAAGTATTAGTTTTAATTGTTGATATTTTTTTTTTCTTTTGTTATACCGTTAATTGAAAATACTGATATTAATTTCAAAATTTTAATGATAACAACAAAAAGAAGCTATCATAATTAGTTTATTTCTCAATTAATTATGTTAATACAATTTTATTTATAGATTTATTTATTTATTTATTTATTTTTCTTCTTTATTTTTCTTCTTTATTAAAAAAAATAAATAAATAAATATAGAGATAAATAAATAAATTGGGTTCAATTTATAATTTTTTTTTATTTAATAATTAATTTTAATTATTTGGGTAATAAGAAAAAAGATTTCCAATTTTGATTATTTAATATTTTTTAAATTTTGAAGGTTTTGGGGTTATTTTATTGAAAAATTATTGAGGATATCAATTCAATAATTTTTAATAAAGGATTTAGTTTATAATAAAAATATATATATTAAAATAAAAATATATATTAGTTTTCAAATATCTTTTACAATAAATAAAAAATTTTCTTTCTTTTTATTTTATTTTATTTTATATATATATATATATATATATTTTTTTTCTATTCTTTTTCTATTGTACTTTCAATTTCTTTAATTTATTTTAAACTCTAATTTCTAAGATGGTGTTTTGAAGAAAAAAAAAATTATTAATAAATAATAAGCATATACTTTATATTAATTTAATTGTAGTAATAATTTTATCAGCTTAAATTTTTATATATTATTTTAGAATTATTTTTATTTTTTTTTTAAAGTTGAATTCAAAATATAATTTTTTGTACTTCTATAATTATTAGTATTATTATTATATGAGTGTATATTTTATTTTTATTTCTTTTTAATACTCTTATAATTTTCTATATTTCTCACAATTATCGAAAATTTTATATTATAAAATATATTTATTTAAAACTATATTTTATATTACAAATTTTTATTTAATGAAGTGAATTTGTATTTATTTTTTTTTTTTTTTCAATTGTTTATTCGTCTGTTTAAAGTTTGTTCTTTTGTTTTTTCTTTACTTTTAAATTTTTTTATTTTCTCTTAAAATTTCTATATTATTTTATTTTGTTTTGCTTTAAATTAATATTTATTTATTTAATTTGTTTATTAAGGTTATTTCAATAAACAAATAATAAATTATTTTACTTTACAATTATTTAATATCTATTATATATTAATATATATAATTAAATAATATAATAAATATAATGGTATGGAATATAAAACATAATTTATATACTATTTTTTTTTTTTTTTTTTTTTTTTTTGAAAAGGAAGAAACAAAATAAATGAAAGAATAAAATATATATTATATAATCATTAATTTTAATTTTGTAAATTTACATTAATAAAAGTATGTGAATTATTTGGAAATATTTATGATTTTTTAAAGGGTTAAATGTATTGAATAAGTAATATATATATTTTAATCTTTATAAAAAATAATTAAAAAAAACATTTAATATTATATTATTTTAAAATATTCAATTATATTGAATTGAAAATATATATATTTATTTATAATATTTTACCTCTATTTAATTTATTAAAATAATAATTAATTTCTTTACTTATTATTTGTTTCTGTAGATTATAATCAATTAAACAAAATAATAAGATTTTCTTTATCTTATTTAAAAATTTATTTTTTTTTTAAATTTTGAAATGGTTTAAGAATTTCAATTAATAAAAGTATGTGAAATATTTATATTTCATGTTTATTATTATTATTTGTTTTTTTTTTTTTTTTTTTTTTTTTTGTTGTTTAAAAAAAATATAAAAGTGAAATAAAAAACAAGGTTTCAAAATATAATAAAAAATAAATTTGAAATTAGTAAATATTTTTTTATAATGATCTTTTTTAAATTGAATTTAATATAAATATAGTTAAATAAATAATATCATTAGTAATAAAAAATAATATACTTTAATTTTTAAATATATAATTATTACATAATAAAAAGATTGAATTATTACTTTTTGTTTTGGTTTTTTTTTTTTTTTTTTTTTTTTTGTTATTGTATGTCTTCTCTACTATTAAGATATGCTTCAATAAATACTGCAATATAATTATTAAGAATTAAAGTTGAATTATGAAATGTAAAATTAAATGAATTTTAATGTTATTATATCGTTTTATTTTTTTTTTTTTTTTTTTTTTTTTTTAATATAGATTTATGAATAAAAATATAAATTAATTTATATATATTTTTCTAAAAAAAAAAAAAAAAAAAAAAAAAAAAAAAAAAAAAAAAAAAAAAAAAAGAAAGAAAGAAAATAATAATAAAATAAAATAAAAATAAATTTAAAAACATTTAATAAACAAAAAATAATTATATTTACTTTTGGTTTGAGTTAGTTTTGTTTCTTCTTATTAATTTATTATTGTTATTGTTTTTAATTTTAAAGGTTTTATTTTTCTATTGTTGTTAGTTTATTTATTTTGTTCTAATAATTTTTTTTTCTTTTTATTTATTAAATATTTTTTAATATATTTCTAATTAATTTTATATTTTATTTATTCATTATTTATTTTTGTTACTATGTATTTTTTTTTTTTTTTTTTTTTAAATATTTTTCTATAACAATAATTTCCTTTATTAAAAAAAAAAAAAGGAAAAAAAAAAAAAAAAAAAAAAAGTAGTACCAAAGAAAAAAAGAAAAAAAAAAATAAAAGAATGAAAGAAAAATATTTCTTTTTATATTGATTAAAAATTTGATAAAAAAGTTTATATTAAATTTTAAGGACTTTTTATTTTATTTTATTTTAATTAGGAAATAATAATTAAAAAAATTTTTTTATTTAAATTTTCATTAATAAATTAAAAAAAAAAAAAAAAAACTTTTTATAATAAATATATTTTTTTTATATAATTATTTTATATTTAAAAAAAAAAAAATTATAAGTAATAATTTTTAATAATGAAAAACTAATAATAATACTATTAAAATAACTATTAAAATAATAATACTGCAATAATAATACTATTAAAATAATAATACTGCAATAATAATACTATTAAAATAATACTTCTCAAATTATTATTTATTGATATTTCAATAGTTTTGATAATATACAATATAAATATAATATGATTTAATGATGATAATACTAAATAATAATTATTAAATGAGACTGGATGCATTATGCTAATATTAAAAAAAAAAAAAAAAAAAAAAAAAGGGGGTTTAAAAAACCTGTGATGATGTCTGAAAAGAATAATTTTTCTTGTTATTTAATTATTCATTTAAAGCAATATTTATAAATAATAATGAATATTACTTTGATGATTGAAAGAAATTAATTTCAAAGTTATCATCAATTTATACCTTTTTCCTTTGGTATAAAAAAAAAAGAAATTTTTAAAAATCCACTTTTTTTTTAATTATAAATTTATTTATCTATTTATTTATATACTATTAATAATTCACTTAGTTACTTAATTATCTATTCATTCATATTTCAAAAATGAAATTTTTGAAATTTTTTTATATAAAAGTCGAAAATAAAATTTTTAAAAAATAATCAAAGCTTTAATATATTTCATAGTTTATGATTCTATATAAAGATTTAGAATATATTATTTAATATACTCCATATAATTATTTATATTTAAAATATATTATTTATTATGAATTGGTTAAATATTTTTATTAAAATTTTTATTTTATTTTTATTGAATAAATAATAAATTATATTTTATATTATAAATATATTTATTATATTATATTTATATATTATTTTTAATAGATTAAATATAAATAATATATTATCCTTTCAATAAAACCAGCCAGTCTTTTTTTACATATTAAATTTTAATAAAAGAAAATGAGGATGGCCAATGAATGTGCAGTATATGATTCAACTATAGAATAATTTATATTTACAAGTTTCTATTGATAATTCATTAATAATATATGTGTAATATATAAAAGAGTAGAATTGGTATATATTCAATTTAATTAAATATTGTAACATAAATTAAATGTTTGTTTATATAAATTAATATACAAAGCAAATAAATAAAAATAATTAAAAAAAAATTATAAAATAAATAAATAAATAAATAGAAAGTAAATAAATATTATATAAATAAATAAATAAATATTATAGGATATCCTTAAAAATAATAATAAATAGTAATAAATAGTAATAAAAATAATAATAATAATAATAAAATGGATAGATTAGTTAATTAAGTGTAGATTAGTATTAAAAAAAGGTCATACTTTATTAGTTAATATTTTTTGGTATTTTCGTATGGCGGATGTCATAGAAATAAATATAAAATTAAAAAAATAAAAATAAAATCTTTT
The DNA here is from genome assembly GCA_016946835.1 of Neocallimastix lanati (nom. inval.). Classification (NCBI taxonomy): domain Eukaryota; kingdom Fungi; phylum Neocallimastigomycota; class Neocallimastigomycetes; order Neocallimastigales; family Neocallimastigaceae; genus Neocallimastix; species Neocallimastix lanati (nom. inval.). The sequence continues at coordinate 218,373 of JACVTC010000046.1, forward strand.
TGAGAGTAAATGATAAATAAATAATAAATAAAAGTACAATCATTTAAAATGTTCTTTTATATTTATATAGATATAAATATAAATTTATATGCTTTGAATGTAAATTGAAAAAAAAAAAAAATAGGAATCTTCTTTTTTTCTTTTTATTTTTAAAAAAATTAAAGAATTGTTGGATAAGTTGGTTGAAAAATGCACAGAATTATAAAAGGAAACTTTCATTAATCAAATGTTTTAAAATATAGATATAGTTATATTTATTTAGTTATTTAGATATATATATTTATTATTTATTATTTATATATATATTTATTATTTATTATTTATTATTCAATTATTTATTAATAATGATCTATTATTTATTATTGATTATTGATTATTAATTATTGATTATTAATTATTGATATGATATTGATTATTGATTATTGATTATTGATTATTGATTATTGATTATTGATTATTGATTATTGATTATTGATTATTGATTATTGATTATTGATTATTGATTATTGATTATTGATTATTGATTATTGATTATTTATTAATCAATTATTAACTTTTATCATTTTATATATAATTACTAAAAATTTAGCTTGTAATTATTTCAACTAAACCAATTAAAAATTAAATCCTTATAACTTCCTGAAGTACAAAAGGGAAAATATTTCTTGTAAATTCAATGCATAATCAAATAATTATAATATATGCATAACACATAAAATAGTTTTATTATAATAATTTGATAATTTCATTTATTTATCACATTTTTCAAAACAATAATAAAATAAATACTTATCTTGAAAAATTTAGTCATGCTCTTTTTTCTTCATTTAAAACATAATAAACTTGTATTTAATAAATTTAATTAACGATTTAATTAAATATATATATATATATATATCTTAGTAATATAAAATAATAAAAAATAATAAGAATTTATTATATATTTTAATATAATAAAATTCTATTAAGAGCATGGGAAATTATTTATATTTCAATTAATAGAAAATAGAAAATATTGTTTTTTCATTATAATACAATGGCACCTGGTTCAATCCCGCCCTATGACCATCATCCAGAATTTTGTTAAAATACGGTAGCCACTGGAGGAACAATTCAAGAAAGAACTTTAGCAATCCTGGGACAGAGTAAGTACAGAACGAGATAACTCCTACCAAAACTAAAGTAATATCCAATCGTATGTTGAATCATTTAAAAAGAAACTTTCCATTATGGAAAAGGAATATAAGGACATAATAAAAGAAATTTCCTCAAAAGAAATTATAAAAAATGAAAAAATTCCATGGGTAGATTTTATATATATTTATATATTTGTTATTTTTATCCATTATTTTTTATTTTACAAAATAAAATTTTTTTTAATAATATTAATTATATTTAATTATTCTAATAAAATAATATATATATATTAAAAAAAAAAAAAATTTCTGTATATATTATATTGAATATATAATAATAATAATAATGATGATGATGATGATGATACTTTTTAGGTCTTTAGTTGAAATAATAGAGTAATAAATTCTGATTTTAAAAAAAAAAAAAAAGAAGATATAGAAGACATAAAAGTCATATGAAAAGAATCATTGAAGCGTTCATTAAAGCAGGAGTAAATGATAAGGCATGGATTTTCACCTCCCGGTAAAATGACAGATACAGATTCGGTTGATAACACTAATACTGAAATTATTACTCACAATAATAGACGTGGTGTTATTATCGAGGAATGGGAAAAGTTAGAGGCTATTGATTCTAACACACTTTTATAATTTTATAATATATAATATTTTATTTCATGTATTTTATTATTTTTTTTCTTTAAAATTATGTAATTTTATTATTATTATAAATTAAATAAAGTTATTCTCTTAGTCTAAAAAAAAAAAAAAAAAAAAAAAAAAAAAAAAAAAAAAAAAAAAAATTTCATAAAAAATCCAGTTTATGTTAGAGATGCCTACGATTATTATATATTACAAAGTGATTTATGAAAATATCAACTTTCAAATAATAATAATAATAATAGAAGATGTGGTTTTAATAAGGGAAAATTTAATAGCAACAATAATAATATTGACATGTTTAAAAGAAATAATCTTGGAAATAAACTATTCCTTAAAGGAAATAAATTTCCTAATAAAAATAATAACAAAAAACTAAATTAAACTTATCCTATCTAATATTATAGAATAAAATAAAAAATAACAAATAAAAAATAAAATAATTATCCATTTAACTTTTTATATATATATTTTATATTTTATATATATTAGATTTCAATTTTTATAATTTTTTTTTTCATTATTACTAATATCAATAATAATAATAATAATAATAATAATAATAATAATAATAATAATAATAATAATAAACTATTTATTTAATAAAAATATATAATAATTTATAAAAGATACTAATAATAATAATTTTATGATATTATAAAATAAAAACAATATAAATATAAACAAAATACTTTTATATTATTTTTTTTTTAATTATTGTGACTGTCTTCTAGCATCATTTTTAACTAAAAAAGAATATATTGACACATCATTAACTAAAACAATGAATATATAATACTTTATTATTTATTATTTATTATTTATTATTTATTAATAAATACTCTTTTTATTATTTATTATTTATTATTTATTAATAAATACTCTTTTTATTATTTTAAAATGTAATATTTATATTTATTTTATTTATATATATTTATTTATTTTATTAATATATATATTTTTTTATATTTTTTTTATTTTACATTTTTTTTTTTTAGTAATAAAAAAATAGAAAAAGATTTTTACATATTTTATTATTTTTTATAAAACATATATATTTATATATATATATATGATATATAAATTTTATAATTTATATGTGTATGTTTTCATAATATATATATATAGAAATAAAACCAAATTTATATTTAACTTTATTTATATATATATATCATAATTATGATTATTATTATTATTAATTTTTCAAAATACTTAATTAATTAGTATTTTATATTATATATATATATATATCCAAAATTTTGGTTTAAATTTATATATATATATATATATTAAATTTATATACATTAATATAATGTATGTATATTAATTATATATATTTAAAAGAATCATAATCAATAAAAAAAAAAAAATATATTATTAATATTTTTTAATTTAAATTTCTATATATTATTATAATTCTTTTAAATTTTTTTTTATATATCTATTGAAAAAGATTTTCTTTTCATTTTAATTTTTAATTATTATTTTTTTTATAAAAAAATAATTTAAGCCCAATTAAGAGTGAAATCTTCATTCATACTAATAGCAAGATCTTCAACAATTAAAACACCTTCCTTGTAAGTAAATTTAGCAGTAGTAGATTTACCTTGTTCAACAACAACCTTGGATGGTTCACTTTCAACACCAAGAACCTTAATAGTAGCAAGTTTTTGACTTTCAGTGTAGTTGTAAGAACCAGAGGCAGTGAGGGAACCTTCCTTAGCAGCATATTTAATTTCTGATTTCTTACCCTTAATATCAATACTACTACCATCATCAAGGTAAAGTTCACCCTTAGCCTTACCTTCAGCATCTAAAGCAACAATGAGACCGAATGGAGATCTACGGTTTTCATAGATGCTAAGCTTTGGACCTTGAGTTGGAATGATGTAACCACCACGAATATGAACTGGAATATGTTCTAATGGAGCATCTAATTTCTTGTAGGTTGGACCACGGAAGGAAACAGTTGGGTCGTACCAGTCATACCATTTACCAGCTGGGAAGTAACCATTAACCGATCTAGCACCATCCTTAAGAACTGGAGTAATCATCATACCCTTACCGAAGAGGAATTGTTCATCATTATCCAAAGCAACAGAATCGGTTGGCCAGATGAAGGCTTGTGGGTAAACAATCATACCAGAATCAGTATGAGTTCTAATTAAGAGAGTGTAGAGGTATGGGAGAACTTCATAACGAATAGCTAAAGCTCTACGAGCACTTTCAGAAACAGATTCCCAACGGATAGCTTCTTGATCAGAGGCACTAATAGAATTGTGGTTTCTAGCGAATGGATAGAAAGCACCAAGTTCATGCCAACGAGCACAAAGTTCTTCAGTAGCATTGTCATTGAAACCACAAATATCAGCACCAACTAATGGAATACCAAACATTTGGAAGTTAAGCATACCTGGAATAGACCAATGTAATTGATCCCAGTTAGAAGCATTATCACCAAGCCAGTGAGCAGCGTAACTACCAGTACCAGCGAAAGTAGAACGAGAAAGAAGGAATGGTCTCTTGATTGGATCAATGTTCCTCAAGGCCTTGTTAGTGACAATGGATTCCATATGACCGTAGAGGTTGTGAACATCATATTCAATGTGACCACCGTAGTGAGTAGCATCCATATCAAGAGTCTTGTAGTTTAATGGAGTGTTAATGTTTCTGTTGTTGAAGATAACATAGGGTGGGTTATTTGGATTGAAGACACCTTTCTTGAATGGAGTGACCTTAGAGGCACCACTGCAAGCACCATTACAGAAGTTAGCAGCTTCATTCATATCAATCCAGTTACCATCGGTCATAGCAATATCCTTAAATTCCTTGAATTCCCTTGTCCAGTATTCTTCAACCTTTGGATTGAACCAATCTGGGAAGACAGTGAGACCTGGCCAAACCTTACCAACAAAGTCTTCACCATCAGCATTCTTTACAAAGATATCAGCATCAACACCACGATCATAAGTCTTATAACCCTTTTCAGTAGAAATAGCTGGATCAACCATATTAATGTAGTATAAATGCTTTTCATGTAAACGATCAACAAATTTAGCAATATCCTTTGGTGGGAAGTTAACTTCATCATAAGTGAAATCCTTGAAACTATCCATGAAATCAATATCAATCCACATGGTATCCACTGGAATCTTCTTCTTTTCAAATTGATCTAAGACGTATTCTACTTGTTCAAGGTTCTTGTAACCGTAACGACATTGATGCCAACCAAGAGTCCAGTAGGGCATAAGAGCTGGTTGACCGATAGCCTTATGGTATTGAGCAACGACATCTTCTGGAGTTGGACCCATAAAGAAGTACATATCAAAGTTACCACCGTTAATCTTGAACGATAATTTACCGGCTTCAAGAATGAAATCTTGACCATGAGCATTCTTAAGGAAGAAACCGTAGGAAGAACCATCTTCAGCAATTTCTATGTAGAATGGATGATGACCATAGATGTTGGAATCCTTTGGACATCCAGAATCAAGAGCAAATAAGGCTTGTCTGGTAGCGTTAGCATTTCTCTTAAATTCAGAAACAATTTCACCAACACCATAGATGTTAGCATTAACAGGAACAGAGGTAGTAATTTGTAAGTATTGTTGTTCGAAAACAAATTCAAGAGTGTTGAAAATAATTTTACCATTCTTTCTCTTGACAACAATGTTGAAATCACCATCTTCTTCTAAATCGAAAACGTATTCTGGATCAGAGGCACCCTTAACTTCTGGAACGAATGGGAAGGCTTCCTTTGGAATATCAGCATTGTGTGGATATTTTTCAAGATCAGAGGGAGTAACTTTAAGATGAAGTCTAGTATCGGTTTCAAAAGTAGCAGCGAAATCTAAAGAGGTTATATCGGCATCATACTTTCCACATTTTTGACTTCCGAAATCAAGAGTAGCGGTCATACCAGAAGAAGATTTCTTTAAATTCTTAACCTTGTACTTCTTATCGGTACAGTCAGATTCAGAGAATTCACCAGATGGAATAACATCTTGGAAGTAGCAACGAGTATCTTCAGTAAGACTGTTTTGATCGTAACAACAACCATACTTATCAACACATTCACTTTCAGAAATACCACCATAACCACAGGAGCTACGTTGGAAGATATCAATAGAACAAGTTGGAACAAGAGCGCCATGGTAGAAACAGGATGGGTAATTCTTATCTTCAGAAAGATCCCAACAACAACCTAAGTCACCACATTCATCTTCAGTAATATCCTTTTCACCACAACGAGAACGTAATTCATGTTCAATGACACAGGTACCATATTGATTATTGAAGTCAGAACCAACACCGTAGAAGCAAGATGGAGCACCAGCTAATTCACTATAACAACAGTTTATGCTAACACATTCATCTTCAGTAATTTTGTCACTACCACATTGAATACGTTCAGAGGCATCAGCATGACACATTTCTAAATCTAAACCACAATCAGTAGTGGTAATAACGGCACTACCAACTAATTTGAAACAAGTGGAAGTAACAACATTTGTAATATCGTAAGTCTTAATGGTATTATCGGCTTCGCCATTGTTGAAAATAACGTTAGCAAGAGCAATACCCTTTGGGAAGGTGTGACTCCACCATCCATTACCTAAATCTTCAATAGCCTTACCTGGCCAGTTTGGACCACCATATAAGTTGTCACCACCATCCCAAGACCAAAGATTAACAACCTTCCATGAATTTGGTTTAAGGAAACGAACAGTAATTTCAGCATCTGGGTTAAAGTTACCAGAAGTGTTCACTAATCTGTTGTAGTAGCAAGATGGAACCTTTTCATCATTACTTTCCTTCCAACAACAATCAGTTTCAGCAAGACAAGCATCTTCAGTAGTAGACTTACAAGCAACCTTATCAGCATCATCAATAGCTTCACAGATACCAACCTTTTCACCAGTGGAAGAATAGAAACACCATGGAGCATTAGCAATATCAGTTTCACCCCAACAGCATCCCTTTTCAATACAAGTTTTCTTTGAAGTAGTTGGATCACCACAGTCAACACGTTCAAGTGGATCAACAACACAAAGTCCAGTGACTGGTTCATCAGTTTTACCAGTTGGTTCTTCAACTTCACTAGTTGGAACATCAGTAGCAGCTTCAGTTTCTCCTTCTACTTTACTTGTTGGAGCATCAGTAACAACTTCAGTTTCGATTTCAGTTTCAACTTCAGTTGTCTTTTCACTATCTTTTTCAGTTTTTTCAGCACCTTCGGTTTCGATTTCAGTTTCAACTTCGGTTGTCTTTTCACTATCTTTTTCAGTTTTTTCAGCACCTTCGGTTTCGATTTCAGTTTCAACTTCGGTTGTCTTTTCACTATCTTTTTCAGTTTTGTTGGCACCATCAGTTTCTTCTTCACTATCATTATCATTTTCAGAATCATCACCATCTTCAATATCAGCTGAAACTTCTTCAACTTCAGAATTATCAGTAACATCTTCAGCAGCTTCAGTTTCATTAACATCAACTACATCTTCATTATCTTTATCTTTTTCCTTTTCTTCTTCTTTTTCTTCTTCTTTTTCAGAATTTTCACCATTTTCTTCATTATCTACAGATACATCTTCTTCAGAGTCTTCTTCAGTAACTGTATCAGCATCAGTTACAGCAACCTCAGATTCTTCCTCACTGAAATCAAGAATATCTTTTAATTTCTTCAAATCTTTATTATTGTTACCAATAAAATTGTTAATTTCTGGAGTTAAATCATCATTGTCAGCGATATCAGCAACATCATTAGAGCTGGAACCAGAAGAATTCTTAATGATACATTTTCTATTAGCTAAAGCTAAACCTAATTGGCTGATTAATAATAAAGTATTAATAGCGGAAATTTTCATTTTTGTTTTTCTTAATATTAAATTTATTTATTTATTTATTTATTTATACAATAAAAAGAAAAAATTTAAATATATTAACAAAATAATAATATATTATACAATTATTTTTTTTTTCTATTTTTATTAACTTTTAATTTCTATTTAATAAAATTAAAAGTTTTATTTATAATTAAACTTCTATATTTTTTATTTTATAGTAAGTTTAAATGATTATTTTTTATTAATTAAAAAATAAAAATAAAAAAAAAAAGTAAAAGAATTTTTTTCCTTTTATATAAAATATAAAAAAAATTTAAAAAAAAAAAATATATTATTTCTTTTAGAAAGTAATCAAAAATTAATAATTAGTAATTAATAATTAATACTTATAATATAAAAAAAAAAAAAATTAAGATTATACAAACTTTATTTAATAATAAATACTAATTTATATATATTTTTTTTTCAATATTTTATTTAATTATGCCATGTAAATTAATTAATTTAATAATTTTGTAATATATTAAAATAATAATAATAATAAACTGTTTTTTTATATAAATAATATAAATATTTAATATTGTATTTCAATTTTTATCATAAAAAATTAATTAAAATTTGGTTAAAAAAAAAATTAAAGATTAAAGTTTAAAATATAATGATTTATGTAATTAATTTATATTCATATGTAACTAATATATTATTAATATATTACAGTTTATATTTCATAGGCAACTTATACATAATCTATTTTTAAAATTTTAATTATTAAAAAAAAATCAAATAAATGAAAAATCTTTTTTCCTTAGTTTTTTTTTTTTCCATATTACTTTTTTTCTTTTTTTTTTTTTTTTTCCTAATTACTTTTTTTTTAATACTTTGTTTTTTTTTTTTTTAAATAATGGAAAAAGAAGTGAAAAGGACCTTTATTCTAATAAACATTTTAATTTGGTTCTATAATAACACATTTAACAAAATTAATAATTATTACTTTTTAAAATAGAAATAATTCTTAAATAAGTATTTAATAACACAATTTACATCATATCCATGGTATATCAGCATTTAATTTTGAAAAGGCTTACAAAACTATTTATTATTAATTATTTTTAGGTCAATAAATTAATTATAATTTTTGTTGTTATAAAAATATTATTACTTTTAAAATTATTATTATTATAACATTTATTATTAATTATTTATTAAACATTATTTACTATTTTTTTATCAATTATTATGCATTATTTACTATTTTTTTTTATTAAATATTATGCATTATTAATTATTTTTTTTATTAAATATGCATTATTTATTATTTATTATTTATTATTTATTATTTATTATTTATTATTTATTATTTATTATTCAATTATTATTATTTATTTTTTTAATATTATTAATTCTTTAATATTATTAGTAATGACAAATTTTATTATTAATATTTTTATATTAAATTCTATAACTATGATTAAATGTTAATATTTATTCATATAAACTATAATAATTATTTATAAAATAGTAGAAAAGGTATTAAAATAAATTAAATATATGTGAAATGACAAATTTTCCTATAATATTACAATATTATCTATGATTCCTTTTTTTTTCATTCCAAATTTTATTAAAAAATAGAAAAAGTATTAAAAAAAAAACATATCTATATAAAATTTTTATAAACATAAATTAATTCTTTTCTCATTGTAAATTATGATGGTAAATAATTAATGATTTTATAATATTATTAATTAATTATCCTTATACTATTTAACAACTATTCATAATTTTTTTATTAGTATTTTTTTTTTTTTATTATTAATTTTAATTTTTATAAAATCATATATTAAATAATTATAACTGTTATTACTTATATGCTATAAATAGTATCAAGATAAATTTATATATATACATTCTTATTTTTTTTTAAGTAAATTTAATTACATATATATGAAATAACACGGCTAGATCATATTTAATGAAATATATTTATCATTATTATCTCTTTTGAAAATATTATTAATAATTAATAGCATTTTTTCAATAATTATTTATTATTATTATTTTATTATTTTATTATTTTATTATTTTATTATTTTATTATTTTATTATTTTATTATTTTATTATTTTATTATTTTATTATTTTATTATTTTATTATTTTATTATTTTATTATTTTATTATTTTATTATTTTATTATTTTATTATTTTATTATTTTATTGTTTTATTATTTATTATTCTATTATTTATTATTTATTATTTATATATTTGTTATTCTATTATTTATTATTTATTATTTACGATTATTTAGTGTATTATTAATATCATTAATACTATTTACTAACGCATATAAAGTTTTAATTAGCTTCTAATACATTAAACATATCAATAGAAAAATATAATTAAAGTAATTGTAATTTGATATGCTACATCAAATACGGCATGAATATTAATTTTTTTCATATGTCAAATTAATATATATTTTTACAATTGTTTCACTTGTGTAACTTTCAATAGATTATTTATAATTTAATTTACCAAAATTGGTATATATTTAATAAAAATATAAAAATAAAAAAAATAAAATAAAAAATAAGACAATAATTGTGATAATTATTTTATTTATTTTATATTTTTATTTTTATTAAATAAACAATACTTAATAGTAATTATTAATGTGAAAAGTAAATATTATGAAATTAAATTAAATATAAACTAGAAATTAATATATTATTTTATTTATTTTATATTTTTTTATTTTTATTAAATAAATAATACTAGCAATGATTATTAAAATAAGAAGTAAATATTATGAAATTAAGTTAAATATAAACTAGAAATTAATATGTAAGTTTATTAGAACTATCAATTCAAAATATATTTCATTTTATTTTGTATAATTCATCCATATATTATTAAATTACTTTTAAAGGAGAATTTATTAAAATATTAAAAAGCTTGGAAATGTAAAATAATAATAAAATCAATTTTATATATTAAATTTATTTAGTTATAATTATAAATAATAAAATAAAATAAAAGTTTAATAAAATTATGCTAAAATAATAAACCTAAATTATTATAATAGAATATATCTTTTATAATAATAAAAAAAAAAAAAAAAAAAAAAAAAAAAAAGTTTTTTCATTTTTATTAATTATATCTCTTTATAATATCATTTCGCACTAAAAATATTGAATGAATTATATTTAATAAAAAGAGTGAAAAATTAAATAAAATTGAATAAATTTTAAAAAATAATTATAATTCTTTTTTTTTATTATTTATAATTAATTATATATTTTAATAATTATTACATAGTTCATATTTTAAGCTGCATTACCATTAATACTGTTTAAAATTAAATTGCATATATGAACATTGATAATTTTTTTTAAAAGTTTTTAATTAAAAAAAAAAAAAAAAAAAAAAAAAAAAATACTAATACAAATTATATTATAAATTACATTTAAAAAAAAAAAAAAAAAAGTGGATTATGACTAATATGGGGACAAAGTATTAATTTTTATAAAATTCATGCAAAATTAAACTTTCAACAATTAATAGATATTGTGATATTATTTTATAATAAATTTATTTCAAGAAATGAAATGAAATAAAAAAAAAATAATAATAATAATAAAAAATTATTTAATTATAAATCTTAATTATAATTAAAATGATAAAATTTCAAAAAAAAAAAAAAAAAAAAAAAAAAAAAAAAAAAAAAAATGTTCTAAGTTATATATATAATGAAATTGCGTATGACATTTGAAATTAAAGATCGACCTTGAAATTGTTTTTTATGAGCATATGCTATCATCATAGTTATTGTGGATTGTTTTTTAAAAACGATACACTTTAATACCATATAGAGTGTGCCTAATACAAGAAAAACTACTCAAATGGTTATTTATTTATTTTTTTTTTTTTATATTTATTAATTTTTTTTATAGAAACTTTAAGCAGACGAGTGTATTGCTTTAAATTATAAATTATTATTTAAAATATATATATATATATATATATATTTTATTTTTATAAAATATTTATATATTAATAGCAATTTATATTATAATCAATACTATTTTTTATTAATATCTTAATATATTAATTATATAATTCTGTCAATAACAATTACTATTAAATATACTTCTTGAATATATGCCTAATTCCAACCAAATTATACAAAAATTTTCAGAATAATTAGAATAGTAAATATGTATTCTTATATTTACATATTATATTGATATATATTTTCATTGATATTTAAATAATAAAATTTCTTTTAGCTATATATAATGAATTTTATTATAAATTCATAAATATTAGTTGATACACTCTTGAATTTATAAATGAAATTCAATATATAAAATTAATACTCTTATTATATCTGTTCTAAAAATGAAAAAATAAATATTACTGATTGATTTTTTCTATTAGAAAATGTAAATAAAAATTAATCAATTTTGAGTGTAATGAAAAAACAATAAATGATATTGCTGGTGCTGCATCACAAAAGATGATGTATAAGCGACAACAACAACAACAACAAAAAAAAAATTACATTATAACTATTATTCTTGATTTCCTGATTTAATAAGGAAAAACTATTTTTTTTTTTTTTTTTTTTTTTATTTATTTTATTATGTTTTTTCGAAAATTATTAAATAAAAAATAAAAATTTTTTATCCACAAATAAAAAAAAAACTTAATTAAAATATAATAATAAATTAAGAATATTATATATAATTAAAAATTGATTTAAATATTCTATATAAAAATAAATTCGCTTTTTTTTTTTTTTTTTTTTTTTTTTTAGATTTTTTATATATCTATTCATATACATATGTGACACCATTTTTTTTATACAATATTATATTTTTTTTTAAAGCCGCAATTATTGTGAACTTTAATCTTTATTTATTTATTCATTTATTAATTACATGAATATTTTTAATTTTAATAAAAAATAAAAATAATAAAATAATTAAATATTATTTTTCCAATTTGAACATTTGAACATAATAATATTTATAAATAGTAACATGAAATAAAAAAGTAATATTCAAAATAAAGTGTATAAATAAATTCAGATAAAAATTCCTATGCAATGAATCTCACTTCCTTTTGGATTAGGGTTTGACTATCTGAAGGGGGATCGTGTATTTCTCAATGTGGCGTATTTGTATGTGGCTTGTTCTTTAATAATTAAATAAATAAATATTCTTTTTTATATATATATATATTTATATAATTTATTAATATTTAATTATAAAATAATTTTTTATAATTCTTTTTTAATAGAACATATTATCATTTCTTTTGAAATAGTTATTTAATAATATTTAATTGAAAAAATATTATTATTTCTTTTAAAATAATAATTATTTATATATTTATTTATGATTGTATATAATATCTTAAAAATGTATGGCTTTATTTTAAAAATATTATACAACACATTGTGAAATGCACAATTGCGAAATACACGATCCCCATCTCTAAGTACTAAATGACAATCCTTCTGATATAAAACAAAAATGTGTAGCAACATATTTGTATATTTAATAATAATTATTAAAAATTATTAAATATTAAATATCTTTTTGATAATAATTATTTTATTTTATTTTATTTCAATATGTATTATTATAATTATAATAATTATAATACTTTAATTCATATAAAATTAATATAGTTTTATATATTACAATATATAATTAATATATTACCTATTTCTTATAAATAGATTAAATTATTTATATTAGAAATAGAGGACTCTCTTGTAAAAATTTAGGAATTAGAATTATTATTTTAATTGTACGAATATTATAATATTATTAATAAATTTTACTAAACAATCATTATTTTTAAAACCCACTGCTTATAAATTATTGCACATAAAAGTCTTGCAAATCACTTCAACAGTCACATGATCATAAATATAGCTTAGAATAAATCTGATGATTTTCATGCTTTTCATCAAGATTAACGAATTGTTACATTCCTTTCAGTTAGCAGTTAACTATGTTTGTTAGCACATGTAAATGTATTATAATATTCTTTGCATATCCTAAAGTATATCTAACCTTAACACAAGTGCTGTGTAGAATCTGAGACAATATGTAAATCATACTTATCATGGCGAACGAACTTTCCAATTTCACTCATAGGGAAAAACCCCAGAGTAGGAAGAAAATACTCAATATTTATTAAGCAGGGAATATGCAGGGTCGATCCAGAAACTTTAGATGTGTTAGTCCCCCGAGTATTAATCAGTAGGATAAAAAATGGAAAGACTACATAAGAATTTAAAAAAACAAAACAAAAAAAAAAAAAAAAAAAAAAGATTTTCATAATTTATAATGATGTTGAAACCATTATTACTAATATATGATTTTTTTAATAATATAAATAATAATATAATACAATGAAAAGAAAAAAAAAGAAAAAAGAAAAAAAAAAATTTTTAATATAAATTTTCTGTATTAGATTAATAATAATTAGTAATACTTAATTAAATTTAATAATTAATAAACTTTTTAATTTTTTACGTTTTTTTAAAATATAATCAGTAAATAAATTTATATATTTATTATAATTTTTTTTTTTTCTTTTAATATTTAATCCACCTAATATCTTTTTTTTTTTTTATTAAATAATAATAATAATATAAAATAGAAAATGCAAGCCATTAAATCATCTAATTTATTATTTAATAATTCAAGTAATGAAAATTTTAATTATTATATAAATTATATATATATTTGTTAAAAATTAGATTTTTATACTTATAATTTCAATTTATATATAATATTATAATTTATATATAAAATAATAATAAAAAAAATAATTATAATTTTTTAGTAAATACTATAAAATATAATTTACCTTCAATATTTAATGCTTCTCAAAAAAGATTAAAACATTATGCCTTATTAAATAGTAGAGGTTTAATTCGTGTTAAGGGTGAAGATTCCACAAAATATTTACATAGTATTATTACAAATAATGTTGAAAAAAATAAAGAAAATGTTTTATATGCTGACTTCTTAACTAATAAAGTAAATAATAATAATAATAATAATAACGAAAATATAATTTTTTAAAAGAAATTTAATTTAAAATCTAATTTTAAATAAAAAAAAAAAAAAACATTTCGAATTAATCTTTATTTATTTATTTATTTATTATTAACAAAATCGTAACAAAAATTTTATTATTCAAATAAAATAATTTTAAATATAACAATACTAAAAAAAAAAAAAAAAAAAAAAAATATTAAACCAAAAATTTAAAAGGGAAGAGTAATTTGTGATTCATTTGTATATAAAATTGATAATAAAGATGAATCACCAGAATATTTAATTGATGTCGATAAATCGTTAGTTCCATATTTATTAAAATATTTAAAACGTTATATTCTTCGTTCAGATATTCATTTATTTAATGCTTCTAAAAATTTAAAAGTATGGAGTGTATGGAAAAGTGATAATGAAACTGAAGAAGATTTCAATAAAGAATTGCAAAATAATATTGGTGTAATAAATGCAAAGGATCCTCGTTGTCCATCTATGGGTTACAGAATTGTTGGAAAGAAATTAGAGAATTGTAAGTTATATATATATATTATATTTTATATTTTATTTAATTATTATTGTTATGTTATTAATATTAATATTAATATTAATATTATTATTATTATTATTATTATTTTTAATAAAAAAAAAAAATTCATTAAATTAAATTTATTCAAAAAAAAATATGTAATTTTAATATATTTTGATTTTATATATTTAATTACATTTAATATATATAAATAAATAAAATAAAATAAAATAAAAAAAAAAAAAAAAAAAAAAAATCTAAATAATCATAAATATTAATAAAAAAAAAAAAAAAAAATAAGCTGAACTTTTTACAAAAAGTACTAAACAAACTGAAGATGATTATAAAGTTCATAGAATTTTAAATGGTATACCAGAGGGTCCAAAAGAATTAATTAAAAATACATCATTTCCATTTGAAGCAAATCTTGATTTCCTTAATGGAGGTAAAAAAAAAAAAAAAAAAAAAAAAAGAAAAAAAAAAAACCTTAAATTATTATTATTATTATTATTATTATTATTATTATTATTATTATTATTATTATTATTATTATTATTTTAATAAAAAAAAAATATTTATTTGTTCATTTTTTTATTAATACAAAATTATTTTTTTATAATATTAATATGTATATATATATATGCATATGTTATTATTAATAATTATGAAATATGGAAATTATCAAAAATTAAAAAACAAAACAAAAAAATATATATATATATATATTTATAAAATTAATATAGTTGACTATCACAAAGGTTGTTACATTGGTCAAGAATTAACTTATAGAACCCATAAACGTGGTGTCACTAGAAAAAGATTAATTCCAGTTCAATTTTACAAAGAAAATGAAACGTAATTTATTAAACTTTTTAAATAATAATAATAATAATAATAATAATAATAACTATAATTATAAAATAAATTAAAATTTAAATTAGAATTAAAATTAACCATTAAACATTAATGTATGATTATATGATTCATATATATATATAATAAAAATATTAGTGAACCAGAAAAATTAGCTGTTGATACTAAATGGGAAAAATCAGTCGTTGAACCAGGAATAAAATTAACACCATGTGAAGCTGGAGAAAATGAAAATAGAATTAAAAATATCTATCGGGATGGTATTTATAATCTTGGTATGGCCTTAGTAAATGTTGATCTCTTTAAAAATGGAGAGAAGAAAACTACACTTTTCTCATTCAATACTAAAGATAATCAAAAATTATTTGCAAAGGCTTTCCTTCCAAACTATATTGATTTAACAAAAAAGGAAGAAAAAACAGAAACTGAAGAATAAAAATAATAAATAATTTTAAAAAAAAAAAAAAAAAGTAATAATAATAAATAAAATGTAAAAAAAATAAAACCATAAGAAAAAAAAAAAAATAAAAATAAAAAATAAAATATAAAATTACATATATATATAATTGAATTATTAAATAATCAATAAAGCATAACAATTTAATATATATATATATATATACGTTTAATATTTTAAAAGTAGAAATGATGAAAGAAAAAAAAATTTTTTTTTAATATATTTTTCTTAAATTATTAATTGCTACTTTATACTAAATTAATTAATTAACCCATTATATTTTTCTTTTCTTTTCTTTTTTTTTTTTTTTTTTTTTTTTTTTTTTTTTTTTTTTTTATAAAAAAAAAAAAAAAAAAAAAAAAAAAAAAGATTAGAGAAGTAATATAAAAGTGTAAAGTATTAATAGAAATAAAATAAAATAAAATTCAATAAATAGTGAAGTAATATAAAAAAGTAAAGTATTAAAAAATATAAAGTAATATAATATAATATAATATAAAAAATAAAAAGTAACAATATAAAACAATAATAATAATTATAATTATAATTTTAAACACTATAATATTTATTATTTTTTGAATAAAATGTAAAGATATATATTGATTATTTTAAGTGCTTTATAAAGTATTTACTTATAATGATTTTATTGATCTATATTTAATTTTTAATATTATTATTATTATTATTATTATTATTATTATTATTATTATTATTATTATTATTATTATTAATATTATTATATTTTTCTATCTTTTATTTATTGTTTTTAATTATGTCCAAATAGGCCACCAATTCTATTAGATATAACATTACCAATCATACCTTGGAACATACTCTTATTACCTAAGAAACCTCCAAGTTTTTGTTTGGCATCTTTTTCACATTTATAATAGCCAAGTAAATTAGCTATATTAAAACTTAAAGCAACAATATCAACTAAAAACCATTTAAAGCTAAGAGATAACAGTGACATAAGTGCAAAAAGAATCCAAATGATTGGCGCTATGTATAATGCTCCCCAGAAAATTCTTGAGTCTGTCTTATTAACAACACGATTCTTTTTTTTTTTTTTTTTTAATTTTAATTTTAATGTATATTTTTATTTAATTTTATATTTTTTGTTTGTAGTTTGATTTTTCGATTTTCAAGTTTTGATTTTCGATTTTCGATTTTTTTTTTTTTTTTTTTTTTTTTTTTTAAATAAAAAAAAAAAAATTTACATTGTATTATATATATATTTAGAGATATAACAGAGAATATTTGTTTGTTCACATATATGAATTTTATAACAAATATATTTTATAATAATAATTTTTATAAAATAATAAATAATAAGAGGAATAAAATATATATAATGTAATCAATATAATATTTATTATAACATAATATAAAAAAAAATTATTATTATTATTATTACTATTATAAAAATAATTACATATATTTATATACACAATATTATTTTTGTAATATTTTATTATTTTATTTAAGTTTTTATTACATACATCTTTACTTTCGAATAACCATGAATTGGTACCATCTTCATTAATTTCATTCCACCATCTTAAACCTACTAATAAACGACCCGATATATTTTTAACGGTCCAAAAATCAAATGCTAAAAACATTGTTATAATAACAAATGAAATTACATAATTTGAATGTACAAATGGTATCATATAAATTACAATTGCAGCTATTCTAAAAAATAAATGGAAAAATAATGCAACTGGATGGCTATTGTTTTTGTTGTTGTTTTATTAAAACAATTGATTTAAAAAAATTATTATATATATGTAAAAAGATTGAAAAAAAAAAAAAAAAAAAAAAAAAAAATTAAAATCCAAACTAAATTAAAATTTATGTGAAAATATTTAGTACCAACGTTTCTATTTTTTTTTTTTTTTTTTTAATAAATTAATTTTACCTTGAAGTTTTAAATATACTATTATTGGCTTCACCGTTATTATTATTAAATGCTGAATTACTATTTCCATTACTATTACCATAAGATGTCATAGTTTGTCCTTCTAACATACTTAAAACATCACCTCCAATTGGTCCTTGGTCAGACAATAAATTAGTAGTATCTGAATTATACTATATATATAAAAATCTATTAAAATCAAAATTTATTTTTATTTTTATTTTTAATTTTTTTTTGAAATGGATTAATATTATATATTTAAAACTTAAGAACTTAAAAGATATTACAACGTATTTATTAATACGTTTCATAATTTATATAAATGGCACATTTTTATGCTGATAAAAAATATCATTATTTGTATTAGATTATTTTAATTCAAGTGTAATAATTATTATTATTTTAATATACAAATTTTTATTTATAATTATTGAAATTATTTAATTTAGAAATTATTCGATATCAGATAAAACTATTTTATTAAATAAAAAATTTTATATGAATTGTTCATTGGAATATGTTTATAATTTGATAATTATTATAAACTTTAACAATTCTTGCTTTAATTATAAATTTATCATAACAAAAAAAAAAACAATATATATCCTCCGTTTAGATGTTAATTATCTTTTAAATTTTCTTATGGTTTAACTAATATTAGATATTGATGTGAATTTTTATATTAAATAAACAATGAATTCCATTCCATTCAATATTAATTATATAAATTATTCTATTATTATTATTATTATTGTTATTATATATATTTATTATTATATATAAATATATAAACCATAAAAAATTAAATTTTATAATATATTTATGTGAATTTACCATTTTATATATATATATAGCTATCAATTATTAATTTATAAAAATGATTAAAATTCTATTTTTTTTTCTATTTCTTTTCTTATCTTGCTTTATATAAATATTTTTTCAACTATTATTATATTATTTACTTTCAAAAAAAAAAAAATTAAAAAAATAAAATAAAAAATATATATATATTTTGTATAATTAATTTAAAATAAATATTGGAAATAATATAGTAAATATATTATATTATATTAATAATTTCAAATTAATAATAAAATTAATAATATTTTTTATATACTGTATATATATTATTTATATATACTTTTTTTTCTTTTTCTATCATATTAAAATATAGGGGAAAATATATATATATATAAAATAATAATAATAATAATAATAAAATAATTAATAATTGTTGTTATGTATATAACAATAATAAATGACAAAAAAAAAAAAAAAAAAAAAAAAAAAAAAAAAAAAAAATTAAACCGATCATAGTATATTTTATTCATTTTAATTAAAAACATCTCTGTTTGATTATAGTTTTTTAAAATATATTCTATATCGCTTTCAAACTTTAAATTTTTTGGAGATTATGTCAGGAAAAGTATTGAGAAATTTTTTGTTAATTTTTTAAACCATAAAAGAATATACAGATAATAACTACAAATAAAAATAATCGACCAATTTTTTTATGATAGAAATATATATATAAAAGAAATTCATTGAAATAATAAACTAATTAACTTTAATTTGTAAAAAAGATAAAAAAAAAAAAATTTTTTTTTCTTATTAATAAAGTTTACATGTAAAAAAAATAAAGAAAAGAAAATAAAATAATAGAACAGATAATAAAGAAAATAAAACTCATAAAATACTTTCAAAGTTAAGCATTAATTAATTATTTTTATCTTAACCTTAATATTAATTTAATGTTATATTATAATTATATATGTGTAAGTTACATAAATTTATTATGGTCACTTTTTTTTTTTTTTTTTTTTTTTTTTTAAATGGATTAAATATTCTATATAAAAAAAATACTTATATTAGACTTTTCATTTAGAAAAATTTTATATGGAATTTTAATAATATTTAAAACAATAAAGAGTTGAACTTTTTGATTCGAAATTTGAAATTTGAAATTTGAAATTTGAAATTTGAAATCTTGAATTTTAAAAAATTAAATTTAATATATTTATTGAAGTTATTTGAATCCCTACATAAATAAGTATTATCAATACTAATTTTTAATATTAACTCTTTTAATAAAACTAATTCCATAAATACTATTATATATCTCAATTTATATATATATTTAAATTTTTAAAATAATATTTTAAAATAAAAAAATAATATTTTAAAATAAAAAAATAATATTTTAAAATAAAAAAATAATATTTTAAAATAAAAAAATAATATTTTAAAATAAAAAAATAATATTTTAAAATAAAAAAATAATATTTAAAATACAAAAATAGAAATAGAAATAGAAATAGATATTATAAAAATGTATTCTTTTACTAATTTCATCTGTAACAATAAACTCTGTATAGACATTTTAATATTTTAAAGTTAATTTTAATTATATCATATTCTTTCATTAAAATATATTAGCTTATTAATTAACCGCTATAATTTATTATATTTAAATATCATTATATAACACTGTTTATTAAAAGTAATGATCCTATATATTAACAAAAGTGTATAAATCAAAAGAATAAATTAAAATGAATAATAAATCAATAAAATAAATAAAAAGTACTTTTATTAATCATAATATAATTAAATAAATAAATAGTTTATATATATTTAATAATTTATTCAATAATAAATATTAAATAATGGAAAATTTTATCATTTATTAATTATATTATTATTTATGATTATTATGATTATTATTAATAAATGGTAAAATTTTATAATAAAAATAATATAGTTTTATTTATTTAAATTTTTTTTTTGCGTGTGTTATGTGTCATATTCTTTTAATTAAATAATTTATGATACTTTAAATTATATAATTATTTTGAATTATATGATCCTATGTTCAGTTGAAATAAATTTAAAATTAGATATTTTCTTATCAATTTTATTAATTATATTATATTTATATAATAGAAAAAATTTATTTAAAAAATTTATATATATACATTGATAAAGAAACTATTACTATTACTATTACTATAACTATCACTATTACTATTATTATAACTATCACTATTACTATTATACTATTATTATTTCTGTTAATTCTTTCTTCAAATAAATAATATAAATTTATATACTTCAAAAGAGGTGTATTGA
>JACVTC010000046.1:245000-270000 GCA_016946835.1 Neocallimastix lanati (nom. inval.)
CTTCCAATACATTCAGTTTTGTTAAAATAAAAAAATTATTTAAATAAATAAATAAAAAAAAAAATTAAAAAATAAAAAAAATAAAAAATAAAAATTAAATAATTTAAAATTTAATATATATTATTTAATATTATTTTATATTATTTAATTCAATCTGTACTTTTCTTATCATTTATATTTCTACTATTCATTTTATTTTATTTTATTTTATACAATCTGTACTTTATATTTATATTTTTACTATTTATTTTATTTTATTTTATACAATCTGTACTTTATATTTATATTTCTACTATTTTATTTTATTTTTATTAATACTTCAATATTTTATAATACTTCATTATTCATTTTATTTTATTTTATTTTAATATTCTTTATAAAAATATAGTTTTGCTCTATGATCTAATAAATATTTTATAATTTCATTATCTTTTTCCATTGCATAAATTATTGGCGATATATTTTCTTAATCTTTACAGTTTTAATTTATTTATTTATGTATTCATTTAATAATCTTCAATTGGAGAAATATAACATGACGAAATGCAACATTTTTTATAATACGCCACTTGCTTTCAAAAAAAATGGCGAAATTCAACTTGGCGAAATGCCCTTATATAAAACAAATATGTGTAGTAACGTATTTGTATATTTAATAATAATTAAATATTAAATTTATATCTTTTTTGATAATTTTATTTATTTATGTATTATAATAATTATAATAATTATAATAATTATAATAAATACAATACTAATTCATATAAATTTTATATAGTTATATATATTAGAATATATTATTAATATATTACCTATTTCTTATAAATGAATTAAATTATTTATATTAGAGATAGAAGACTCTTTAGTAAAATTTATTAATAAAATTATAATATTCCTATTACAATTAAAATAATAATACCAATTTCTAAAATTTACAAAACTACCACCATTTAAAAATCCACTGCTTATAAATTATTGCACATAAAAGTCCCGGATATCAGCCCCACTCTCTTGTGTTACATTTCACAAAGGTGCATTTGTGATATGAACGTATTATAATAGAAGTAAATTAATAATTAATTAATAAGTAAATAAATAACAATGTCGAATAAGATATTAAAAAAAATAAAAATATAATTGTTAATTGTTAATAGTCAGGAATTTAGGGTATACAATCCAACTTTATTAAGATATTTTATGATAAAGAGTTACGATCGCCATTATTATTCTAAATTAAATTAAATATGGGGAGTGTGCATTTCGAAAATTTTTATTACATAAATTTGTATTTTGTTGTATGGCTTAAATAATTTTAATTTTAAGCCACTTAATTTTATTAAAAATTTAATGAATAATAATTAATTAATTAAATAAATAAAATTACAATTTTCAAAAATTTTCAAATACGTAATCTTACGTGGGGCGTATATCTAATTGTATCATAAATTTGTGGCTTTTTTCTACATTTTTTAAAAAGCCATATATTCACAATATGGCGTGAATAATAAATGTGGTGATATTTTATGACGAAAATTTATAAGCCACCAAGAATTTGGCGAAATTCAACTGGACGAAATTCAACTTTTGGCGAAATACAACACTTCAATAAATAATAATTAGGTTAGGTATTTCTATTTAACATTGAAAAATAAAATAAAAATAAATTAACATTTTATTTTTTAATGCATAAAAAAAAAAAAAAAAAAAAAAAAAATAAGAAATAAGAAAACTTTTTTTTTAAACATTGAAAAATAAAATAAAAATAAGAAATAAGAAAACTTTTTTTTTAAACATTGAAAAATAAAATAAAAATAAATTAACATTTTATTTTTTAATGCTTAAAAAAAAAAAAAAAAAAAAAAAAAAAAAAAAAAAAAAAATAAGAAATAAGAAAACTTCTTTTTTAAACATTAAAAAATAAAATAAAAATAAATAAAAATTTATTTTTTAAGCATTAAAAAATAAAAAAAATAAAATAAAATAAAAAATAAAAATAAAAATAAATAAATAAAATAGTAAATAAAGAAATAATAAATAATTAATAATTAAATAATTATTTAAATAATTATATAATTAATTAAAAAAAGGTTTATTATTTTAAATATTAAAAAAAAAAAAGTTTCAAAGCATTTAAAAGTATATTTATTAAAATATTTTATTGAAAAATTTTAATTATTAATGGAAGACAATATAGAAATTGAAATAAGTGAAACAAATCGAGGAAATGAACAAATTATTATTAATAAAAAACACAAATTTAATTTTTCATTTCAAAGGAAAGATAAATCAAAAATTTATAGATGCACTGAATATAAGACTTTAAATAAATGTAAATCTTTAATTATTTTAAATGATAAAAAGGAGGTTTTAAAATATGAAAGTTTACATAACCATCTCGAAAAAAGAAATTGATGTGTCTATATCGGTAGCAAAGCATAAAATTAAGGAAGAAATTAAGAAAAATTCAATTCCTATGGATATAAAACCTAAACATATATTTAATGCCGTTTCTCAAGAAATGAGACTTATATGTCCCGAATATAGTACAATTAGATCCCAAATAATAAGAAATATAAATAAACAATTTCCTCCAAACATAAAAAGTTTTGATGATATTCCCATTGAATCAGAATATTATAAAACGAAAAGAAATGAAAATTTTATGATATTTAAAAATACTGATCTAATAATCTTTCAATCACCATTCCAAGCATATTTATTTTCGAATTATCATAAAAATATATTTGCGGACGGTACATTTTATGCAGCACCGAAATTTAGTTATCAGTTATTTATAACAAGAACTTATGTTGGGGAATTTAATATGTTTTACACTACTTCCATTTCTATATTAAAAAATAAAAAACAATCTACATATGAAACATTATTTAAAGAAATAAAAAAAAATCCAAATAAATTTAGGAGTAATACATTAATTACTACAATTAATTTTCATTGTGATTTTGAACAAGGTATATCTAATGTCGCAAAAAAAGTTTTTCCCAATATAAATATTAAATATTGTGTTTGGCATTATAAAAGATCATTAGAAAAACAAAAAAATATATTATGTTATCATGAAGTGAAGAATAATAATGATATATATATTTATTATAAAGCTATTTCGAACTTACCGTTTATAAACCCTAACTATATATTTGATTTTTATATTATAATAAAAAGAATTTGTCAAAAAAAAAGTATAATAATTTTCTACAATTTTAAGAATATTTTAATAAAAATTATTTACTTAAGTATAATGTTAATAATTGGAATTATTATGAAAATATAGAGCGTTTAACAAACAATGCATCAGAATCTTATAATAGCTACTTAAATAATATATTTCCAAATAAACCTTTATTTTATAAATTAATATATATATTAAAAGAAGAAAACTTATCTTATAATGATTATCAAAGGAGAACTAAAGGAAATTAGAAAAAAAAGCAAAAAATATTTAGTGCAACTAATGAAATTAAAATTTTAATTGAAAATTACAAAAGTAAGGAAATAAATTTATTTTATAATGAATGCAACAGAAATGAATTAATTAAATTATGGAAAGAATGTTTAATTGATTTAAACGATATAAATATTAATTTAAAATAAATAATCTTAATTTAAAAAATTGCTAGAAAAATAAAAATTTATTTATTTTAAATTTATATTTATAATCGTTTAAATAATAATTAAATAATCTTAATTTAAAAAAAAGCTAGAAAAATTATTTATTTACCTATTGTGTTTATTTAATAATCTTAATAGAAATTATCTTTTAGTTATTTTTATTAAGTAATTTATAACTAAAATCGATTTATTTGATACTAGTTAAAATTTTATTAATATTAATATCAATATTATATAATTATAAATTTTATTAATATCAATATCAATATTATATAATTATAAATTTTATTAATATCAATATCAATATTATATTATTATAAATTTTATTAATATCAATATACTTTTCAAAATTAATAATGTTATTAAAAATATTAAATTCAATAAAAGATTTTTATTATTTTATTAAAATTATAATTGTTATTATTATATAATAATAATAATTGATTCATATTGATCAAACATTATAAATATTACTATGTAAATAATAAATTATTTTAATAGGATCAATTATTCAACTCTTATTGTTTTAATTTTTAATTCTTATATCATTTAAATTAATATATATATATATATATATATATATCGTTTATGAAAATATGAATTATAAATAATTAAAATTATTTACTTTTCATTTAAATTTTTTTATTTACTATAATAAAGTATAATAATTAAAAGACAAACGTTATTATAACTAATTTTTTTTTTTTTAGAAAAATAAATGAAAAAAAATTAAAATATATAAGATTCTTATATATATAAAATAATTATTATATTTTATTTTATTTTATTTTATTTTATTCAATCTGTACTTTATATTTATATTCTACTATTTATTTTATTTTATTTTATTTTATTTTATTTTATTTTATTCAATCCGTACTTATATTTATGTTTCTACTATTTATTTTATTTTATTTTATTCAATCTATACTTATATTTATATTCTACTATTTATTTTATTTTATTTTATTCAATCTGTACTTCATATTTATATTTCTACTATTTATTTTATTTTATTTTATTTTATTCAATCTGTACTTTCTTATTTAATATTCTACTTTTTATTTTATTTTATTTTATTTTATTTTTTTTATTTTATTTTATTTTATTCAATCCGTACTTTCTTATTTTAATATTCTACTTTTTTTTTATTTTATTTTATTTTATTTTATTTTATTCAATCTGTACTTCATATTTATATTTCTACTATTTATTTTATTTTATTTTATTTTATTTTATTCAATCTGTACTTTATATTTATATTCTATTATTTATTTTATTTTATTTTATTTTATTTTATTTTATTTTATTTTATTTTATTTTATTTTATTTTATTTTATTTTATTTTATTTTATTAAATCTGTACTTTATATTCATATTTCTACTATTTATTTTATTTTATTTTATTTTATTTTATTTTATTTTATTTTATTCAATCTGTACTTTCTTATTTAATATTCTACTTTTTATTTTATTTTATTTTATTTTATTTTATTTTATTTAATTCAATCTGTACTTCATATTTATATTTCTACTATTTATTTTATTTTATTTTATTTTATTTTATTTTATTTTATTCAATCTGTACTTTATATTTATATTTCTACTATTTATTTTATTTTATTTTATTTTATTTTATTTTATTTTATTTTATTTTATTTTATTTTATTTTATTTTATTTTATTCAATCTGTACTTTATATTTATATTTCTACTATTTATTTTATTTTATTTTATTTTATTTTATTTTATTTTATTTTATTTTATTTTATTTTATTTTATTTTATTCAATCTGTACTTTATATTTATATTTCTACTATTTATTTTATTTTATTTTATTTTATTTTATTTTATTTTATTTTATTTTATTTTATTTTATTTTATTTTATTTTATTTTATTTTATTTTATTTTATTCAATCTGTACTTCATATTTATATTTCTACTATTTATTTTATTTTATTTTATTTTATTTTATTTTATTTTATTTTATTTTATTTTATTCAATCTGTACTTCATATTTATATTTCTACTATTTATTTTATTTTATTTTATTTTATTCAATCTGTACTTCATATTTATATTTCTACTATTTATTTTATTTTATTTTATTTTATTTCATTTTATTTTATTTTATTTTATTCAATCTGTATTTTCTGTTGATAATATAAAAAAAGGTATTAATGTATAAATAATAATTAATAATATTTAAAATAAAATAAAAAAAATATAATAATTATTTTATATATGTAGTAATTATATATATATATATATATATTTTTATTTAATTTTCTAAAAAAAATTTTTTTAGTCATAATAAACGTTTGTCTTTTTTATTTTTATTATTATTTAGAAATTTATTTATTCATTTATAATTTATTTATTCATTTATTTATTTATTACATTATAATACGCCATGTTTTCCGAAATGTACTACAACAAAATACAAATTTATGTAATAAAAATTTTCGAAATGACACACCCCCATTAAATATATTTTAATTATTATACTGTGGCTTATGCATTCATCAAATTTTATATATTTTATTTCAATATATTTGAAGTGTATTTTTCATACTTAAAATATTTATTTATAAAGATTAATTATTATTATTATTATTATTATTATTATTGTTAACGTATGTTAATTTTATTAATATAAAGTTATAGTCTAGCTTAAGTTTAATAAAATATTAAATTAAATTATATTAAATATATTGTAATTACAAATTAAAATATAAATTAGTATGTATCTAGAACAAGCCACAATTAAATATAAAAACATGTAATTTTATCTGTACTTTAAATCTTTGTTAACCATTTATATAACACTTGCGTTATATATCTAATTATTAATAAATAAATATTAAACAATAATAGATTAAGAGTCTCAGTACTCTATAATAAATTACAAAGCTTTAAATTTAAAAATCGATTTTAACAAAGTATTAAGATGGCCTATCAATTTAACTTAGCTAAGGACCAACGTCTTCGTGGTGTATCCAATTTTGCCACATGGAATTTCCTTATCATGACTGCAGCTAGGAGATATGGAATGGAAGAATTCATTGAAGAAGATGTTATCTCTCACCTGAAGGATAATAACTATAGACTTAATCCTAATGAAGAATCTAAGACGGTAAAAGCTATCCTGAAGATTATTGAGGAATTACAATTAAATCGTGGAGAAAATGTAAACTACAATGAAGTGTTTACTCAAAACCGAAATAGAATCATTGCTAAAGCAGAAGAGAAAGACTCTCAGTTAATGCTTATGGTGATTCAAAACGTTGAAGAAAAAATATTAAGGGAAGTTAGTAGAATGAAGAAAACATTCACAATTATGGAAAAACTAACTTCAAAATACGGTGATAAGAATAATGACACTGAATACTGGCTCAAGAAATTGCGAAAACTTAAGGCAAATGACCGCAGCCAAATAATGAAGATGGCTGATAGCGTAAATGAAATATTCGGTGAAATGGAAGATGCCGGAGTAAATTTGACTGAAAGGGAAAAATTAAAGTACATGTTCAATATTTTACCAAATGACTTTAAAAACATTATAGATGTAACTTTAGAAACTACCGCCAGACAATTATATGAAAGTATAAAAGATAGAATTTCAGCTAGATCATATCTAGAAAATTGGGAAAATACAATGGATGAACATGATGATCATGATGATCCAATGGATATAGATCTAATTGAAAAACGTTATAAAAATAAAAACTATCATAAAGGAAAAGGTTTTGTTAAGAAAATAAACAGAAACAATAACAAAACTAACAAAAATTTATATTGTCATATTTGTGAGATAAGAGGACATCTCACAAAAGATTGTAAATACAATATGAAAGCAAGAGAAAACAAAAAAGAAGGGAGGCAACAATCACTCTACCAGAAAAACCATAAAAATGAAGAAAAAGAATTAAAATCATTTAGTTTAGTGGAAAAAATAACTTCTAAATATGAAGAAAGTGACAGCGAAAGAGATGATAATTTTGAAGACATCAGACCATTATGTGAACCACATATTAATGATGCTTTGCTAATTGAATCAATAAATGAACCATATAATATAGATAATGATGAAAAATCTGTAAACATAATTGAAAGAAATATAGAAAGTAACGAAACAGTTGAATGGTATTATGATAGTGGAGCTTACGAACATGTAACTAATGATAAAAACCTTTTGAAAGATTATAAAGAAGATTTTGTACAACTAAGATGTGCAAACAATACTACTTTAGACTTTGAAGGATATGGTAGTTGTGAATTTACCATAAACAACTACCATATAAAATTAAACAAAGTGTTATATTCAAAAAAGGCACATAAAAACTTGATAAGTGCCATCGAATTCGCAAAAATAGGTATAACATCCGTTATTGAGCCAATAAGTCAAGAAAAAGTAAAATTGACTATATCTGACTGTGATAAAAATGTTATCGGAACGTTTCTATCAACTGATTTTAATCAATTTAAAATAAACACAAAAAGTATAATAAATAATCAAAATATTTTATCATTAGATGATTTAGGGCAAAACAGTCTAGAAATATGGCACAGAAGAATGGGCCATCAATATATAAGAAATATTTCTAAACATTTAGAACTACACGAGATCAAGATCCCAAAATGTAAAGAATGTAAAGTAGTAAAAATGAAGCATTCCCCACATAATGGGAACAATCCTAAATCAAACAAGATACTTGAAGTTATACACTCTGACATTTCGGGGCCATATAACAGTTCTATTAATGACAAAAAATATTTTATAACTTTCTTGGACGAATATTCGTGGAAAGTTTGGCTCTTCACTTTAAAATCTAAAGCTGAAGCGCCAGACATTATAATCGATTTTCTAAAATACCTTAACAATCAATTTGATAATTATAAAGTTAAAATATTTAAAACAGATGGTGGTAAAGAATATAAAAATAAGAAAATAAGAAGATACTGTAAAGATAATGGAATTGAAAAATCATTCTCTCCACCATATTGTCCAGAAAATAATGGAAAAGCCGAAAGGATAAATCAAACAATAAAAAACACAGCTAAAACTTTATTATTTTGGGCAAAATTATCTGAAAATTTCTGGGAATATGCAGTAAGACATGCGGCTTATTTGTATAATATGATTCCTCATGAAGGAAATAATAATTTAATACCTGATGAAGTCATATCAGGAAAAAGTATTTCTTTAAAACACTTAAGAACTTTTGGATGTAAATGTTATTATATTGATAATATGGAAAACAAATCCAATTTCACTCCAAAAGCAAAGGAAGGAATATTTCTTGGTTTCAGCAAGAAAAATTACTCATATAGGATTATGGACATAAAAAACAAAAGAATACACCATGTCAGAGAAGTAGAATGTTTAGAGGAATGTCCAGCAAACTATATATATGAGAAAGAAGGATTTGTGGACCCATATTTCTCTTTTACAAAAATTGATAATAATATAGTAAATAATAATAATAATGAAAATAATCATATTATAAATGAAAATATAATTAATAATATAGAAAACATAAATAATGTTCTAAACAATGAAAATAATAATTTAAATGAAAACAATAATAATATTGATTTAAATAACATTATTGTAAACGATAATTTAAACAATATGAACATGGATAACGAGGATAATAAAATAGAAGCAGAAAATAATTTACATGATAATAACACGAAAATAATTATTAATATTTTAGATAATATGAATAATAATAAAAATATAGATAAAGGTAAAGAAAATATGGTTTATAATATTAACAACGACGATATAATTAATTTAAACAATAAAAATAACAAAATTAAAACCATAACCTTAGAAAAGGACACAAAAACAAATAAACTATTGGATTTTAATAAAACAAATAACACACATAACAATAAACACAATATTACTTTAGAACAAAATAATTTATACGCAAAAAATAATATTAATTCAAATGTAATTTCTGAAGTAAATAATGAAATTTCAACTAATGTAAAACATAGTAACAATAATATAGTTCGTTTAAATAAAAATTATAATAAACAAAATACTAACACAGTACTAGAAAACCAAAATATACTTCAAAAGGTCAATAACAATTCTTTAAATAATAATAATAATGATTTTATATTTACCAATATCCATGTAAACAATAAAAATAATTTGAATCATTCATTAAAAAACGTGGTAAATAATTCTTACATTGAAAAAGGTGAATGCAGTTATTCTTATAAAAATAAACATAATTGGGCAGAAAAAGGAAAAGATGCTGAAAATCCTTCAATTACCCATAAGGAATATAGTAAAAAATCCTGTAAAAATGATATCGTTTTACCGACTCTGATTAATACTGTTAACTCAAATATAAATGATTCCAAGCCAACCGAAAATTCCCCTGCCAGTACTCCTGTAAAAACGCTTAAAGAAAATATTGATATTTCTAAATTTAAAAATGAAAAAAATTTTAATAATAAAAATTATTCAAAAAATGAAGAAAATTTTAATTTACAACCATTGGATAATGGTAAAATAATTAAATCTTATAATTTAAATTCAGACCCAATAATGACGAAGAATAATAATATTATGAATAATAATTCCACTAAATTAAAATCTTTTAATACATCACGTGAATCTACAACATTTATTAATAAAGATAATAAGTTACATAAAATTAATGATAACAGTAATAAATCTATGAAACTTAAAAATTTTTCAAAAATTAATCAAAAATTTATTAATAAAATTTTTTTTCAAAATGTCAATAATAAAAATATAATTAATGATAATAATAAAATCAATACATCTGTAACAAATGATACTTTTGATAAAACATTTAAACTTTCCCTTAATAAATCTTTAAATAATGAAGATTCTGTCACTAAAAATATTAAAGATGACAATTTTAATAATAATATTATTGCTACTAATGAAAATTTACTAGATAATGTTGTTGATGATAATCTATCAATTAACAATTATAATTGTTCAAATTTAGATGAAAATGATGTTATTCCTATTGGCGATAAAACTCCCCAGGATTCTTATTCTATTAACCATGATTTAGGTTCTGATACTAATTACATTAATAATAATATTATTTCCATTATTTCTGACCAAGATGTAAATATGACTGATAATATGACAGGGATTAACAATCAGTCCGTACTCAAACGTCCTTTAAGTCCTGAAACTTTCTTTAATATTACTAATGATATCTCTCGGCCTAAATATGATGTTTCCAATAATGAAAAAATGGTTTTTACAATTTACTCTGATACACCTAATAGTTTTAATGAAGCTATTAATTGTCCTAATAAAAATTACTGGTATAAAGCTATACAAGATGAACTTAATAATTTATACAATAATAATGTTATGTCCATCGTTAATTACATTCCTAAAAACAAAAATCTTATTTCGACAAAATGGGTTTTTGCTACCAAAAAAGACTCTAATAATAATATTGTTAGATTTAAAGCTCGCCTAGTTGCTAGAGGTTTTAAACAACGTAGAGGTATTGATTATGAACTTACTTATTCTCCTACCTTAAACATTGATGGATTAAAGCTTATTATCGCTTTAGCAGCTAAGTTTAATTGGAATATCTACCAATTAGATATTAAAGCTGCGTATCTCAACGCTCCATTAGATACTGATATTTACACTACTATTCCACTAGGTGATACTAACTTTGGGCGGGGATTCTGGAAACTCAATAAAGCACTATACGGATTAAAACAATCCGGTAGGCAATGGAACCAAACGATTACAAAATTTTTAAATAAAAATGGATTTAAACAAATAAAATCTGAAAAGTGTATATTTAAATATTCAAAGAATAATAAAACCAAATGCATCATAGGTTTATATGTAGACGATATGATCATAACTGGTGAAGACAAAGAAATACAAAATATAATTACAAAAATTAAAGAAAAATTTAAAATATCAAATTGTGGACCAGCCGAATTCATACTTGGCATAAAAATTGAAAAACAAAAGAATAAATATATTATATCACAAAATAGTTTTATAAATAATATATTAGACAAATTTAATATAAAAGAAATGAGAAAAAGAAAAACACCATGCACAGGAGACAACACTATCTCTGAAAATAATAAACCTTTCAATAAAACAATCTACAAGAGTGCTATAGGTTCCTTAATATATCTATCAAAATGCACAAGGCCAGATATCGCATTCTCCGTGAACAAGGCTGCCAGAAAATCAGAAAAACCCACAATATCAGACTGGAATAAAATAACAAATATTTTCAGATATATAAATAGTACTAAAGATTATAAAATTGTATATGATGGACAAGGGGAAATAATAGCATACACTGATGCCGATTTTGGAGGTGATCTAAATGACAGGAAATCTACGTCTGGTGGAATAATACTTATGGGAAACAGTCCCATATGCTGGATTTCTAAAAAACAAACATGTGTAGCTACGTCTACAGCAGAAGCAGAATACATTAGCACATCCGAAAATATTAAAAAAATTCTATGGATCAGAAATATTTTAAAAGAATTAATAAATTATAATAAAACAATTACCATTTTCACAGATAATTTAGCAAGTAAAATAACTATTGAAAATGGTGAAATCAATACAAAGTTAAAACACATAGATATTAGATTTCATTTTAATAGAGATAATATAGTAAAAAGGAAAGTAAAATTAGAATACAAAGATACAAAAGAAATGTTAGCTGACGCTCTCACTAAAGATGTTAATGGTACAAAAATGAGTATATTTGCAAATAAGATTTTTAATATTAAAAAAATCTAATTTGAGGGGGAGTGTTAACGTATGTTAATTTTATTAATATAAAGTTATAGTCTAGCTTAAGTTTAATAAAATATTAAATTAAATTATATTAAATATATTGTAATTACAAATTAAAATATAAATTAGTATGTATCTAGAACAAGCCACAATTAAATATAAAAACATGTAATTTTATCTGTACTTTAAATCTTTGTTAACCATTTATATAACACTTGCGTTATATATCTAATTATTAATAAATAAATATTAAACAATAATAATTATTATTATTATTATTATTATTATTATTATTATTATTAATATTATTATTATTAATATTATTATTATTATTATTGAATTGCATAACTGTTTAAAAATATTAAGAATTTTATTGATCTTATCAGGTTATTATTATTATTTTTTTTTTATTTAAACTATTTATTATAAATTAATATTTATAAATAATTTAAACCATAACTCAACAACAAATATTAACATATGTAAGTTAAGTAATTATAGTAATAAAATAATTAATTAATCATATATAAAATAAAGATATCTTAATTTTTTTATTTTAAATTGTAAAGATATTAATTATGTATTATATATAATATAAAAGCAATTATAAAGTAATTAATTTTATTTATTATTTTATTTTTTTATTTTTTTATTTTTTTATTTTTATTTTTTTATTTTTATTTTTTTTTTTTTTTTATTTTTATCTTTATTATTATTATTTAATATCTTGATAGTGGATTTAAAAGTTTATACATGAATACCAACTTTCAAAATATTTTTTTTTTTTTGTTCATTTTATAAAATTATTATAATTTTTTTTATAAACTCTTCACAAAGTATAAATTTTAATATATTAAAATATTATTTTTAAAAATAAACAAAGAAGCAAAAAAAAAAAAAAAAAAAAAAAAAAAAAAAACTATTCATACAGACATACAATTTTACATTTGTATAAATTTAATATTGTTTATTTTTTATAGATACTATGATTAATTTTTTTTTTTTTTTTTATTAATAGCCCAAATAAAGCTCTTAAACACTAAAATTATGAGTTTTTTCATAACCAATAGAAGAACTTGGACCATGACCTGGATAGACTTCAATGTTATCGTCCATTTTGAAAAGTTTTCCTCGAACAGAATTTCTGATTTGTTCATACGAACCTTGCCATAAATCAGTTCTACCAACAGATGATCTATTATTCAAATAATGAATTATTATTATTATTATTATTATTATTATTATTATTATTATTATTATTATTATTAGTATTTTTTTTTTTTTTTTTTTTTTTAATACATTTGTTTTTATTAATTATAAATTATTATATTTGTTATTTTATTTTATTTTATTTTTTTTTTTTAAAAAAAAAAAAAAAAAAATCAAAAATAAATAAATAAACTAAGAATTTCATTCATAATTTACCTAAATAAAGTATCACCAGTATACATTTTATTTATTTTTTCAAAATGAAAACATACTGAACCTGGACTATTAATGATTTATATATATTTATTTATTTAAATAAACAAATAAATCATTAATTAATATATAATTAATATATAATTTATATATAGTTTAAAATTATAATTCAAACTAATATGATAATTATATAAATATTATAATTATTATTAATACCTATGACCTGGTGTATGATAAATTTTAGCAACTGGTTCACCATTAATCATGACATGATCACCTTCCTCTATATTTAATTATTATATTCAAAATGATAATAATAATGATAATAATAATAATAATTTTATTATTAATATTAATATTAATTTTACAAATGTTATAGTTAATATTACTCTAAAATAATAAAAATAAAATAAAATTCTATATGTATACGTATGTATTAATGTAAATAATTATAATTATAATAATAATAATAATAATAATAATAATAATAATAATAATAATAATAATAATAATAATAATAATAATAATAATAATAATAATAAAATATAATGAAATTTTCTTTATTAACTTACTAATATAAACATCTGGATCTGGAATAATTAATTCTTTGGTTGAAACATGAGAACCGAAGCCAAAGAATTTAACTTGTAATGGTAACATTCTATATAATGCCTGTTTTATAAATAATTATTTTAAATATTTCAAATTAATAATAATTATTATATATATATAACAAAATAATAAATTAAAACTAATGTTTTTAAAATCTAAAATAAAAAATAAATAATTTTTTTTAATAAATATATATTATTTATATATGTACAGCATCGTCTTCATGAAGGTAAATTTTGGCTTCAGTTTTTTCTCTTAAACCATAAATACCTAACATGTGATCAAAGTGACTATTTATGATTTTTTTGAGTAAATAATTAATAGAAAAATATTTATATTGTTATATATAAATAATTTTTAAGAAAATAAAGAAAGTAAAGATTATATAAAAAAATATTATTATTATCATTATTAATTAGTTATAAATATTATTAAGTATATATATATATATTTATAAATATATTTATTAATAAATACTTAATTATTTAAATATTATACATACGCATGAGTTAAGTAAATAGATTCTAATTCAAAACCTTTTTCTTTACATATATTTAAAATTTCTTCTGGACTACCTCCTGGGTCAATAACTAAAGCCTTCTTAGATTTTGGATCACCAATGATGTAACAGTTAACATCAAGTGGACCAGTAACTATATGAGAAATATCAAATTCAGCCATACTAATTGGTTTATTCTATATATCAATATATATATTTTTAAAAATAAAATAAATATATATATATATATTTATATATAAAAATATTAATAATAAAATAAATTTAGATATTAATATATTAATATATTAATTAAATATAAAAATAATTTCTTTCTTTCTTTTTTATTTTTTTATCTTGTGTATTTTTGATTTTTAATCATAACATTATTTTATATTGAAACTAATAATATTTTTTTTTCTATCAAATTTATCTTATATATTTTTTGATATATATATATATATATATTTCACTGTAATTACTTTATCTTTCTTTACATTTTCAGTTTTGTTATTTATATCTTTATCAATTTCTGTTTTGTTATCTATATATATATCACTTTTTATTTCTTTTTTTATATTATCCCTATTTTTAATTTGTTGTTTCGGTTTTGATAAAATGTCGTCTTCATTATTTTCTTCTTTGACTATTTCATCCTTATTTATATATGTTCCTTTCAATATTTTTTCATTTACTAATTTATTTTTATGTATAAGTTCTTTAATTTGTAAAACTGAATTAGAGAATCCTTGCTTTTGAATATAAATGCCTATGACAATGGCATTTATTATACCCAGTATAACTATTAAAAAAAATTTGAATTTCATCTTTATTATTGTTGTTATTATTATATTATTCAATTTTTAATTTCCATATTATTATGGTAATAATAATAATAATCCGAAGAATAAAATTAAAATATAGATATAAATATTAAACGAATATTTCAAACATAAAAATAAATTTGATTAAATAATTTGTTGTTACTTATATAATTTAAAGTTTGATATTAAATATAATAGGAAGGATAATATATTTAATTCAAAAAAAAAATAAATTACTGTCTTTTCATTTTATTAATAATATAACATTTTTATTTTTTCTAAGTCATTTATTTTACTTTATACTTAATTATTATTTTAAAGACACTATATTTTTAATATTAAAATAATTTCTTTAATAATAATAAGAAGCCTTTACCTTCTATAACTTTTTTTTTATTCTTAAATAGTTTAATAAAAAGAAAAATTATAAAGAAATAATAAAATTTATCAAAAGTGAAAAATATATAAATTATTAACCAATAAAATTTTAGAAAATGAAATATTTATTCCATTGATATTAATTAAAAATTTTTAAATAAAAAATTACATATTAGTAATTATTTATTATTATTATTATTAATATTACTAATAATATTATTTATTATTATTTATTATTTGGAATTATTATTTATTATAATATTTATTATTATTTATTATTATTTATTTATTATTTATTATTTATTTATTTATTATTTATTTATTTATATATTTATTATTATTATTATCTATTATTATTTATTATTCATTTATTTATTTATTTTTATTATTATTATTAATTTATTTATTTATTATTATTTATTAATTATCATTATTATACTTTAGTTTTTTTTGTATTTTATATTAATATGATTATGAAGATTTTTCTTTAGAAATTGAGACAAATTTATGTGTAGATATTTTTTATTTTATATAATTAATTTTATATAATTAACTTTAAAAGAGGAATATGTAATAAATTTGAATTTTTTTTTTTTCAATTTTTTATTTAAACAATAAGGAATAAAAAAAAAAAAGTTATAAAAGGTTTAATTTTATTATTAAAGAAATTATTTTTGAAATTTGTTTTATTATATAATTAAGAAAAATAAATAAATAAATAAATAAATAAATAAATAAATAAATAAAAACAATTATAATGAAATAAAAATAACTTTAAACTTAAAATTCATTCCAGCAATAATATACTTTTTTTTTTATTTGCTGATATATTATTTAATTAAAAATATATCCAAATAATATAATATTATCAAAACGAATGAATGATTTAGCCATTATAAAAAGTTAACTTTAA
This sequence comes from Neocallimastix lanati (nom. inval.), assembly GCA_016946835.1. Classification (NCBI taxonomy): domain Eukaryota; kingdom Fungi; phylum Neocallimastigomycota; class Neocallimastigomycetes; order Neocallimastigales; family Neocallimastigaceae; genus Neocallimastix; species Neocallimastix lanati (nom. inval.). The sequence continues at coordinate 262,082 of JACVTC010000046.1, forward strand.
ATTCTTACTGTTTATAAACTACCTATTATTATTAAATAAATACTAATTCTGAATAATATATATTAGCTTTTATTGAGAATTTAATAATCATTAAAAAAAAATTTTTTTATTCTAATTATAATTAATAAAAAACTATAATACATGTTAATAATATTATTGTTATTTATTTATTTATTTATTATTTAATTATTTAATTATTTAATTGTTTAATTATTTTATTAATTATTTAATATTTAATTATTATTTGTTATTTATTTATTATTATTTATTATTATTTATTATTATTTTTTATTTTTATTATTATTTATTATTATTTATTATTATTTATTATTATTTATTATTATTTATTATTATTTATTATTATTTATTATTATTTATTATTATTTATTATTATTTTTTTATTTTTATTATTATTTATTATTATTTATTATTATTTATTATTATTTATAATTATTTATTATTATTTATTACTATTCAATTATTTATTATTATTCAATTATTTATTATTTATTATTAATTATTTTTTATTTATTATTTATTATTTACATTTACTTTTTAATATTTAATATTTAATATTTATTATCTATTCAATTATTTAATTATTCAATTAGAAATTTGCAGAAATTGTAATATAGATGAAGAATAGATGATCATCAATATCTTTTCAAGGCATATTGAACTAATGATATTCTATTATTTTATTGTTCAATTTATTATCTATTATATTGTTTTTATTATTTTCTATTTTAATATATTACATATAATGGAATAATATAATATAATATATAATGAAATATAATAAAATATATTTAAATATATATAATATATAATTTTATTTAATTATATATTCAAATCATATATAATTTATTTCATTCATATTTATATATTCATTTATTTTTTTTTAGTAATTTATATATATAAACTTAATATTTAGATTAAGGGTTAAAATTAAATGACTGGTTACTGATATTAATATATTATCCTTTTAATACATATATTAATATTTCAGTAGTGGATTTATTAAAATCAATATATTAAAATCAATTTTATTTTTCTTTTAATATATAAAAAACTCTATTGTTTATTTATATAGTACAAATAGTTTTTTTTTTTTAGATCAAAAGGATATATTTTTTTGTAACAAATATACTTTCAATAATATATTCCATTATACTAAAATAAATTTAATTTAAAATTTATTATTTTCTTATCATATACTACAATATACTATATTAAATTATTAAAGTTTTATAATATATGTAATTATTAACTCCCTATATATTATAATATATTTAAATATGGAATTGGTTATTATTCCTTTTTTTTTTTAATATTAAAAAAAAAATTAAATAGATGTTTATATATCTAGCCTATAAAATTCTTGATTTTGTAGTATATATTCAAAATAATTTTATTATATTTATGTAATATATTTTAATATATTATCACAATATTAAATTTATCCTAAATTTTTTTTTTCTGTTTGTAAAATAAATTTTAAATTTTTTTTTTTTTTTTTTTTTTTTTTTTTTTTTTTTTCTTCACACAAATTTTTTAAAAAGAAATCTCTATAATAAAAAAATAAATTAGTATATAAATTTATACTTCATTTATTTTAAAAAAAGAATAAAGTAAATATTATTGTTTTAGTTTTAATTACCATTATTATAAAAGAAATTATTGGTATAAATTTAATACTAAAATATTAAAGAAAATAAAATAAAAATTGAAGAAAATATAGATAAAATTTAATAATAGTATAAAATGTTTTAAAAAGTAGTATTTTAAATATAATTTTGTTTTAAAACACATAAAAAGTTATTTTGCTTAAAATTGTTATTAGAATATTTATATAAATATAAAAATGAAAAATTTATTATAATTTGTATATAAAAATATTATTACTAATAAAATTATTTAAAAAAAAATGAATATATATATATATAATATTATAAAATTTATTGCATGTAAAAGTATTTAAATCAAAATGTTAGATAATTCCTTAATTGAATCTAAACCAGAAGAACTTGTAGTTCAAAAATTCGGAGGTACATCAGTTGGTACTGCCGAACGTATGCTCAATGTTTCTAAGATTGTTGCGTAAATAAATTTTTTTTTTACTTATATATCAATATTATTAAAAAAAAAAAAAAAGAACTGTGGCATTCCAAATATAATATAAATGAAGCAGAAAAAAAAAAGACGAAATAATATATAATAATAATAAATATTTATGAATATTAATTTAATATTTGATATAGTTCAACTATTAAGGAAAGACCAACTATTGTTGTCTTATCCGCTATGAGTTCCCAAAAGAAGTCTGAAGGAACTACTAGTCGGTAAGTGTTTTAAACAATAAAAGAATAAATATTAATAAATAATATAATTTATTTATTGTTTTTACATGATGTTAATAAAATATTTTAATTAAAATAAAATAGTTTAATTCAAGCTATGAATGAAGTTTTAACTCCAGAATCTAAGAAATTCTTAGATATTGTTGATCTTATTCAAACTTCTCACATTAAGACTGCTGAACTTGCTATTCCACAAGATACTGAAGAAAACAAAAAGATTTGTGAAGAATTACAAAAAGATATTACTGAAGAATGTGAAAACATCAAGAAGTTCATGAAGGCAGCTGAAGTAAATATTTTAACTTTATTAAAAATGAAAATATTATTTAAAAATATTTAATAAATTAATAACATAATAACTAAAATTCATATAATAAAATATAATATATAAATATATAATATATAAATTAAATATCAATAAAATTAGATTATTGATGAAATTTCTCCACGTTCAAATGATATTATTATTAGTACTGGTGAAAAGTTAGCTGCTCGTACTTTAACTGCAGTTTTAATCAGTCAAGTAAGTTTACTTTTAACATTATATATTATTCAAAATATATATTTGTAATATTTTTTTTATTTTTATATTTATTTTATTAAATATATTATTAAAAAATATTTGAAAATATAATTATATATAAAAATATAAATAGGGTATTGATGCTGAATACGTCAATCTTGAAAAACTTATTGAAAAGGAATTTGATGAAAATAACATTACTCAATCTTTCTATGATTACATTGCTGAAAGATTAGGAGAAGTTACCAAGAACTGTGGAAAGAAGGTTCCAGTTGTTACTGGTTACTTCGGTCCAGTTCCAGGTAGTATTCTTCAAACTATTGGTCGTGGTTATACTGATTTAACCGCTGCTTTAATTGCTGTTGGTAGAAAAGCTGGTGAACTTCAAATCTGGAAGGAAGTTGATGGTATTTTCACTGCTGATCCAAGAAAAGCTCCAAAGGCTAGATTACTTTCTTACATTACTCCAGAAGAAGCTGCTGAATTAACATACTATGGTAGTGAAGTGTAAGTATTTTTTTTTAAATAATGATAATAAGTAAAAAAACAATAAATATAAATAATATAGTAATGATAATAATTAATGATAGTATTATTATAAATTAAAAATGCTATAAAAAATGTATATATTAAATTAGTTTTATTTTTTAAAATAATATAATATATTTGAAAAAATAATAATATTAAATGAATAAAAAATATAGTATTCACCCAACTACTATGGAACAAGTTATAAGAGTTAACATTCCAATTCGTATTAAGAATACTTTCAAACCAGAAGGTTTCGGTACTGTTATTACTCCAGATGCCTATGAAAAGGCTAACAGAAAAGAAGATGCTGCTAAATTCACTAGACGTAATGGTACTGCTGTTACCATTAAAGATGATGTTACCATTGTTAATATTCACTCAAATAGAAAATCATTATCTTATGGTTTTATGTCAAATGTCTTCACTATTCTTAGTCGTTACGGTATTAGTGTCGATTTAATTAGTACTAGTGAAGTTCATATTTCTATGGCTTTAGCTAATGTTCAAAGTAAGGACTTAGAAAGAGCTGTTAAGGAATTAAAGAAATATGGTAATGTTCAAATTACTACTGATATGTCTATCTTATCATTAGTTGGTAAGCAAATGAAAAACCTTGTTGGTACCGCTGGTCGTATGTTTACCACTTTAGCTGCTCACAATGTTAACATTGAAATGATTTCACAAGGTGCTTCTGAAATTAATATTTCATGTGTTATATCAGCAGATTCTGCTCCAGTTGCTTTAAGAGCTGTTCATGATGAATGTGTCTTAGGTCTTCCAATGTTCTCCAATTAAATTTAAAATATTTATTTTAAGTATTTATTAGAATTTTAATTATTATGTTAAAAATATATACACAATCTTATCAACAAACTAAAAACGGAAGGAAAAAAAATAATTTTAAAGAATAAAGTAAATTTTTTTTAAAAAATATATTTTTATAAAAGTATATCTTTTCAATAAGAAAAAAAAAAAAACAAAGAAGTATTTAGATATTTTTTTAAATTATTCAAAAATTATTAAAAATTAGATGAAAAAATTAATTTTAGTAATAAAACAAAAAGAAAATAAAAGTAAAAGTAATCAAGGGTCATATTTATTTGTATTAAAAAAACAAAAACTTTAAAAAAAAATGATAATATTAATAATACACAAAAAATATCACTGATATTTTAATTTTTAAATTATAAAAAACAAAAAGTAATAATAATATTTAATTATTTATATATAAATATCTTTTTTTTTAAAAAAAAAATAATAAAAATAATAATAGATAATAATAACAGCTTATCAACTGCTATATTTAAAAAAAAATCTTTTTTTTTATTATAAATTAAAAATTATTATAGAGAAGTATTTTTAAACAAAACAAAAATAAAAACAAAAACATAAACAAAAAAAAAAAACTAAAAAAAAAAAAAATTAATAATAATGTAAAATTTTATTTTAATAAATTCAAATTAAAATAAAGTATAAACATATTTATAAAAACTAAAAAATATATATGTGTGTATAATTCTAAATTTTATTATTTTATTATTAATAGACAATCGAAACTTTTAAAGAAAGTGCATTTTTATAACTGTTTCAATGGATTGAAAAAGTTTCGGAAATTTTTTTTTTTTTTTAATTGGTTTATATGATATTTATAGTTTTTAGTAACAATTACTATAGTTAATTGAAATAATATTATTATAATACTCTTTATTTTTTTGGTTTTTAATTATTATTATTTATTTTTTTATTTTATTTTTTTAAAATCAACAAATTCTAATTTAATCAAAATTTATTTTTTTAAAAAAAAAATATTAAAATAAATAACTTAATAAATAAATAATAATAAAAGATATTCTTTATAATATAAACAATACATATTAATAGTGAAGAAGAAGAGGAAGCTTAGAAATCATTTAACATTTATCCAGATGAAAATATGAAAATAAAATCAAAAAGTTAAAAAAAGAAAAAAAAAATTATACCTTTTATTTTAAATTAATAGATGAAGGTTAATTTAGTACTAATTAAAAAAAAAAAAAAAAAAAAAAAAAAAAAACGTGTTATAACATTGATAAATTATATGATTTTTCAATTATCAATTATTATTATTATTATTATTATTATTATTATTATTTTATATTTTTCATAAAAAAAAATAATAATAATAAATATAAAAAAAAGTTCACCTTATTCATATTGAATTAAAATAACTAATATCTTTTTTTTGTAATATATTAAATTCTTAATTTTAATTTTATATTAATTAAATAAAATATAATTATATATTATAAAAATTCTAATTATTAAGGATGAAAAAAAATAAATGTATAAATAAATTATTTATTATTTGTATAATATTTATTATTATTGTTATGATTATTATTAATTATATAATATTTTTAAAAATTATATTTTCATTTTTGTATCTAATGGTTTAATAAAATACACCATTTATATATATAATATTTTTATTTAATTATTTATTTAATTTTATTTTTATTATTATATTATTTTTATAAAAATACATCTTTATAATTATACATATATTTTTACATTTTATGGAATCAATATATTAATATGATTTATAAATTAAACTCTTATTAAAAAAAAAAAAAAAAAAAAAAAAAAACGTGTTAAATGCATTATATTTATCTTATTTCTATTATTTAAACTTTCCAATTATTCAATGCTAAGGAGAAAAATAAAAATAATAAAAATATTAAAAATAATAAAATAAAAATAATAATATTTATATTGAATAGACATCATTTTTTCAATTTTATTTTATTTTATTTTATTATTTTTGTTATTTTTAAATTTATTAAAAATATTAAAATCTCATCTTTTAAAAAAAAAAATTATTATTAAAATGGAAAAAGATTTAATATTAAATCTCATCTTAAATCTTTTTCCATTTAATAATAATTTCTTTTAATTTTTTAATTTTTTAATTTTCCATTTTCCATTTTCCATTGTACAAAAAAAAAAAACGTGGATTAATTTTTTTTTTAAGATTAGATAATTACAGCATATTTTTTTATATTTATCGAATAATATTCCAAGATAAATTTTTGTTTTTATTCTTATTATTTATTTATTTATTTATTTATTTATTTATTTATAATCAATGAATAAATGATAGATGCCAATACTCTTATTTTAATATTATATAAAAATTGTAATTAAGGTTATTTCCTATATAATAATTAGTATCATGGAATAATTAACAATCATTGTAACCAAAAAATACATATACTATTTTAAAATATGTTATTTACTGATTGGTATTCTGAATAATTAATGAATAATAATAATAATAAATGGAAATAAAATAATAATTTTACCATTTATTATCAATTAAAGAAAAATTAACAGTATTTTTCACTAAAAAAAAAAAAACAGCGACATAAAATATACTTTTATTTACATAATATATACAGTTCAATACTTAAAAATCCAAGTTTTAATAATTTTATTATGTTGTATTTGTTTATGTATGTATTAATTAAAAAAAAATGTTTAATAATGATCGAAAATTTATATTAAATTTAAATTATATTTAATTAGTATGCATTATTATTCTAGTATATTTTTATTTATTATATTGTAATAATTTTATACTAATTAATTAGATAATAGCTAATAATTAATTATTTATTAAATTTATAGACGTAGATATTATCCAAAGTGATTCTTTTATTTACATACATATATACATTATATATTTTGTATAATTTTTTTAAATATATTATTTAAATATTTTTCCAATATATTTATATATAAAAAAAAATTCAATAATTGAAAAAAAAAAAGGCATTATTAAAAAGTGAAACTTATTTTTATTATTATTATTTGTGATTATTACAGTTTATTATCATTATTGTTTATTATCATTATTATTTATTATTACTGTTTATTAATCTGATTATATATTACAGCTTATTAATATTATTATTATTTATAACTGCTTATTATTATTATTATTATTATTATTATTATTATTATTATTATTATTATTATTATTATTATTATTATTATTATTATTATTATTATTATTATTATTATTATTATTATTATTATTATTATTATTATTATTATTATTATTATTATTATTATTATTATGAGAATTACTTTAAAGAAAGTTTATTCAAAAAAAAAAAAAAAAAATTTCAATATTCTTAAATCAATTGATTCAAAAATACAATAATTTAAATTAATGCTTTTTTTTATTTTTTTTTTTTTTAATATTTCTTAAGGCATTTATAAAAATAGCAAGTGACTACTTTACAGAGTTTTTTTTTTTTTTAATAAAATGTATATATTTTTATTTATATTAACTATATTAACTAAACTCCAAATGATGATAAATTTATATAAACTTTTTTTTATGATTGAAAATGTTTTTTTATTTTTTTATTTTTTTTTTTTAATATTTCTTAAGGCATTTATAAAAATAGCAAGTGACTACTTTACAGAGTCTTTTTTCTTTTCTTTTTTTTTTTTTTTTT
>JACVTC010000046.1:275000-302500 GCA_016946835.1 Neocallimastix lanati (nom. inval.)
TGCAAAATTATTTTAATAATGGTAGTAAAAATAATAACTTATCTATATAAATTTTTAATATGTGTGTATTTATATACAATTTATATTTAAAACTTTTATTTATTATGCTATCAGATCTATCTAATAACTATATTTTAGCAACTAAAAAAAAAAAAAAAAAAAAAAAAAAAAAAAAAAAAAAAAGAAGTTTAACGTTAGAAGAATTGATAGACAACTAGTTAAGGGGTGATGTCTTTCTTACTGAGAATGAAAGAAAAATGATTTTAGATAAAGGGATTTAAGAAATACAATTCTTGTCTTAAATACTGGTGGTGCTGTTGATTTATCTGGTATTGATGAAGTTGAAAATATTTTAGTTTTATCTCAACTTAGTGTTAACACTTCTAAAACCTTAGTTGATATCATTATATATATATAATCAATATATATATATATATATTGATTATTTTTATTAATTTTATTATGAATAATTTTACTCTTTAAGTAGTAGTAATACAAAAAAAAAAAGTTTTTTAATTTAAAACTTTTTATAGAAAAAAAAATTAAACATTTTTTTGTTTTACTGTTACTTAAAGTATATATATTTTTTATTATATTTCAAATTACTTATGTTTAATATATTATTTGTTAAGAGATATTTTTTTTATACTTTGATTTAAATTTTTATTAGTTTTAATAACATTAACAGTAAAGATTGTTTATTAAACAAAAAATAAATAATATAATTAATTTTAATTAATATTATTTTTTAGTATTATTATTTTAAAATATAATTTTTTCCAGACAAATGAATACAAAGAATTAATTTAAAAAAAGGTCTTTTTAATATTATTTTTAATAAAAAAAAAAATATTTATGATAAAAATAAAATTATATAAAAATATAAATAAGATAATTTAAATATTTAAATCAACTTTTTTTTATTATTTTTGATATTGTAACAAAAGAATTTTATAAAAAAAAAAAAAATTAAAATAAAATAAAATAAAATAAAATAAATAGTAGAATTATAAATATGAAGTACAGATTGAATAAAAATTTACCCTAGTTTTAAGTTATATGTATTATATATGTTATTATCACTTAAATAATATAAAAATGATGGTAATGCTATTCTATTAATGATTGTATAATCATCAAATTTAAAAAAATCTTTTATTATATAAAGTATTGTTTGCTCCTCTTTATTCGGGTTATCATAAAAATTATTTGCTTCATTGTTAAATAAATAATTATTAATCCATTTTAACCATTTAGATATTATTCCAGATTTAAAAACCATCTCATTATAATTACAGTAATTAATATTATTTAATGTATTATATATATAATTACTGGAATAATTCGAATTTAGTAAGTAAACGCCCATTGTTAATGCAAAAAAGTTCTTATTTTCGTTATCTATTTCATAAAGTTCATTATTTGTTAGTCTAATATTATAAAAATTATGATATAAATCATTTAAACTGTTTATTTTGTTTCTTTCTTCTTCATTATCACTCTCTGCATTTTGTGAATCTTCTCCGTTATCACTATCTTCACTTTCTGAATCTTCTTCATCCTCATTTGTTGAAAAATTATTAATAATTAAACCGTTATATTTATAGTTTAGCCCTGTATCATAAAATTCTATTATACTTTCTAAAAAACGTATGTACTCATTTGAATACTCATAATCAACTAATAAATTCAGAATTATATTATGCTCGCTATGATTTCTTAAATTAATTTTAAATTTATAAATGTTATCTTCAAAACAAAGTGTAAATTTTAATATATATAAGATAAATTCATATGCATAACTTGAACGTAATTTTTTATAATATTCATTATATATAATATTAAAATCGTTTATTTTTAATTTTTTATAGTTCGATTTTTTATATCTAATATTAAATGTTTTAAATTTTTTATATACACAATAAAGTATTTTTCTTGTTCTAAATTGGTCTTCAAGAATATCAAAATTTTGTTTATAAAGTGAATTTTATTCAATAGTTAACGTTCTATTATTAGAATTATTAGAACTATTAGATTCATTATAGGAAGAATTATCACTTTCACTTAATAAAATTGGGGTTGACCTTTCAGAATCGTAAATAAGGTTAGGGCTGTAAAAATTTTTGCCATCATACTCAGCATCCTTATAATATTTATGTTCTCTAGAAATATTCCAACTTAATATTTCGTGATTTAGATCATAATCAATATCATTATATTTATCTTTATAAATTTTTGTATGTAATTTTCTATTTTTATATAATATTATTGATAAATTTTTAAAAAATGTATCATACTTTTTTATATTATTATTTAATATTATTTGATTATATGCATTTGTCAAATCATTTCTATTAAAATAACGTCTAATTATATAATTATACTTTTTTTCATTATTTTTAAATGGATTTATCATTCTAGTGTTTTCATTGTCACTAACAGCAAAAAAATATCTAACATTAAAAAATTCAAAATTTATTTTCGTATCTTCATTAATTTTATTTATATATAAATATTTTTAATATTAATATAGTCATTATAAAATAGTTTATCCAATTTATTGTAAATATAACTAAAAAACAAATTTATGTTATTTTTAAATAAATGATATATTAAATCTTTATTAATTTTTTTTGATTTTATTGAAATGCTTCTACTATTTCTTACTGAATGAAACAATTCTTTCAACACAAAATAATCAAAATAAAAACGATTTAATTTATATGAAAATATTTCTTTAGAACTTATTTTACTTCATTATAGGCGTTTTCATTTATTTCTTTAGAACTTATATTTAATGTAAAACATAAATTATAGATATCACTATATAATTTGTAAGCGTTCTTATTATCAATGAAAAGTATTTTTGAAATACATTTTGAATCATTAAAATTATTCAATATGTTAAAAAAACCACTAAAAGAAAACCTCTTATTAATTTTGATTATTATTTCTTTTGAATCATTTAAAAAAAATTTTAATTCTTCTAAATTACTTTTTTTTTGCAAATTAAATGAAAATAATACAATAATTTTTAGGTTATTTTCAAGATCTCTCTTTTCACGGTAAAAAAATTTTATTTTTTTTGATTTTATATTACCATCAATGTTAAAGGTAATTCTTTCGTTGTTATATTCATACAACGATAATATTTTATTAATTCTAGATATTTTATTTATATTAAATATTTATATTATTATCTTAGTTTATATTATCAATATCAAACTTATATTAATACTATTACATATTCATATTAATAATTAATATTTTAATAATTAATTATTTTATATAAATACATGTTTAAATCTTTTGATTAATCCTTTGTAGGATTATTGTAATTTAAATTATAGTAATAATTATATAAAATAATAATGTAATAAAATATTATTAAGATTAAATAAAATTTATATTTTAAATAAAAACTTAATTATAAAATTTACTAATAACAATATGTTTTAAATAAGAGTAAAATTAAGTTATTAATTAATTATTATAATTTGGCATCTTGACCTAATCGTTAAGACCAAATTATCACAAAACTTTGACATATTTATTATTTATTATATGTATTATTTATTTATTATTTATTATTTATATGTTAATATTTTCGGTCAGGTTCTATCCTGGTTGTTAGTCTTCGAGCTAGCATACATAAGGCTCCTGGTTCGATCACGTCCTTTGACCATTTTCTGCCATTTTTCATCACTGAGGTTTTTTAGGAACAAGGTGGTTAGGACACAGGTAAATATTCCCCTCACCTTATATATATGTTATTCTCATATCTCCTAAGTAATATAGACAAGATACTGTCCTAACCGTGAGCCTGAGAGGGTTGCACAAGTACTGTCATTAATATACTTACGAAGGAGTTCCGACATATAAAAATCATATGCTTGTAGATTTAAGTCTACAAAACGCAATCTTTCTGACTATTAATGCTATAATTGAAAGTGAGCTATTGCGTTTCTCTTGGATTAGCAAAGACTAGCCTCGTTTCAACAGAAGTTAGGAACTGGAGAATTACTTAAGAGAAAAAAGGGTACTAGAAAATTCTCACAATTATAAGCATGTCAGAGCGCCAATGCTGAATCACAGGCTGTCCAGTTGGGACGATATCTACCGATGCGAAAGCATAAGGAAGTGTTGTGGCTACCTTAATATTCTCTGCTATGAGGGGAGCAAAAGAGTGGTACACACCGGAAGTAAAAAAAAAAAAAAAAAAAAGGTTAATATTTGTTATTTATATGTTTGTATTTATTATTTATATGTTAATATTTATTATTTATATGTTAATATTTATTATTTATTATTCAATTATTTAATATTTATTATTTTACATAAATTAAAATATAAAATTTTTTATGAAATATAATGATTTATTTTCATGTAACAAGTAGATTTTTATTAATAATAAATTTTATTATTAAAATATATCATTTATAAAATTAATTATATATAATAAATTAATTAACTTTCCAAAAAAAAAAAAAATAAAAATTAATTATATATTTATGTAAAATTGTTTAATATTTTAATTTTTAAATTATTTAAAATGATATGATAAATAAAATTAAGGTAATTGCTTTTTATTTCTTGATTTTACAAAATAATAATAATAATAAAAATAATAAAATAAAAAAAAAATAAAAAAAGAAAAAAAATAATAAAATAAATAAAAAGAAAGAATTAAAACAATTAACGATTATTTAATAATTATTTCATTAATTATTAGGAAGTATTTTATATATATATATTATAAAAATATTTAATATTAATAATAAAAATATTAGTACTAATTATAATTTTATAATTTATAATTCTTTATTCTAATATGTATGTATATTTTTCATTTATTATTTTTATCTTATTTTTTTATATCACTATCTCTTATTTATAATTATTTCTACATTTATTAATTGTTTATTTTTAATCATCATCATCATCATTATTATTATTATTATTATTATTATTATTATTATTATTATTATTATTATTATTATTATTATTATTATTATTATTATTATTATTATTGTTGTTGTTGTTGTTAATATTTTCATAATTAGTTAATTGAATATTATCTTTTTCCTCCTCATTTGAAGAATTATGATAATTAGAAATAGAATCAATAAAAGTAGGATAATAAAATGAAGTATCTAAAGTACCAAGAATGATTTCAAGGAAATAAACATCTCTAGCATTAAAGACAGAATTAGTATTTAAATCTAAGACACAATAACTAGAGGAGTTAGGAGAATATCCTAAAAAAATATTCCGGGTTTAGAATTATTTTCAAATTTATTGCTTTTATGGTTATTAAAGAAAAAAAAAAGCTTTACAATTATTATTATTATTATTATTATTATTATTATTATTATTATTATTATTATTATTATTATTATTATTATTATTATTATTATTATTATTATTATACAACCAAAAACTTTGAGATGAGAAATATCAAAAGATTTTTTAACGAAAACTTCATTTGGAATTTTATAATTAATACCAGAATGAGGATTAATATTATATAAGTGAAAGTCGTAAAGTACAGCAAAATCCCAAAATTTTAAAGGTAATTTAAAGGAATTTAATAATATTTTAGAGCAATTTTCAATAGTTTGATTTAGCCTTTCTCCACTACCGTTTTGCTGTGTATAGTCGGGAGAAGAATGTATAAATTTAATCCAATTATTATTAAGATAATTAATTTAATTATTATTAATAAAAATAGTTCCATTACCGGATTTTATGGTTTTAATATTTAAATGATAAATGTTATTAATAAAATTATGCACTACGACAGCCTCTATCGTGAGCGCGGGCTCATCAGTGCATTCGAGGAGGCGGGCTTCAAGACATCGTTCTACAGCAATCAGCGACGCAACGGCTCTTTCATCGACTTCCTGGGCTACGAGGCACAGGATGTCCACTTCATCAAGGAAAGCCTGCCGCTCACCGCCAACAAAATTATGAAATTATATAAGTTTTTCAGTAACTTCTTTTTTATTTTTTAAAAGATAAATCCAACACTTTCTGGAAAAATCATCAAGGAAAGTAAGGAAACAATTAAATCCTATGTTGGAGGGAGATAATGGACCAACTAGATTAGTATGGATTAACTGAAAAGGTAGTAACATTGAACACAATCATTTGTATTATGTATGCATTTGTGCTTATGAACAAATTTATCAAAATCATTCTTATTATATAAATAACCAAGACTAGAATGCCACAATAAATAGTAGACATTCAATACAGAGACAATTATAGGATTATCGGATGAATTATAATTATTGAAGAAAGAAGGAGAAGTGTCAAAAGAAAATAAGTTTTCCTATAAAATACTAATTTAATAATTATTTTCTATATATTTAAAATTTTAAAATATATACACAAAGTAAATTAAATATATACATATATATATATAAATTATATTTATATATCATATTATGTAAATATATTAATTTATATCTAAAAATACTATATCAATATATATATATTTTTTTATATATAGGTATATAAAAAAATATTTTTTTCTAATTAATTAAATATTAAAGGGAAATAAAATAAAAAACGATAAAATAAAACAAAAATATTATTTAAATTTCAATAAAATTCTTATTAGAATTTTTATTTTATATTAAATAATAATATATAATTTTTATATTATAAAAATTTCATTTATAACATTATATTAGAACATATTCGAAATAATTTTATTATGAAGATGTTAAAAATGAAGAAAAATGAAAAAAATTTCTTTTTTTTTTTTTTTTTTTTTTTTTTTTTGGATAAGCAACTAGAATTTCCATTCAATATTTATAAGGTCTATATAAATATTCATATTCATTTTAATAACTCAATTAATTAAAAAAAAAATTACTACTTTATATTATTTATTTAAGAATAATATTAAAACTATTAAAGATAATTTAAGTTTAACATATAATAACAATAAATATTTAATAAAATATTAAGAAAAAAAAAAAAAAAAAGATTGATAATAATATTTTTTTACTAGTATTAAAAATTTAAATAAATGATTCATTATCATCTTTTGAAAAATAACTTTTATGTTAAGGATATAACTTTAATTCATAAATTTTATCATGTCATATCACCATGTTAATGGAGCATTTTGAAAATAATAATGAAGTTTTTATAAAATATTTAGTAGAATATAGAGCTAACATATTCATACAACCTACTTTTTTTAAGTTATAAATATATAAATTAAATATTTAATTGAAATAAATATGGATAATATTGAATCTAATTTAATATTATTCCAATGATTTATTATTTTAAAAAAAAAAAAGGTTTTTAAGAAAATATTAAAAGAAAATTTTATCATTAGTTTTATAGTTTAAATTATTTAATAACATAAATTTTTATCAAAAAAATATCTATCTGCATGTGTGACACCATCATGAATATTTATTGTGATTCAATATTTTTTTGTTTCAAGATTTTTTTTTTAATCAATCATATTTCATATTAATAATCACATTGGTCAAATTTTTTTTTTTTTTTTTTTTTTTTTTTTTTTTTTTTTGAAAAAGAAATCAAAAACTATTTTTTTGTAATATAAATATAAAGTCATGAATATTAAATATAACAAGTATAAGAAATAAAAATAAATATAATATATATTTTATTATAATTTTAATTTTAATTATTTTTTATTTTTTATTTTTATGTAATTATAATTTTGAACATTTTATATATCATTAATGATATTATTTATTTATTTACTTTATGATTGTATGATTGTAACTTTAATCTAATTTTTAAATATTAATTTTTAAAGTTTGTGCTTTAAATATATATCTCTATATTTTTTATTATATTATTTTACCAAATTCGTAGTTATGGACACCTTAATTTTTTTTTTCATTTTTTTTTTTTTAGTTATTAGTTAAAATTTAATATATAATTTATATTATTTTTTAAAAAAAAAACTTTTATTTTCAGTTTAAATTTTATTAAATTTTTTTATGATTAAGGAAATTTATTATATATAAATTTGATATGAATTAATGTTTTTTTTTTTTTTTTTTTTTTGAATTTAATTGATTATAATTAATTATATATGATAAATGGTTTATATTTTTATACAAAGGTTTTTTTTTTTTTTTTAAAAAAAAAAATAAAATAAAAAAATAAAAAAGATCATTTTTTCTTTGGTTTAATATATATATATATATATATATTTTTAAATTGAAAACAATTTAATATTACGTTTCAAATTGGTTACATAAAAAGAAATTTTTTTTTTTTTAAAAAAAAAATTTTTATTTGTATGTTAAAAAAAAAAAAAATTTATAACGAAGTATAAGAAAAAGGAAATTTATGGAGTTACACAGGTGATTTTTATAAAATAATAAGCTTTCATACATAAAACAAATTCAAACATTGAGAGCACCCAAATTTTAGTGTATTAATTTAGATTCTAAATGGTATAATAATATATAAAATATCTATTTTAAATAAATAAAAAATAAATAAATAAATAAATAAGTAAATATATAAGTAAATAAAATATTTTTATTATTAACATTATTCTACTTTTAGATTTTATATCAAAATATTATTCTAGAAAATAAAGATAATTTATTTATAATATTTTTTTAAAAGAAAAAAAATTCTTTTTCTTCCTTTTTAAATTAAATTTAAATTTTTATATTTCGCTTTTTTTTTCTTTTATTGTTTTTATTTTATTTTATTTTATTTTATTTTATTTTTATTAATACTTCATTATTTATTTTTTTTATTTTATTTTTGTTATTACTTCAATATTTTATAATACTTCATTATTTATTTTATTTTATTTTATTTTTATTATGTATGTATAATATTTCGTTTAAAAAAAAAAAATTTGTTATTCAGTAAATTATTTATGGAATGAAGAAATCTTCATATAATAAATTTTGAACAATAATAATAAATATGAAATATTATTCGCCTATAAGTTTATTAATAATAATATTTAAAATTTTTGATTACATGATTGGTTTCAAATAAAGGAATTGTACATATAAAAAATATATTAAATTAATAATGCTATTGGGTATAATAATTAATATTGTGTAACATTATCCTTTTATTTATTTATTGGTGTTTGAGACATATTTTTTTTTCATGTTGTTGTACTATATTAATAAATTAAGAAATAATGAAAAAAAATTTTTTTATAAAGTTTTGTACTACCACTTAATGCCATGCTTTTCATTTTTGTGTTTGTGATTTTTTAATTTGTATTTATAATATTCATATTAAAAAAATGTATATAAATATAAATAAGAATTTTCATATATATTATATCAAAAAAAATACATTGAAGAGAACTATTTACTGAATAAAATTAAATTTAAACTACAACTTTTTTTTTTTTACATATAGTTCAATTAGAAAATTTTTTATAATTGTAACATTTTATACAGTTAATTCATAATTTTGAAAATAAAAAGATTCTCATTAAAAAAATATGTATAATATTTTAATTATCGCATATAAATAATTAATCTTATTAATATTTATCAATCTTTTATATTTTTTTAGATTAATAATTATTTTATTAAAAGGTCATTTGTTTTTTTATATTATGTTTAAGGAAATTTTATAAATTAAACTCTTTATTTTTTAATATATTGATATAATGAATAATATATTATTTTAATTACTATGTATTAAGATATATATTTCTCTTTTACTATGGTGGTATTTAATAAAAATAAACAATTTTTAAATATATTATTTATTGATTTTTAATATTTATTTTAGTAAGTTATTAAATTACTGATAAACAATTTATAAATAAATGAATACATAAATAAATAAGTAAATAAATGTAGTATAAAAATGAATTAATATAAAACAGAACAGTATATAAATAGTAAAATATTAATTGTAATATATAAATTTATACAATGGTATGAATATAAAATAAAAAAAAAAAAAAAGAATGTTTCATTTAAAAAAAAGTTTATATACTATATATATTTTAATATTTAAAAATACATGGTCTAATGTTATATGTATGTATAATAGCATAATTACAATGTTATAATTGCTATTATTTACCAATAAATTAATATAAGCAAAAAGAAATTAATTACAATGCTATAATTATTACTATTTAACCAGGTAGAAAAAAAAGTTTTATGCAATTCATAAAATTAAAAAATGTTTAAAATTAAAAAAAAAAAAAAAAAAAAAAAAAAAAAAAAAAAAAAAAAAAAAACTAATTTATTAAATTAAATTATTATTATGTTATTTAATTATTTCATTTTTAATAATTTTTATTATATAATAAAGTTGGTAAAAACAATAATTTAATTAATATTTTAATTTAGAGTTTGCCAGATTAACATGTCTTGTATATATATTGATATAAATAATTGACAAAATGAGTAAAAATACATAAATTATAAGTTATAATAAAATACAATAACTTTAATTAAATAGGACAAAAACTTTATTAATTAAAAAAAAATTAATTATTAATTTTATTTAGTAATAAATAAATAATAAAATAAATAAATATATATATCTAATTTTCTTTTCATTTATTGAAAAATCACTGAATTCATTATTTATTGAAAAAGATTTATATATTTATAAATTTACAGACAAACAGACAATCAAAGTACTTAAACTTTGTTACTTACATTTATTTATTATTATTTTTTAGAAAATTGTAGTAATATTTGATGTAAAATAATAAAACTACTTTTTATTATATAAAATTATTAAATATAATACTACTATATTTTCATTTATTTAATAAAAATTATATTTATTTAAATAATAATTAAAGTTAAAAATATAAAACAAAAACAAAAACATAAACAAAAAACCAAGACCGGAAACTACAATAAAGAAATCAAAACAAAAAAAAAAATTTTTTTTGCTTTCATAATTTCGTAAATGTGGCAATAATTATAATATTACACACAAATAAATATTATCGAGTGGTAAACAATTACAAGCCATATTGTTATTAAAATAAATAAATTTTAATAAAAGAAGCACAAAGAAAAATATAAGTTAATTAATAATAAGCCACACACAATATTAAATAATCAAAATAATTATAACTTTTGATTAAATATAAATTTAAGTTTATAATAAAATTTTATTTATTATAAATAATTTAATAAAATCATTGAGATTACTGGAATCCGAAATAAGCAAACCTAAATCAATCATTCCTTTTAAATATATTAATTATATAGTTAAAATTCTAGTAATAAAATAATATATTGTTTTAATATATTAATTAAAAAAAAACTATTATTCTGTTATATATTATTAATATTGTTTGTTATATATATAAATTAAATAAATTAAATATAATACTACATTAATATTATTTAATATTTGTGTATTTATTACATTGTATTTTGATTATATTAAATTATATTAACATTTGTCATATTTTATTAATATATTTAATAAAATTTAAATATATTACTTAATAAAAAACTTGATTTTATAAAAATTTTTTTATTAAAAAATATAAACTGTTAATTTTATATTTTAAAAGAATATAAAATTTTTCTTGAGTAGCCTTTTTTTTTATCTTTTGTTTCTTTCTTTTTTTTTTTTATTATTATAATTATTTTATAATATTTATATATATATATATATTTATTGAAAGTATATATATAAATAAAAAAGGGTTTTATTATAAATTAAAATAATAAAGTGAAATAAAAAATGAAAAAGTTTTGATAATTAAATAACATTAAAATAAAAATAAAATGAAAAGTAATCGAAGAAACAACATTTAAATTTTTATTTATTAAATAATAAAATCTTAAAATTAAAAGATATATTCAATAAAAAACTAAAAAGCAAAAAAATAATACAAGCGAATAAATAAATAAACAAAACAAAAAAAAAAAAAGCAAACATACAAACAATCAAAAAAAAAAAAAAAAAAAAAAAAAAAAAAAAAAAAAAAAAAAAAAAAAAACATATAATAAAAATAAAATATCAAATATAAAATCATTAAAAGTTCACAAATATAAAAAGTCAATAATACTTAAATGAAAAATAACATTTTAAAAATTATTGAAAAATATAAAAATATATAAAACAAGGAGTAAAATAAAATTAATAAATAATTAACTTAATATTTTTTTGAAGTAGTACTCTTTTTAAAATATATATATATTTTTCAAAAAAAAAAAAATAAAATAAAAAAAAGTAGAAGTTATTTATTAATTTATGAAATATTAAAAAATCTTTTGTATGTATATACTTAAATAGCGTAAAACATTATTTAAATTTTTTTTTAGAATTTTTTTTTTTAAACAAAAATATATGTAATAGAAAATAAACAATTTATTACCATATTACAATAAATAATATTTAAATTCTTGTTTTTTTATTATTAAGGAAATTTAATCAATTTTTTAAGCAATAAAAAAATTATATATATATATATATATATATGCTAGCAGTATATATATTAAATAATACTAAAAAAACAAAATAACAAGGAATAAATAAAAAAAAAAATATATATATATATATATAAATAGAATTATTTAATTTATTCAAAAAGGTAATATATATTTTATAAATTATATATAAATTTTAAATATTTATTTATTTATTTATTTATTTAAATTTTCTACTGTATTTTTTTTTTAAAGAAAAAAAATAAAAAATAAAAAATATTTAAGTAGTATTGTCAAATTTTTGAATAAAAGAAAGAAAAATTCAGTAAAGAAAAATATTTATATAAAATAATTAAACATTTGAGGTAAACTTTTAAACTTTAATTTTATTTTAAATTCAATTAAAATCTAATTTAATATATTATATTCAAAAAGTAATAAAATCAAGGCTAATAAATCATATTTTCAAAATAATTTTGTCATTTATATATAAAAGTTCAAATTCATATAAAAAATTGTAATTTTTATATTAATTATATATATTTTGTAAATCAAATAAAATAAAATAAAGGAAGAGAAAAAGAAAAAGTAGTAAAATAGTTTATATTACAATAATAAAATGTTTCGCAAGAAGTCTCAAAAGAAGAACCAAAAAAATCAAACAAATTCTGTTCAAAATATTTCATTACCTGTAAATGTTAATACATCGAATTTTAGTATGAATAATGGTTTAATTTCATCATCACTTTCTAATATTAATACTTTCAATGTACAATCACCTTATCATGGTCCAACTCAAGCTATGCCATCATCACCATTTGTTACACCGTTGGCATCTCCCTCTTTGTCTTCTAGTTATAATAATAATTTTGGAAATTCTTCAAGTTTTTCACTCAGTTCACTTGATAATAGAATGAATTCACCACCACCAATATCAAGAAATGATTCCAGAAGAAATTCACCACCACCACCACATAGAAGTGGTTCTAGAATGAATTCGCCACCACCATCAATGATGAATTCTAGAATGAATTCACCACCTCCATCAATGATGAATTCTAGAATGAGTTCACAAACTCCAATATCAAGAAATGATTCCAGAAGAAATTCACCGTCTCCACATAGAAGTGGTTCTAGAATGAATTCACAACCACCAATATCAAGAAGCGATTCCAGAAGAAATTCACCATCTCCATATAGAAATGGTTCTAGAATAAATTCACCACCACCATCAAGAAGTAATTCTAGAAGACGTTCTCCATCACCATCAAGAAGCAATTCTAGAAGACGTTCTCCATCACCATCTAGGAGCAGTTCTAGTAGAAGAAATTCACCACCACCATCAAGAAGTTATTCTAGGAGAAATTCACCACCCCCTTCCCAAAGTAATTATAGAATAAATTCTCCTCCACCAAATGGAAATAGTCATAGAATGAATTCTCCTCCACCAAATGGAAATAGTTATAGAATGAATTCTCCTCCACCAAATGAAAATAGTTATAGAATGAATTCTCCTCCACCAAGGGAAAATAGTTATAGAATGAATTCTCCTCCACCAAGGGAAAATAGTTATAGAATGAATTCTCCTCCACCAAAGGAAAATAGATATAGAATGAATTCTCCTCCACCAAAGGAAAATAGTTATAGAATGAATTCTCCTCCTCCAAGTGGAATGGCTTCACAACTTCCACCACTTCCAATTGTTAATAATTATTCCTCAATTTTAAGATCTACATCAGTTGATAGCAATATTATTAATAATAGAATGGTTAGTCCCCCACCACGTCAACGAAGTAATAGTAGAAGTAAACCATCTCGTTCAATCGAAAGACCAGCTAGAACAGTCTCTGTAAGAAATTCGGACTATATGTATAAATCTACTCCAAATAATTCTTTAAATAATCAAGAATTTATTTACAAATCAACTCCAAATAATTCAACTGGTGGAGTTCAACGTGGTCGTCCATTAAGTCGTGAATTTGATCCAAGAAATCCACAGCTTCAAGCTTTCCAAGACATTAATCGTTCACAATCTGAATATAGTTCGAGTCTTTCAAACAGATCTTTAAGAGAAAGTTCATTGACTTCAAGAGCTAATGGAATAAGTAGAAATTCATTTGATTCCAATGAGAGGCCAAAACAATCACGTTACAGTGAAATTAAAAATAGAGCTGCCGTCGGTGAATACAATATTCCTAAATATAATCGTAAGTATGAACATGATCGTAATGAAAGTAGTAGTAGTTTCACAAGTAATACTGTTAGAAACGTTCTTAGTAGATACGCTCCAGTTCCTGATCCGATTATGCGTCCTCATAGTGAAAATAAAGAGTACAAATCTCCTTCATATATGCGTAGAGGTATATCTGAACCAAGAAGATCTTCAAAGTATGGTTATGAGTATGAAGAAAGTAATTTGGACTTTTTAAGTGATTACTTTGCTGATGACAATTCATCTAAAAAGAGCAGCAGGACGTCAAATTCTTCGTATTCTAACAAAGAAATTAAAGAAGATAATCGTCACAGTAATTCTAATAAATCAAAAAATAATAGATATGATATGGATGAAAGTCCAATTGTCAATTATAGTAAGAACACATTAATAAAAGATCCTTCCTTTGGTAGAGATTTTGGTAGAGACTTTGGTATCAATGTAAACAGTTATAAAAAGAATAGTATGGATGTTTCGTCTAATTTAGAAAGTTTATCCTCCAATGGCCGTTCATCACTTTCATCACAGAATATTAGTAAGTCCACTTCTAGTATAGATAATAGAAATAGTGCCTCAAATAAAAGTAAAAGTAAATCATCATTTAATATGAATGACTTTTTCGGAAATCTTGAAAGTGAAATTGATGCTACAATTAGTGCTACTTTTAATACTGCATCTTCTCATAAAGCTAGTAGATTAGATGATGTTGAAGAAGTTTTAGAGGAAGACGATGACTTTGTTGAACCGATAAAAGAATCTAATAAGAAGGAAGAAAAGAATAAAAAACATACTGGTAATGATGTTCTTGGTCTTGTATTAGATACAAACAATAAAAATAATAAACCTGATGTGGTTATTGATGAAGAAGAAGAGCCTGATACTGAAGAAGAAGACGAAGAAGAAAGAATATATATTAATCCAATTATTTCACAGTCGTATTCTGAAGAATCAGTCAATTCACCAAGACCTGGGGATGAAAGAAATACTAGAGTAGTTAGTTCTAACTTTGATATTGGATCCAAAAAAGATAGTATTAATAGTCAAGGAAAAATTTCGATTATTGTCAGTGATTCCAGTACTAATGGAAGCAAAGGTTTAAGAATCAATACCAATTCAGAAGATCTTAAAAATCGTAGTTCTACTGAAATCATTCAATCTTATACTAGTGAAAAACCACCAAAACCAATTACCTCAAGACCTAATACTCCAATTACTCCAATTGGATTTTCTGAATCAAGAAACAGAGATAGTAAGGGCTCTTCTCCATTCCCACACTTCTCACAACCCTCTTCCCCATTCCCACACTTCTCACAACCTTCTTCGCCATTCCCACGTTCTTCCCAACCATCTTCCCCATTCCCACGTTTCTCTCAACCGTCTACTCCAGTCATGCCAGGTAGACCATTTTCTGAAAATAGTGATGCCTTCAGTATTACAGATGGTCTTTCTCAGGATGATCCAGGTAATATTTCCATTGGTAATATTTCTACCTCAAGTGGTAAGAGTGGTGTTTTAAAGTCTTTCTTACCAAGTGATATTGCTGATATTACTGAGAATGAGCAAGATGTTGATACTCTTAATATTTCACCAGATTATAGAGATAATTTCATTGATTACCTTACTTCCCAAAAGTATGAAGATCCAACAAAAGATGACTTTATAAGTTCAGAAGGTTACTATTCATGGGAAGAAAAGACTGATAAGAGACCGTTTATTGATGTTATGGCTCAATTGGTAGATTACCGTTTCTCACAAGAATGGGTTGATGAACAGGAAGCAAAGAAATTGAATCAATTAAATAATGCTAATAATACCAATAAAGCTCCAGAAGATTCCAATGTTGAAATTTCAATTATAGTTAAGGTTATTAGTGCTCAAGGTTTAGTACCTGGAAAGGATGGTAAACTACGTAATCCTTACTGTGAAGTCAAGTTTAATGGTTCAACTTTCCATACTGAAAAATGTGAAAATACCCTTGATCCTTATTGGAATCAACATTTAGAAGTTAAAGCAAAGAACTTAACTGATGGTATCAGTATTGCTGTCTGGGATAAGAAAATTAAGGAAAAAAAGAAGATTTGGAAGAAGGATCATGGAGATGAATTCTTAGGTTATATAAAACTTAGCATTAGTGATTTAATCAATCAAGCTGCCAGAGTAGGTTACATTTCTAGATGGTATGATTTAATAAAAAGAGAAGATAAAAAAGATAAATATGTTGGTGGTAGAGTTTTAATTGAAGCTGGTGTAGGTGATGCCGCTGATGTAAGTTTCTATAATGATGATAATAATAATAAATATAATATATTATATAATATATTATATTATATTTATTTAAATAAATATAATTTTTATTTTTAATATATATTAATTTTTTTTTTTTTTTTTTTTTGATTTTTTATTAAATTTTTTATTTATTAAATTTTTTTTATATTTATTAAATTTTTTATTTATTTATTTATTTATTTATTTATTTATATTTTGTTTTATATTATATCATTTTATTATATTTTATATTATTTTATATTATTTTATTATTATTATTTTTATTATTACTATTATTTAAATTATTAGGTTAAAGAAGAAAAATCATTAAATAAAAATAATCAAGATGAAGTTTCTGATTATGACTTATTACAATCTCAACTTATTAATTGTAAGGTTTCCTTTAAGCATTTATTTAAAATCTTATTAAAGTCTTGCCTTGATCATGATTTAATTTATATTCATAGGGAAATTAATTCAAACTCAAAAACTTCCGAAATTCTTAGTGATGAAGCCAAAATTTTATTAAAGGTATTTAGTAAACAATGGGTTTTAGGTGATTCTTTCCTTGTCATAAGTTATTTGGAAGAAACATTTAATTTATATGTTAATAATAGAATTCCAATTCATGTTGTTGTTGCGACATTTGATGTTCTTTATGATTATATGAAATTTGATGGTTGGTTACCTGCTTATGAACATCCACATTTACTAGATTTGTTAGAACAAATGGCTACCTATCACTCTAGACAAGTTTGTCACTATCGTGATTACTTCCCAAAGGGTAAACCAGATGGGGTTTTAGCTAGTGCCGTTTATCTATGGAGAATTATCTTCAAGAGTAAAATTTATCGAGATAATCATCCGGATTTACCAATTAGTTTCCGTGAAGAAATTAGAACTCAAATGACAAAACAAGTTGAAAGCAGATACACCAAACTTCTTGGTTTAAGTTCTCCATTTGTTGAAAATACAGAGGATATTTTAATTGGTTTAGTTAAATTAGCTGATTTAATTGTTGAAGATATTGAAGATGATTTGAAATATTATCAAGACATTTTCAAGAAAGAAATTAATATTGTTCGTATATCATCTCAGGTTTACTTAAGAAACTTTATTAAAGAATTAGAAAGTAATTCTGATCGTTTAGCTAGTCCAGAAGCTCTTGAATCAAGTAAGGCAACCTTTGAACTTTACCGTCGTGTACGTTTAATGGATCATCAATATGCTGTTCTTGTTCCTTCCTTAAAGAGAATTTCAATGGGTAGTGGTTTCAATGTTGAAAAATGGTTCAATGACTTTGTTATTTCTTGGTTAAAGGTTCAACAAGAAAGAACTTTAGAATGGGTTAAAACTGCCATTGAAACTGATACTTTAGAAAAGACTTCTGATACTCAACCATTCTCCACATCTGTTATTGATCTCTTTGAAATTATGTTTGAAGAATTAGATTTAATTAAGGGATTAGAATGGAGTAACACTGAACAGTACTCCGAATTCTTAACTACATTTGCAAGAATTGTTACTAAGGCCATTGAACAATATTGTGAAGCTATGGAAAAGAATGAAATGAAAAAGGAGGAAACTCTTATAGTATTAAAGCGTCCAATTGATATTGCAAATAAATCATGTATTAAATTAAGTAACATTGAAAAAGCTATTGAAAAGGTCAATGAACTTTTCAGTGATATTAGGGAATTAGATATACTAGACGAAAAGGATACCAAGGATACTTCCAGTAAAATTTTCTCTGAAGAGATTGCTGGTACCTTCAGTATCGAAATTATTTATGCTGAAAATCTTAAACCACATAATAAAAATGGTTTATCCAATCCGTATGTTGTTATTAGAGTTCCAGATGATAAAAACAATGGAAATAGTACTGAGTTGTTGAAGTCATCCATTATTAATGATAACGTTAATCCTAGATGGGATGAAACCTTCCAAGCTTCTATTGCTTCAACAAAAACTTTAGAAGTATGTGTATATAATAAATCATCATCTTTCTTATCTTCTGATGCTATTATTGGTAAAAAAGTTATTAAGTTTAATTCTAGATGGTGTGACCACCAAACTCATGAACTTATTGTTAAACTTGAACCACAAGGTTATCTTGTGATTCGTATTACTATGGAAGGTGAAGGTGAAAACTTATCCTTCTTCTTCAAGAAATCCAAACAGAGATTATTACGTACTTCTAATGACTTCATTAGAGAATTGGTTTATCGTATTACTCCTTATGTTAAGGATGTCTTTATAAAGATTATAAAGAGTAATGAAACTCAAAATACTCATCAAATTGCTAATGCCTATACTATGTCTACCACGGTTCCATTAACCGTGTCTGGTAGAGTAGCCAATAAGGAAATATCTCAAGAAGAAATAGATAAAGAATTAAAACCAATTACCGACTACTTAAATAAAAATTTAGAAATTTTATGTAATAATTTAAGTGGTAAAATGGCTCAAAAGGTCATTTTAGAGGTATGGTATGAAATCATAACAATGTTTGAAAATATTATGATTCCACAACTTTATGGTGCTATTGAACGTGATAGAAAGATTTTAAATATTCGTCAAGTTAGTATTATTCAATCATCATTTGAAATTCTTTTCAATTTCTTCCATGCCGATGGTGATGAACTCGGCATTCCAAAATCAAAATTAACTGAACATCCAATTTATGATGAATTAAAATTAATTATTCGTGATTATCAACTTAAGGTTACTGAAATTATTGAAAAATATGAAAAGACTCAAAAGATTTATCTTTTAAGAATTTTAAGAAATCATGGTCAATGTGAAGAATCAAGAAATTTACGTGATAAAGCCAATAAATTTGTAGATCAAGAAATTGAAAACATTAACAAATCCGCAGATTAATATAATATTAGTTTTAAAGTAACGAAAAAATAAAAAAAAAAAAAAAAAAAAAAAAAAAAAAAAATAAATAAATTATTTGTAATTTATAAAAGTAAACTATTTTACACTTTTTCTTAACTTTTACTTTTTTTATATGTAAAAAAGAAATACAAATTAAACATAAACCAACAAAAATTTATATAAGGAATAAGAAATTAAAACAAAACAAAAAAAACAATAAAAAAAAAACTAAAACAAAAGCAAAAACAAGCAAACAAACAAACATACAAAAAAAAAAAAAAAAAAAAAAAAAAAAAAAAAGCAATAAAAAAACGAGAAAAAATTTTAATAATATTTATTAATTTAAATAGAAAAATGTAGTAACAAAAATTAATATAGTTAATATTTAGTTAATATTTTTTTTTACACATATTATTATCATTATTATTTACTTCATTAAATTATAGTGAGAATATTACAAAAATTTTTTTTTTATTTAATAATAATTTAATATAATAATAGAATAATTATATTTATTTTATAATAAAAAATTAATAATAATAATGGAAAAATTAATTATCATATTAACATTAGTTAATACTTTTTTTTACTTTAAAAAATTTATTAATTTTTACCAATTAAATATTGAAATATTTTTATAAACTTTTGCAATACGTTTTAATATTTAAATTTATACATAAATAATTATTGTATAAATTTATTAATTTTTTTTTTAATTTAAATTTTTATAGCAAACCCTTAAAAAAAGAAAAATATATATTTTAAAATAAAATTAAAAAAAAAAAAAAAAAAAAAAAAAAAATTAAAAAAAAAATACAATAATAGTAGTAATAATGATAATAATAATAATAATATGTTTATTTATTTATTTATTTATTTAATATAAAAAAAAATAAAAAAAAATTAAAAAGTAAATAACATATTTTTTTAAACAAATATTCAAATATTTTAATAAATATTGAAATAGTATATTTTTTATTTTAAATATGCTATTTCTATATTTTTTCTATATTAATATTATATTAATTTATTAAAAAATTAATAAAAAAAAAAAACTAAATAAATTAGAAATAAGAATAAAAATAAAATAGAATAGAATAAAAAAAAAAAATATATATATATATATATAATAATATGTATATATATAAAAATTTAAAATTAAAATTAAAATTTCAATAAAGCAAAAAATAAAATAATAAATAAAATAAAATAAAATAAAAAAATAAAATAATAAATAAATAAAATAAATATAAAATAAAAATAAATGAAATTAAATAAAGTTAAATAATAAAAATAAATAAAAAAAATAAATAAATAAATAAAAAACTTTTTTATATTACTATAAAAATGTAATGTAGAGCTAATTATGAAAAACCTGCATTAAAGCTTGGCATGAACCATCTCCCTAGCACTAATCAATATGCATATCTTGGAATACCTTTGTGGTTTAGAGCCTATTATATTTACTAAGATGAACAGTAAAACAAATTATATATAGTTATTTCTTTCTTTAATATTTTTAGCCAATAGAAGAACGTACCTTTCTATTTTAAATAACTAGTATTCTAGTTTCTTTTGTCCTCAAGTTCAACTAAGATGAACAGTAAAACAAATTATATATAGTTATTTCTTTCTTTAATATTTTTAGCCAATAGAAGATCGTACCTTTCTATTTTAAAAAACTAGTATTCTAGTTTCTTTTGTCCTCAGTTCAACTAAGATGAACAGTAAAACAAATTATATATAGTTATTTCTTTCTTTAATATTTTTAGCCAATAGAAGAACGTACCTTTCTATTTTAAAAAACTAGTATTCTAATTTCTTTTGTCCTCAAGTTCAATTCTTTACTATTTAACCTTTACTAGGATCAATTAAAAAGAACATTGAAAAAGCTCAGTCTGGGTTTATTTTGGAGTTTTAGGTTAAGATAAAAAAAAAAAAAAAAAAAAAAAAAAAAAAAAAAACCTCCAATACTACAATTTATAGTATATCTAAGAAACTATTTATACCACCTATAGCTAGTTTTTTGAATGGGATGATTTGATGGTTTTTAAAAAATTTTATTCCTTATTCCTAATCTAAAAAAAAAAAAAAAAAAAAAAAAAAAAAAAAAAAAAATTAAATTAAATTATAGTATTAAAAAAAAATGAATAAATAAATAAATAATTATAAAACAATTACTCTCTTCCTGTATATTTATCCTTAAACATATTTAATGATTTTCATATTACAAAAGCAGAAAATGATGAATATAGATTATGTAAAAATGGTAATGAAGGACTTTGTTTAAAAAAAAAAGGAAGTATGTACTGAAAAAGGTGGTATCTATATTTCAGGAGCATGCAATGGAATTAATAATATTAAATGTTGTTGTCAAAAATTCTTATAGTACCAGATAATATATAGGGAATAGTTATTTTCATATTATCAAGGAGAAAATGTTGATTTTAAGAAAGATCAAAGAAAATTCGGATGTTGAATTTCGTCATCATGCAAGCCATGGGTGATGCAACTTATACTGAAGATTTTATAAAAAAAAAATAAAAAAAAAAAAAAAATAAAAAAAAAAGAAGGGAATAACCTTTGAAGGTACATGTAAAACAAACCAACAATAGAGAAGACCCTTGTTTTCAACATTATTACTCAGAAATTTACAAATACAAACCTCATGATGAGAGGTGCATCTATGTATAGTAAGGCAACTAGTAAGAGAAGAAATAGAAAAAGAAATCAATCAATTATTAGAAACAATTTAGTGGAAAATCGTTTGAACTTTCCAATTTATATAGACATTGAAAGCGAAGAAACAAATTAGTACTAACAAAGAAGAAAGTAAAAATGAAAGATGATTGATATAACAGAAATGAATCATCTATGGCTGGCTGCAACCTCATTAAAAAAAAAAAAAAAAAAAAAAAAAAAAAAAAAAAAAAAAAAAAAGAAAAAAAAAAGCAATTTTTTAAAAGCAGGATTATATACTGCTTGCCGTAGAATTTACGGTGATAATATCATAATCATAATAAATGCCACGGCAATAAAGGAAATGGGTTTATGAAGTTTGGTGCGCAAGATTACTGGGATGCAATATCCTATGACTACCCAACAAAGCAAAGCATTATAATCCTGATAAACATGATTTTTTTTTTTTTTTTTTTTTTTTTTTTTTTGACTTAGCTAATATATTTCAATATTACTAATTCTGGAAATGTACCCCGGAGTAAATTGGAAACGTCGATTTTAGATTGTTCGTTTACAATATTTAAAAATGACTCTATAGTACAAAGCTAATATCAACAAAACGATAGATGCAGGTCCATCAAATAATAATACAATGTGTCCAAAAGATCGCGATAACCCAGATACTGACAATAAAGAAATTTTCTGATAAAGACTTCCACTCAAGTGGTGGTGTTAACAAGATAAAATATACATCTTTTCTACATATTTTTTGTGTATATTTATAGTATTCATGATTTGGCAATTGCATATTAATATGTTAGAATTCTCAAATATTTATACAATATAATAATAATAATAATAATAAAAAAAAAAAAAAAAAGTTAAAAGTTCAACATAATATTTAAACTTTTGTACATCAAAGTATTATAAATAGTTATAATATTTGAATATGTTAATAACTTGTATGTAAAATATAAAAAAAGAAAAAAAATTTTTTTTATGAAATTAATTATTTTGAGTCGTTTTAAATGCTTTATTAAATCATATAAATCATATAAATTAATAAATAATAAATAATAAATAAAATTTAATTGAATAATAATTAGTGTACACATCATATCTTATATTGACTCCTTAACAAAAAAAATAATAATAATAATAATAATAATAATAATAATAATAATAATAATAAATAAATAAATAAATAAAATAAAAAAAAAAAAAAAAACAGTTTTTTTTACTTTTTATTTTTTTTTTTTTTTTTTTTTAAATGTTTTTTTTTTTATTTATTTATTTATTTATTTATTTACTTAGATATATTACTATAATAACTAATAATGAATATTATTATTAAAAACTATAAAAATCTTTGTATTCTATATGATTTTGATGTATATTATATATATAAATAAGATGTTATATTAAATTTAAATAATGATAAATCTCTTCTAAAGGCATATCATGAAGTCCAGTTTTATATAATTGCTTAAAAAACTCTTGACGATACCATTGTCTTTCATTTAAATTATTAATTTATTTAATAAATTATAAAATATTAATAATTATTAATTATTACAATATGTATATTTTACATAAAAAAAAAAAAAAATATTAATAATTATAAAATAAAATATTATAATATAATATAATATTAAATATATATTTATATTAATATGTTTATTTATTTATTTATTTATCCTCTTACTTTTTATCATCAATATTCTTTTGAACACTATCTTCAAGTTCTTTTGATTTAGTTTGTGCTAAATCAGTAATTACTTTTGGCAAATTAGCCAACATTGCTACATTAATACTAATTTTAGTTAATATATGAATATATATATATATATATATATAAAGTATTAATATTTATAAAAAAAAAAAAAAAAAGTATTAATTAAATAATTATAATTTTCACTATAAAAAACTAAATAAATAATATATATATTATATAATATATAATTACCCATAAGATTTATGTGTGATGCCTCGAACAATTTTGTATAAAAATATAATTTTACTTTCATTTTCTAAATTTTATAATATTTAATATTTAATATTTTAAGATATTACATAATTAATTAAATTTTTATATTAATAAAAATAAAAATAAAAATAAAAATAAAAATAAAAATAAAAATAAAAATGAAAATAAAAATAAAAATAAAAATAAAAATAAAAATAAAAATAAAAATAAAAATAAAAATAAAAATAAAAATAAAAATAAAAATAAAAATAAAAATAAATATAAAAATAAAAATAAATATAAATATAAATATAAATATAAATATAAATATAAATATAAATATAAATATAAATATAAATATAAAAAATAAAAATAAAAAAACGAAAAACTTTTTTCTCTTGAATTAATATATATATATATACCTTCTTTATCTTCTATATAATTCATATAATAATTATGACATTGACTATATTTACTTTCTAAACTACCAATTGAAGAAAAATGAGTAATAAATAAAGTAGTAGCATTAATCTATAATGAATACATACAATATAAATTTCATGTAACATATATAAAAAATATATTAGGATATATATATTAATAAAAATATAATTTCAATAAATTTTATAAGAAAAAAAAAAATTTCATGAAAATTAAATATTTTTTTTTTTTTTTTTTTTTTTTTTTACATTTTCTAATAAATAACTCAAGGTAGAATAAGCTAATGCAATACCATCATAAGTTGATGTGCCTCTACCAAATTCATCAAGTATAATCAATGACTTTGGAGTAGCATATTTCATAATATTAGATGTTTCTTGCAATTCTATCATAAATGTAGATTGTCCCTCTTTGTTGTCATTAATTTTATTAAATAATGACATTTAAATATATATATATATATATCATTAATATATATATATATATATATTAATTATTATATAATAATATATAATAATAATGATTTTATTATTATTATTATTTATTAATTATTTAATATAAAATAATTTATGATTTATATATATGTTATATAATAATAATAATAATAAAATAATAATAATAATAATAATAATAATAATAATAATAATAAAATAATAATAATAATAATAATAATAATAATAATAATAATAATAATAATAATAATAATAATAATAATAATAATAATAATAAATTTCATATATAATTAAATATCATTTTTTTAAATAAATTTAATATAATATTCTATTCATACTCATAATATTATCTTGAGCACCCATTCTTGTATAAATTCCATCAAATAAACCAAGTTTAGCATATTCTGCTGGAACATAAGAACCCTATTATTATATTTATAGAGTATTAAAATTATAAAAAAAATTTTAAAATAATTAACATTAATTTTTTTTTTTTTTCTCTTAAAATATATATATATATATATATATATAAAATAATTTTTCTATTATAAATTGGATTTAAATCATTTTTATAAATAAATTTGTAAATTATTAAATAATAATAACAATAATAATAATAATAATTCATCTATAATAAATATAATTTATACTCATTTAATTACATACAATTTGACTTAAAATAACAATTAATGCCACTTGTCTTACATAATTAGATTTTCCACCCATATTCGGTCCTGTAATAATCATGCATTTATTTTCATCCTAATAATTTTAAAATTATAAGCATTGATATATATAACAATATAATAATAATAGTTAATTATTTATTACATAATTTTTTATTTATTCATTTATTTATTCATTTATTTATTTATTTATTAGTATTATTATTATTATTATTATTATTATTATTATTATTATTATTATTATTATTATTATTATTATTATTATTATTATTATTATTCATTATTATTATTATTATTATTATTTATTATTATTATTCATTATTATTATTATTCATTATTATTATCACTATTCATTATTATTATTATTCATTATTCATTATTATTATTATTATTTGTCTATAAAAATATTATTAAAATATTAATTAGAATAATGATAAATAAATAAATAAATAAAAAGGTGTATACGAACGTTTAATAAAATATCATTAGCAACATAGGTATCCTTATTAATTTCTGTAATAGGATTACGTCCTTCTTTAACTTCAATAATAGTATCATCTGTATAAATTGGTTTAACATAACCTGGTTGAGAAGCTACAATGGCTATTAATTATTAGTTATAATAAATAAGAGGATATGAATAAATATAAAATAGTTAATAGAAATATTTTAATATATATATATATATATAATTAAAAATAACATCATTAAATAAAATAAACTTTTTAAAATATCTATAACTTTTTTTTTTTTTATGCTATTATCATTAAACTTACAAAGACTTAATAAACAGTCAAGAAGAGCTAATTTATTTACAACATTTTTAAAGTTTTCATAATCTTCTGCAAAATGACTAATTAAATATATATTAAAATATATATAATATAATTATATATATATATATATATATTTGTTATTACCTTAAATATTATGATATATTATTTGATATTTTATAAATTATTTTTATATTCTACTATTAATATTAATAATTATAAATAAAAATTAAAATTTTATATATATAAAAGAAATTTTACTTTAAAAAATCTTTATATGCCAAATTGCATTCTAAAAGTAATTTTTCACTATATAAATCTTTCTCTTTTAATTTTTTTTCTATAAATGGGGTACGATATCTTGAAAAAGTCTTAGTACTATAAAAATATGAAAGTTATATAAATAAATAGAAATTAATAAATTAGTAATTCAAAACATTTTTTTTTTTTTTTTTATTTTATTTTTATAATACTATAAATTCATAAATATATAAAAATATAATATAATATAATATAATATATAATATAATATACTTATTGATTTTTATCCAATCTGCTGGTAAGGTTTTACATTGAGTATTTCTAAATTCCAACAAATACTAGATAAAATGGCATATATAAAGAGAAAATTAATCAATTAATATAAATAAAATAATATAAATATAAAAAAAAAAAAAAAAAAAAAAAAAAAAAAAAAAAATGTAATTAATAAAAAACGTTTTGTTATACTAAA
>JACVTC010000046.1:307500-535000 GCA_016946835.1 Neocallimastix lanati (nom. inval.)
TCTTAATTGTTTTAAATAATATAAAAAAAAAAAAAAACATTAGACTCAACAATAAAAAAAAAAAAAGCTATTAGCTTTGAAAATAAATATACTAACATATTAAAAGATTTGTTTATTATTTTTTATTTCTATTTTATTTCTGCATTAGTTTAATTTTTTTTTTTATGTTTATTATAAATGAAGTATAAACTATTTTAAAAAAAATTTTATAAATAGATATATATTAATATTTTTTTTTTTTTAGTATTATCCTTGATCTTTTACCAAAAACTTTTTTTTTATTAATTTATAAACAATATATTTATTATATTTATTATTATTAATATTAATTTTTAATTAATAATAATTGATTTAAATAAAAAAAAAAAAAAAAAAGTAAAATTTGATATAATAAATAAAAAAAAAAAAAAAAAAGTTTAATAAATATCAGTAATTTGAAACTCTATGCATGTTAATTGACACTTTTTAACAAGTAAAAAATAAATAAAATAATACTTAATAATAATTTAATTATAATATCAAGTCATATTATTTTATTAATTTTCAATTCAATTATTAATTTGTTTTATTTATTTATTATTATTATTATTTTTTTTGTGTGTATATGTATATGTTACAGTTATTGTTTTGTTTTGTTTTGTTTTTCATTTAAACTTAACATATTATATAATTAAATAAATAATAATAATAATGCTAATGATTTTAATTGTTAATAGATAAAAAAAATATTTATTACACATATCATAATTAATTTGATACAGTAATTTAATTAATTAATAAATAATTTATACATGGTATTGTACCTTTTTCATTATTATCTTTTATAATAATTAGTATTAATACCTATTTGTTTTTCTTTTATTTTTTTTTTCAATATTTTATTTTTATTATCATTACAAATATAGAACCTAACTTTTAATAAATAAAAGAAAAATTGTTTCATTAATTTTTTTTTATATATATTTTTTTAATAGTTATAAAAAAAATAAATAAAAGAAAAATTATTTAAGTTTTTTTTATTTTTATATTTTTTTTAATAATTATAAAATAAATAAAAAAATAAAAAGAAAAAATAAAAATAAAATAAAATAAAAAGGAAAGGAAAGGAAAAATCATTATTTCATACTGCTGCGCATTTTTTAGTATTTTAACAAAGGAAAAATTTTATTTTTTTTTTTTTTTTTTATTTATTTATTTAATATTCATAAATATTTTTAAATTATACTGAGCACTTTTTTATAAATATTATTAATCATATTCATATATGATTTTACTCTAAATATTTAAATAAATGTGACAATTATTATGAACATTAATAGTTTAAAAAATATATATATTACTTATATATTTTATTAAATATAAAATCAAAACTAAGAAAAAAAATAATAAACGAATAAAATAAAAATAAAAATAAAAAATAAAATAATATTGAGAATAACAAAGATAAAATATATATAAAAATATTAATATAATTATAAATAATATATTATAGAGAATAAAAAAAAAAAACATAAAAATAAATATAAAAATACAAATAAAATATTATAAAGAATAAAAAAAAAATAATAATAATAATAATAATAAAGCATAAAAATTAATAAATATGCTTTCTTCAATGGAAACCTTTTATGGAATTATTGAGACAACAAGTGACGCCTTAATATTATTTGAAGCATCTCATTTAGGAATTGTTCAAAAAGTTAGGAGAAGGTTACATGAAAAAGAAAGAAAAGAGTTAAGATCTGGTTCATGCTATATTTTTTCCGAATCAGAATCAGGAATTAAAAGATGGTATTTATTTAGAAATTGAAGATTTAAATATAAATATTTATATATTATTAAAATTATAAATTAATTAATATTTTGTTAAAAAAAAAAAAAAAAAAAAAAAAAAAAAAAAAAAAAAAAAAAAAAAAAAATTTTTTCTTCTTAAATAAAAATTTATATTTTTAAAACAATTTATTTAAATTTAAAGGACTGATGGAAGATTATGGTCTCCAAGTAGAATATTAGGTAATATTCGAATATATGTATATATATTTATTAATATATTATTAATTTCTCTATAAATTTTCTGACTTTTTCTTTCTCTTTCTCTCTCTTTTTTTTTTTTTTTTTTTTTTTAAACTTATATATTTATTTATTTTCAATTATTTAAAAAAAAATCTTATTTTCAAATTTATTTGAAACAAAAAAAAAAAAAAAAAAAAAAAAAAAAAAAAAATCTACTTTTAAATTAAAGGAAATTTTCTTATTTATCGAGAAGTTGAAAAAAAAATCTCAAAAAAAAATTTAAAATCTACTGATAAATTATTCGAGGGAGTTCCTTCAAAACTGACTGCTAAAGGAAGTAAAGGGGCCTATGTTTTTAAAGAAAAAGGATTATTAAAAAAAACAATATCTGCTATAATGAATAATCAACAACATCACCTCGTTTGTTATGTAGGCATTAATATATTTTAAAAAAAAAATATAAAAAAATAAAAAAATAAAAATAAAAATAAAAATAAAAAATAAAAGATATAAAAAATATATATATATATATATATTAATAAAAAATTATAATATAAAATATATTAATGAAACATTAATACTTTTTTTATCTAAATTTAATAATAAACTAAAATAAATGAATATATTTAATAATTTATCTAAAAAAAAAAAAAAAAAAATCATATAACATCTAGTACACAAAAGAAGATGGTAAATTATTAATATATTTTTACTTTATTAGTATTTAAGAGAATTTTTATTTCAAATATATTTACTAAAATTATTAAAATATTATATATATATGATATATGATAATAATAATAATAATAATAATAATAATAATAATAATAATAATAATAATAATAATAACTATAATTATACCTAAAATAATATTAATATCAATATAAAATAAAAAAAAAATAAAAAAATAAAAAATAAAAAAAAGCCCAACGTGGAAGGCTTCGTACCCCTCGAGATTACAAAAAATTTTCAGATATAAAAATACCCATTGAATTAATAAAGCAACAAAATTTTCGAAAACCTCCTACAGCCATTTCCACTGCGCTTATGTTAAAAGATGACAATGAATTTTTCATTGAGGAAGAAGAGGAGGATAATAAGGAAATGACTTATGGTCAAAAATACAAAAATAAAAATTACAAGAAAATAATTCATAATCAAAGTAGTGATAATGATAATGAAAGTGATACTGAAAACAAAAATAATAATGTCATAGATGAGGAAGAGGAAGAGGAAGATGAAGATGAAGATGATGAAGATGAAGATGATGAATATGATGAATATGATCATAATGATTTTGAATTTAATTTAAAATCCAAATACAAAAATAAGAACAAGAGTCACCGTTCGTATTTCATGGAATCCGATAATGGAAATGATAATGACTATGAATTGGATTGGCTTGAAAATAAAAATGATAATATTATTAAAAGAAATGAAAATAAAACCAAAAGTAAAAAAAATAAAAAAAATAAAAAAAAGGTAAATAGAATCAATAATGAAAATGACATTTCTATCTCTACAATAAATGATACTGACTCCGACAGTACCATATCCTCAGATCTATCCTCCATAAGTTTAAGTTCTAATGAAAATGAAGATGAAATGGATTTATCAAACGAACCCGGTAATTCCATTCAACAAGATCCATTAACCTATCCTGATTATTATTATAATTTAAATTCACCATTCCAATCAAGTAATTTAAATTCATCTACACTTTTAAATAGTGAAGAAGATTCTAAATTAGATAACGAAATAATAAAAGATGATGAAAGTTTGTATTAATTTTTTTTATTTTTTTTTTATTATTATAGATTCATTATAAATATTATTATTATTATTATTTATTATTATTTATTATTATTATTATTATTATTATTATTATTATTATTATTTATTATTATTATTATTATTATTATTTATTATTATTTATTATTATTATTATTATTATTATTATTATTTATTATTATTATTATTATTAAACTATATTATTTTTTATTATTTTCAAATATACTATTAATTTTAATTTTTTTTTTAAAAAAAATAATAAAAATAAAATTTTTGTATCTAAATAATTTTTCTTTTTTTTTTTGGATAGCACTTAATGTTGATGATTTTCTTTATTCTAAAAATAATAACAGCAATAACAATACCAGTAGCAATAGTAATAATAGTAATAATAATAATAATAATAATCATGATGATAATAATAATTTATTAACCTCCATTTTTGATACACCTTCCATTGAAAATGAAGAAAAATCATCATCAATGGATTCATCAGTATTTCTTCCTATTAAATCTATACCAGAGTATTCACTTCCTTATAATATTAATCATTCAAATTATCCTGATTTTCTTACACCAATATCAAATTCAAATACTTTTATACCAATAAAATCCAATTTTGATTTAAATTCACCTTTAAATATGATGGCATCACTACCGATGAATCCAACTTTTCAATATAATGATTTTTTGAAGAGTAATCCCCTTCATGATATTCCAACGAATCTAAATTTAACTGATGAAAATGTTTCAACTACAATAGCCCCAACAACGACAACCTTAACCACAGCGACAACTGCAACTGCAACTGCAAATGCAACTGCAAATGCAACTGCAAATGCAAATGCAAATGCAAATGCCACTGTAGCAACAAACAGTTATGATAATGATATCTCTAACCCTAATAATTTTTGTAATATATGTCCCAGTAATAGTTTTGGTCTTATGAATGACAATTTTTTAATTCAAAATTATCATCAGGAGTCAACTTCCAATGAAATATCACCGTTTTGTTTTTTAAATAATAATGCAATAGATAATAGTTATGGTATATATAATGATAATATTAATATTATATTTATTATTTTTATAATTATTATTATTTTTATAATTATTATTATTTTTATAATTATTATTATTATTATTATTATTATAATTATTATTATTATTATAATTATTATTATTATAATTATTTTAATTATTATTATTATAATTATTATTATTATAATTATTATTATTATAATTATTATAATTATTATTATTATAACTAAGATTATTATCTATCAATCAAAGAATTATTAATTTATTTTTTTCTTTCTTTTTTAATCTTTTTTTTAAAAAGAATCTTATCCTTCTTTTATTTCTAATGAATTATATCCAGACAATACCTTTGATTTTACTACTACCTATACGACTAATAAAATTGATATGAATTCATTAGGAACAATAACCGGGTCTTCAACAAATTCATTAATCACTCCAGAAACAAATCAAAATTTGAATCCATTATCATTTAATATTTGTAATCATGGTAAATAATTACATTATAAATTTAATAAAGTAAAAAAAAAAAAAAAAAAAAAAAAAAAAAAAAAAAAAAAAAAAAAAAAATTAATTCATATAACTAAAGATAAATATAAATATAAAATATAAAATATAAAATATAAAATATAAAATATAAAATATAAAATATAAAATATAAAATATAAAATATAAAATATAAAATATAAAATATAAAAATATAAATAGCCTTTTCAAGTGGTAATTCAATAGACTTATTAAATAATAATGATAAAGGGTTAAGTTTTATGAATAAATTTATTTCTCCATCATCTTCTTCACCCACATTACAGAAGCAAAATGATGCTTTCTCTCCTAAAAATTTTGGTAATATTTTTTTTTGAAAAAAAAAAAAAAAAAAAAAAAATATTAAATAAATTCATATGTATCTTTTTTTTGTTCTTGGTTCTAATTACATTAAATGTATATTACAACTTTTTCTATTTTATTATATACATATATATATATATATATTTATTTATTTATTTATTTTATTAATAGATTTATTGTCATCAATTCCGTATCCTCAATTTATTGATCTTATGAATAATCATCCTATGGATAATAAGGTAGCAACTACTACAAAAGATTCGGTAATAAATGAAAATTTAA
Organism: Neocallimastix lanati (nom. inval.); assembly: GCA_016946835.1. Lineage (NCBI taxonomy): Eukaryota > Fungi > Neocallimastigomycota > Neocallimastigomycetes > Neocallimastigales > Neocallimastigaceae > Neocallimastix > Neocallimastix lanati (nom. inval.). The sequence continues at coordinate 313,477 of JACVTC010000046.1, forward strand.
ATATTCCAATAGCAGATATTATATCATCAACCTCATCAGTTAATAATAATAAATTAGAAAATAAAATAATAGCCAACGATATGACAACTAATCCAAATATCATTTCTATGGTTATAGATATGGATAATAATAATAATATTAATAATAATAATAATAGTAATAATAATAGTAATAATAATAGTAATAATAGTAATAGTAATAATAATAATAATAATAATAATAGTTCAAAAGAATTAATGGAAGATCATTTAATGGAAAAAGACAACACAATGACTCATACCGATAAAAATCATAGTATTACTATGGAAGAGAGCTCATTAAAGAATGAAAATATATTACTGTTTCAGCCACCCTTACTTCAACAGCATCACCTGAATATAAATATAAATAATTCCCAAAATGAGGATGATAATAATAAAACGGGGATTGATTTTTCTTCCCTATTTAGTGGTTCCAATCATCTGAGTGCATCAACAGCGATTTTAAAAGAAGAAGGTGATACGGAAGATGACAACATTTCAACAAAGATGATGACGGATTATACGCTTCAAAAAGAACCCAAATTTGATTTTAATATGGTAAAAAATTTATCCATGATTAATAATAAAAATTCATCTTTAATGATGTCCAATGAAAGTAAAAAAAATGAATTTTTTCATAATTTAGATTTATCATTAAAAAATTAAAAAAAAAAAAAAAAAAAAAAAAGTTTTAAATTATGGTTTTATTTTTCTTTTATATATATATATACATGCTATTTATGCTAAAAAAAAAAAAATTTTTTTTTTTTTGTTTTACTTATTTTATATATTATTATTATTTTTTTTTTTATTATTATTATTAATTTTTTTTATTATTATCATTATTATTATTCTCATTTTTTATTTAATTTATAAATTATTTAATAATTGGATATGAAATTTTTTTTTTCATTAAATACTTTTTTTTAATTAATTTTTAATTTTCACTTCAAATTTATATATATATTATATATATGTATAAAATTTTTAATATATAAAATATTTTTTTCATTTTTCATATTTATTTGTAAAATTTATTTGAATATTTAATTTGTATATTAATTTATTTTATATATTTATTTTTTATTAAAAATTAAAAAATTTAAAAAAATAAATAAATAAATAAATAAATAATCATCCTAAAATGTAATCTTTTTTTAAACTTTTTTTTTTTTTAAGCTATTAATAATAATATACCTATTATAAATTATATCAATAAAAATCATAAATAATTATAATTTTTTTTTTAATAATTAAAAAAAAATAGTATTTTATATAAATTATACATAACTTTTTTTTTATATTATTTCATAATAAAAACTAAATGTAATAGAAGGGAAAAAAAAATTTTTTTTTTTTTTTTTTTTTTAAATATTATATATAAAATATTAGGGTATAATATAATATATAAAAAAATGAGTAGTTAAAAAAAAAAAAAATTAAGCTTTTACAGTAATTAAAATAAGCTCTTTTTTTTTTTTTTTATTTAATAGTACAAAAAAAAATTAATAATATAAATAATGATAAAAAAAATAAAAAAAAAAAAAAGCTATTTAAATAAATATTATTTGATTGGGGATTTTTTTTTTTTTTTTGCTTATTTTAACATATTATATTCTCTTAATTGGGATCTTGTTTTAACTTTTTCTAATTCAGCTTCTAATTTCGAAAACTTATAGAAAAAAAAAATTAAATTAGAATGACTATAAAAATAAAAATAAATTTATACTAAATATAATATATACATATGTATGAGATATATTATATTATATTTATATTATATTATATTATATTTAATAAAAATATTACTAACTTCATCATTAGAATCAAGATCTTCATCATCATCATCAAATTCACTTGTTAAATCATGAACCTTAAATAATGCTTTATGACTATTTTTCTTTGTAAAATCATTTTCTCTTGCAAGTCTCTCTTTTTCTAATATTACACGATCAAATTCCCGTTCTATTTATTAAATATTTTAAATAATACATACATATATATATTATATATATTAACAATTTTTGATCTATTTGATCTATTCTTATTTTTTTTTTTTTTTTTTTTTTTATTTCTAATTCATTTAAATATTTTATTTTATTTTTTTTTTCCTAAATATTTATGTATAATAATAAATAAATAAATAATTGATATTTACGTAATTGTTTCTTTTCTTGAATTATTTCATTTTGTTTAATTAATAATTCTTTTATCTTTTTTTCAAAGTTTTCAGCTCTTTCATCCGCAGTTTTTAATAATAAGTGTAATTTTGTTTGTTCCTTATAAATAATAAATATAAAAAGAATTATGTATTAATTATTTTATTTCAATTAATTTTTTAAAATAATATATTTATATAATATATATAATGAATTTTATAAATAAATATATATATATATATATATATGTTTTTTTAATAAAAAAAAAATTTTTTTTTAAAAACTATAAACTAAAAAAAATCTAATCTTATTATTAAAAAAAAATTTTTTTTTCTTTATTATTATTATTATTATTATTATTATTATTATTATTTTTAATTTAATAAAAAAAAATTATATTTAATTATTTATATATCTATTTATTTATTTATTTTTTTATAGGAACCTTTTTTTCTTCATTAACTTGACTTAATAATTCATTCTTTAAGACAGCCACTTTACTTTGTTGTTCTGTCATTTGTTCAATTTTCGAGGCTGCACGTTGTATTTGAGTTCTTAAATCAGCAATTATTACTTCATAATGATCTGAAATATCTTGAGATTCCATTTTCCTTATTATTTTTTTTTTTTTTATTTTTAATATTCAAGAAATAAAAAAGTAAAATAAATAAATATAAATATTTTTATATGTATTTATTTATTTATTTATTTATTTATTTATTTATTTATTTATATTTTTTATATAATCAATTATATTATAAATATATATATATATATGTATATATTTGATGATTTATATTTTTTATTTACCATTTATCACTCATTTTTCTTTGTTCAGAAAGTAATTGTTGATATTCTTGGCTTACTTTGGAATAGGAATCGGTTGCATTTTCTAAATTAATAGATAATTCTTTAACCTTTAATATAAATTTAATAAAATTAAAAATTAAAAAATTAAAAAAATTAAAAAATTAATCTAAATATATTATAATAATTAAATAAAATAAAAAATAAAATAAAATTTCTTTCATTTAATACTAATATTAATTATTATTATTATTATTATTATTATTATTATTATAGATATTATATACATTATATATATATACACTATATATATTATATAGTATGTATTATCTGTTTTTTTTTTTTTTTTGTTTTTTTTTTTTTACCTTTGTATCGTATTTTTGAGTAACAATTTGTAATTCAGATATGTATTCCTGTTCTTTCTTCTCTTTTTCTTGTTTTACTTGTTTTATTTGGTGTTCATATTCCGATATTTTATTTAATAATTTAACATGATCTTCCTATTTTTATTTATTTAAAAAAAAAAAAAAAAAAAAAAAAAAAAAAAAAAAAAATAATAATAATAATAATAATAATAATAATAAATGAATAAAAAAATAAAAATAAAAATAAAAATTATAATAATAATAATAATAAAATACAATATTGTATGAATATAAATATAAATTTAAATAAATAACATTATTAATAATGATAAAATAATTATTTATTTAAAAGAAAAAAAAAATTAATGATATAAATTTTTTTTTTTATGTATTTATATATATTTACTTTGCTCTCTTCTAATTCTCTTTCACTTCTTCTAACTCTTCTGTAAACATCATCTAATTGAATTTGTAAGCATTCCTTATCTTTTTCAATTTTATTTTGTTCTCTTGAATTTTTATCAAAAAGTCTTTATTATTATTATTATTATTATTATTGTGATTGTTATTATTATTATTAAAATTTTATTATTATAAATATTTATTAAAATAAAAATAATTAGTTAATTATAAATATTTATTAAAATAAAATTAATAAGTTAATTATTATTTTTTTTAAAAAAAAAAAATTATAATAATAAAATAAAATAAGATAAAATATAAATATAAATATAAATATATAAATATAAATATATAAATATAAATAAAAAAATAAAAATATAATAAAAAAAAAATAAAACTTACTTTTCATATTTTAAAGTGATTTCATCTTTTTCTCTTTCTGAATTTCTTAATCTTGTTGATAAATCTTCGATAATTAAATTAATTCTTTCTTGATCTTCTGGAATTTGTTTAGAAAGTCTTTCTAATCTCATTTCCATAGTTCTTTTTTTATTTAGTTATTTTTTTTTTTTTTTTTTTTTTTTTTTTTTGTAATATGTATATACATATATAAGTATATATATTATATATATATAATTATTATTATTATTATTATTATTATTATTATTATTATTATTATTATTATTATTATAAAATTTTTAATAAATTTATATTAAAAAAAAAAAAAAAAAAAAAAAAAAAAAAAAAAAAAAAAGATCAGATGCGGAAAAATATATATAAAAAAAATTAAAAATTTTTCAAAAATTTAAAAAATTTTATTTAAATTCTAATCCATAAAACTTTTTTAAAAATTTTAATTAATATATAATTAAAATTTATATACTTTTTATCTCTTATGGCTCTTTCAGCTTGATTCTATAAATGTATATTATATAATATATATATATATTCATTTATTTTTTAACATAAAAATTAGAAATTACTATTTAATAAACTATATAAATAATAATAATAAAGTAGTAATAATAAAATATTAAAAATAATAATACAAAATAATAATAATAATAATTATAATAATAAATAAATAAATAAATAAATAATTACTTTAGCCTCTGTACTTGAAACTTCAAGCATATTTATTTCTTTTAATAATCTTTGTTTTTCAGATTCATGTTTTGCAACAATTCTAATTCAAAAAAAAAAAAATTAGATATTTATACTATATTATATATGTTTTATATATATTATATATATGTTTTTTTTTTTTTTTTATTCTACACATATTATTATAATAATAATAATATATTTAAAGCTTACAAAGAAATATTCTTTTCACTTTTTTCAGTAAATTTGCAGGTATTTTCAGTTAAGGAATTCTTTAATCTTTGAATCTCTTTAACGTAATGATCTTCCTTTATAAGAGCTCTATCACAATTTAATTTTGCTTCTTCAGCCTAACCAACCAACAACATTAATAGTAATTTATAAATTTAATGTATATAGGATAGTAATAATAATAATAATAATAATAATAATAATAATAATAATAATAATAATAATAATAATAATAATAATAATAATAATAATTTTTAATAAAAAATTATTTTTATTTTTTTTTTTTTTTTTTACTTTTTTTTTTTTTTTTTTTTTTTTAATACATCTAGAGATATAAAATATAAAATATAATATATAATATATGTAAAATATATATATATATATATAATTACAATATTAATATGACATTGAATTTGTTTATTTAAATCGACTTCTTTCTTTTCCAATTCATTTATTCTTTTTTCCATATCTTTTGATAGTTGTAAAAGTTCGACTTGTTGATTTCTTAAATTATTTATTTCTTCTAATGCATTAGCATAATTTTGTTTTTGAGCTTTTTTTTTTTTAAATATTTATAAATTAAAGAAATAAGTAGAAATAAAAGTAAAAATAAAGTAAAAATAAAAGTAAAAATAAAAATATAAAATTTAATTTAATTATAAATAAGATAAAATATGAAATAAAAAAAAAAAAAATAAATAAATAAAATAAAATAAAATAAAATAAAAAATTAATAATAAATAAATATATGATATAACATATAATTTATAATATTATATATATTATTTTTAATATAAAATATATTTTAATTAAATATTTTTATTTTCATTTCAAATTTCGTATATTATATATTATATATATATTTATTGATTTAATTTAATTAATTAATTAATTAATTATTTATTTTATTTTATTTTATTTTATTTTATTTTATTTTATTTACTTGTAAGTTCTTCATCTGAAATTTTTAGTTGATCAATTAATCTTTTTTCGTTGGCTGCCATTTCTGTAGCTTCCTTAACATGGGTTTGATATCTAATTGTAATTTCTTCCAAGGACCTTTTTACATTTAATTATATAAAAAAAAAATATTTTTTTAAAAATAAAAAAATTTAGAAAAAAAAAAAATATATATATATATATAATATAAATGTAACAATAATAATATATTTAAAGATATATATTTTTTTATTAATTTAAAAGAAAAAAAAAAAAAAAAAAAATATATATATATATATATATATTTTCAATATTTATATTAAATATTAAAAAAAAAAAAAAAGAAACTTTTAATAAATTATATATTTATACAAATATATATAAATTTATATATTGATAAAAAAAATGAGTTAATTATTTTTATTATTATTATTATTTATTATTACTTTTTATATTCTGATAATTTCTTTTTATATTCTCTTATTTCATTCATAGCAAGACATAAATCATTTTGAAGCATACTATTATCATTTGAAGATTTATTGAAATTTTCATTACAAATTTCCAAATTTTTTTCTACCTCTAATTTTTTATTATTTAATGCCTTTAAATTAATGACCAAAGTATCGATTTTTTTCTTATTTTCATTATTTAAATTATTTAATGATTGAACTTTTTTCGATTAAAATAATAATAATAATAATAATAATAATAATAATAATTTAATATATATAATTAATTAATTTAATTTGGGAATGATAATAATAATAAATTATAATAAAATAATAATAATAGTTATGATAATAATAATAATTAGTATGACTAATAATAATAATAATAATATGAAGTTATATTTTTATAAAAATAATACTAAAATATAAAGTTTTATTATTTTTAATAATATTTTTATAAAAATAATACTAAAATATAAAGTTTTATTATTTTTTAATAATAATAATAATGGTAATAATAATGGTAAAAAGGAAAAATAAAAAAAAAAGTTTTTAAAATAAAATTTAAATTAAAATTTTCAAAATTTATAAACTACTTTTATAAATTTGTATTCTAATTATTCTAATAGAATAAAACTTTAAAAACTATAATAAAAAAAATTTTTTAAAAAAAAAAAAAAAAAAAAAAAATTAAAAAATAAAAAAAAAATAAAAAATAGGCAAAAAAAAAAGTACATAATAATTTAAAAAAAAAAAAATTATTTCTTTAATATATATATTTTTTAAAAAAAAAAAAAAAAAAAAAAAAAAAAAAATTACCTTCCATATTTTTCTTATTCATTTCCATTTTCATCATTTCCATTTCTTTTTTACTATCCTTTTGTTGTTTAATTAATAAATCATTTTCTTGTTCTAATACTTCAATTTTTGCATTCGCTTCTTCCCTATAATCATAATAAATTATACAAAAAAATATATATATATATATATAAAGATATATAAAGATATATAAAAAGTATATTATAAAATTTAGGTTAATTAAATATATCTATTTATCTATATATATATATATATATTTTATTCGTTTTTTATTTTAAAAAAAAAAAAAAAAAAATTTTTTTTCTCTAATTTCTCTAAATTTTTTAAAAAGTAAACATTGATAGAATTCTATTTATTATTATTTTTACGATGAAAAAAAAATAAAATTAATTTTAAATAATATAAAAAAATAAAATAAAATAAAGTAAAATAAATTTTAAATAATATAAAATAAAATAAAATAATATAAAATAAAATAAAATATCAAATAATAAATAATAACATGATAAAACCGAAATAAAATAACAATAATCAAATATAATTAAATAAAATAAAATTATAAAATATAATAAAATAACAATCGAAATAAACAAACTAAAATAATAATAATAATAATAATAATTATTATTATTATTATTATTATTATAATTATTATTAATTATAAACAAAAAAAATAAAAAATAAAATAAAATAAAATAAAAATAAAATAATTATAATAAATTAATAATAATAAAAATAATAAAAATAAAAATAATAATTAAAAAAAAAAAAAAAATTATTATTTACCATTGATCATAATTAAATTTTTGTTGTTCAAATGAATAAAATGAAAGATCGGATGGATTTTGTTGCTGTTGTTGTTGTAATTGAGAAGATTTTAATTTATCTATTTCAATTTTACAGGTATCATTTTCTGATTTTAATTTTGATAAATTTGTTTTAAGCTCGGCATTTTCTTTTAAGATATCATTTATTTTTCCTTGTAAAAATGCATTTTCTTTTAATAAGCTGGTATTTTTTACATTTATTTTTTCTAAATTACTCTATACAATACAATATTTATTGTTATATATATATATATTTAATTGTATGGAAAAAAAAATACATATATATATATATATAAAATGTTTTAAGTTATGAATAAAAAAAATATGTTATAAAATATGAAAAAAAAAAATTTTTTTTTGAATTTTTTTTTTTTTTTTTAAATTAATTTATTATTCAAGTAATTACTTTAGTAAGATTATTTTCATTCATTAATTCACTGATTTTAGTATCATAGGAGTTAAATAATGGTTTCATAAAATTATAATGAGCATTCCAATCTTCTTGATCAACACTTAATAGGATAATCTTTTTTTTTTTTTTTTTTTAAAAAAAAAAAAAAAAAAAAAAAAAAGTTATAATTATAGATAGATAAAGAGTGAGAGAGAGAGACAGAAGAAATAGAATAGAAATATTAAAAAAAAAAAAAAAAAAGAAAGAATTTAGTGTTATTATTTATAAAAATTTTAAAACATAATATAAAAATAAAAATATATTATTATTTTTATTAATATTATTATTTATAATTAATATTATTTATAATTATTATTATTTATAATTATTATATTATTTTTTTTTTTTAATTTTTTTTTTTTTTTTTTTTAATTTTTTATTTTCTTTACTTCATCTAATGGAACATCAATAACAGGTGGGTATTTCTTTTGGTATTTAGCTAATTCTTTGGTTAAACGGTTAACTAAATTTTTTTTTTTTTTTTTTTTTTTAGTTTTGTTTTATTTTAATATATATATATTTTTATTTTATTATATTTTATTTTCGAATTTTTTTTTTTTAAAAAAAAAAAAAAAAATCATTAGCGTCATTAGTATCATTATTGTTATAATTATTGCGCAGAAAAAAAATTTTTTTTTTTTTTAGTTAATAATTAATGCGCAGAAAAAAAAGATAAAAATATAAAATAAAAACAAAAAATTTCTTTATATATATATATATTTATATAATTATTTTATTTTTATTTTATTTTATTTTACTTTTATTCTTATTCTTATTTTTATTTTTATTTTATTTTATCCTATTTTATTTTTATTTTTAATTTTATTTTTTTCCTCATTAGTTTACTGAATGAGCTTACCTGTATCCTTTAGAATATCAATAGCTTGATCCTCATGATTTGTGAAGGGTTGAGGAGCGGTGATACCAATTTTACCTCGTATATATTCTCTATATTTTTTTTCATGTTCATCTTGTTTCTGAATAAATTTTTTTTGAGCTTCCTCTGGATTTGTTATCATATCTTGATTCTCGATAACAATCTCTGATTTTAAAGCATCTTCATTCATAAAATCAGGTACTACCGAATCCATGGTTAATAAATTTTATAAGGTATTAAATATTAATTTTTTTTTAATTTTTTTTTCTATTTTTTTTTTCTATTTCTTTTTTTTGTTTTATTTTTTCTTGTTTTTTGCTTTTTTTTGTTTTTCTTTATTTAATGCTATTTAATTTAATAAAAAAATATATATATATGTTTTTTAATTATTTCTTGTCTTTTCTTTTTTTACTTTCTTTTTTTACTTTCTTTTTATTCTTCCTTTTTTTTTTTTTTTCTTTATATAAATTATTTATATATTTAAATAAAAAAAAAAAAAAAAAGATCGGTTTCTCTATATGTAATTAATTAATAGTATAATAGTTTTATAAAATAATAATAATAGTAATAGTAATAGTAATAAATATCAAATATTTTAATAATAATTAAAATGAAGAAAAAAATTAAAAAAAAAAAAAAAAAAAAAAAAAAAAAAAAAAAAAAAAAAAAAAAGAAAAAGAAAAATATATATTTATGAAGTGAAATGAAAAAAAGACTTATAATGAAATAATTATAAAAAAAAAATTTTTTTTTAAAATAATTTTAAAAATATAAAAAAAAAATAATAATAATAATAATAATAATTAAATAAATAAAAACTGAATATGAATTTAATATTAGAAAAAACTTTTTATTGAATCAAATTCATTAATGATGATTAATATTATTATTTTTATTTTTATTTTGTTATTATTATTATTATTATTATTAATTTATTATTATATTTAAGAAAGAAGTTATAATAAAATGTTTTAAAATATATAAAGTACAATCATGACATTTAGAATTATATCGATTGATAGATATAAAAAAAAAAAAAAAAAAAAATTCGATAATAATTATAATTAAAGTTAAAGTTTATAAGAAAGGTTAAAAAATAAAATAAAATAAAATAAAAAACGAGAAATAAAAAAACAAAACAAAACAAAACAAAACAAAAATAAAAATAAAAATAAAAATAAAAATTATAATTTTTAATTAATCCAAAGTTTAAAATTTTTACTAAAAATTTTATCTTAATTGGACATTTTTTTTTTATAAGTTTTTTATTATTTTTATTTAATATGAAAAAACAAACTTTACATAATAATAAAAATATATATATATATATATATATATATATATATAATGAAAATTAAAATAATAATAAAACTTTTTTTTTTAATTATTCTAATGATAATAAATAAACTATAAAACTATAAAATTATTAAAAAAAATAAAATAAAGTAATGATAAGAAATAAAATTTTTGAAATTTATTTATTTATTTTTTTTTTAAAAAATTTTTACTTTTTTTAAAATTTATATTTTTGTTTTTTGTTTTTTGTTATTTGTTTTATTTACCAAATAAAATTTTATGATATTGATATACTTTTTTAAAAAAAAAAAAAAAAAAAAAAAATTATACATAAATGTATTTCTTTTATTTTTCTTTTCTTTTAGTGGGTAATTTATATTAAATTGAGCAGCAAAAAAAAAAAAAAAATAATAATAAAAGATAAAAATAAAAAATTAAATAAATATATAATAAAATAAGAATAAAGTAAAAAATAAATAATAATAAAATTTTCAAAAAAAAAATATAAAATAAAATAAAGCAAAATAAAATAAACAATTTTTATTTTTATTTTTATTTTTTTTATTTTTTATTTTTTTTTTTTTTTTAAGATTTTTAAGAAAATTTTTAAAGTTTTTTTTTTTTTCTTTAACTTTTTTTTTTTTTTTCTATTTTCTTATGGTTTAAAAAATGTTGTTAAGAATGAAATTTGAAATAAAGTAAGCCCAAAAAAAAATAAAAATAAAAATAAAAAAGATGAATGACCTTTATCATTGTTAACATCTTTTTATTTTTTTTTTTTTTTTATAATTATTATTATTATTAGTATTATATTAGTTTTATACTCTAACCAATAGTTAACTCCGATTTTTTGAGTAATATATGTTTATTTCAATAATTAATATTTATATATATATTATATATATAAATTTTACTTCTTTAATTAATAATATGCTTTTTAATATTAAAGCAAAAAAAAATAAAATAATATAAACTATATTTATAATAAACATTTATATATACAAAATCTACTTCTGCCCGATAAATATATTTATATAAATTGAGTAGAAGATTTTATTAATAATAAAAAAAATTTTTTTTAATAATAATATTTATATTCTTTAATAGAAATAATAGTAATGAACTATTGAATTAAAATATTGATTTATTAAATTTTAAATTATTACTCATTACAACATTTAAATATATATATATATATATATAATTTATATTTAGAGATGTTTATTTTACACTTTAAAATTCATTTTTCTTTTTTTTATATTTATTATATTCTCTCTTTTTTTTTAATAGCATTTGAGATATGAAAAAAAAAAAAAAAAAAAAAAAAAAAAAAAATATATATATATAAATTTATATAATAAAAACTAATCATTCAATAAAAAAAAAATTTTTTTTTTTATCATTATACACCTTAATTTTTAAAGTATGAACCATAAAATACTAGCAGTAAAAAAATAAATTTTATAATTTTGATTTAAAACAAACAAACTTTTTTTTTTTTTTTTTATGATCATTTTATGATTATTTCTAAAAGTATTATTTTAAGACATTCATTTTAAAATCATATAAAAGTAGTTCATTTATATAAAATATAATTATTATAAACTATTAAATTTATTTTATTTAATTCTTTTAATTTTTTAATTTTTTTTTATTTTTTATTTTTATTTTTATTTTTTTTAGTTTTTTATTATTTAGCTGTTTTTGGTTCTTCAAATACGTATACATTAGGAAAGAAAATACTATTTTTTTAATTTTCTACTTTAATGATGAGATTTGTATAAAAATAATATTAAATAATAAAAAATTATATATAAAAAATTAATTATCAATTTTTTTTTTTTTTTTTTTTATCTATAATATAATTAGAAAATTTTTTTTTTCATTATATCTTATTAATAAATATAAATATGTACATATATAAATACATATATACAGTAATAACTTTAAAATAATCAAAAACAAATTATAAATTACAAATCTTTTAAGTCTTTACTTTATTAATAAATTATAATATTATTCATTAAAATATTTTATTTAAAAAAAAATATATTATATATATATAATATTCAAAGGACATCCATTTTATAAATTATATATTTTATTTATTTATTTATTTATTAATTTTTTCTTAAATTTTAGAGTTTACTTCAAAAAAAAAAAAAAAAAAAAAAAGTTTGACAAATTTTAATCTATACGATGAATATTTACAATATAATTATATATGTACATATTTATATTTATTAATAAGATATAATAAAAAAAAAAAAATTAATTAATTAGCATTACTTTATTACTGAATATTAATGAAACATAAATTTCCTGATTGATGATTTAATGTATCATTTTTAGTAACAAAATTATAATAATAAAAATTTTATATTGAATAGAGAGAAGAAAAAAGAAGAAATGAAAAAAAAAATTTTTTTTTTTTATTTTTAATTTATAGAGTAATTAATTATTGTTAAACGTAAAATATATTTAATAAAAAATATATTTAATAAAAAAAATATATTTATATTTATATTTATATATATTATTAATAAAAAATTATTATTATTATTATTTTTTTTTTTTTTTAATTAAATAAAGGTTCAATATGAAGAATACAAAATTAATTTTTATTTAATATTTAATTCATCATTAGAATTAAATGAAACAATTTATTTTAATTAAAGTCTTAATTGATTTCCTTTTTTTTTGTTTGTTTGTTTGGTTGGTTTTTTTACTAAATCTATTGTTTATGAAGTGTATGTGCATTAAACATGGATAGAGAGGTTATCTAAAAATGGAATAAAGATTTAACCTAACATGGATCATGAATAGTAGTAGTGACAGATAAATTTCTATAAATAAATTTCTTCTTTTATAAAATGGAATATTATATATATGTATATGCATGCATGTACTTTTTTTTTAAAAAAAAAAAAAAAAAACTTTAAAAGATTAAATTAAAAAAAAAAAAAAAAAAAAAAAAAAAAAATTAATACATAAATTCCTTTAATTTTAAAAGCACTTGATATTAAAGGGAAAAAATAATAAAATAATAATAATAATAAAAATAGTAATAATTAGCATTACTTTAATTAATAAATTATATTTCATTAATATTCAATACAATAATGAATCATTATTATAATATTAATTATAATAATAAATAATAAAAAAAATTATATTTCGAGGGAGAAGAAAATTAAAAAAAAAAAAAAAAAATTAATACTGTAATTATAAAATATATATCAAAATTAAAAAAAATAAAATAAAATAAAACTAAAAAATTTTTTAAAATTTTAAATTTTTTATTTTTTTTATAATTTTACAAAAAAGATTAATTTTTTTTTTTAATTAAAATAAATAAATAAATAAATAAAATAAATAAATAATGAAATTAATATTAATTAATTTATAAAATTTGACTTTTTTTTTTAATTAAAAATTTCGAATATTTCATTTAATATAAAAAAAATAAAAAATAATAATAATAATAATAATAAAATAAAAATTAAAAATAATAATAAAAATAATAATAATAATAAAAACTAATAAAATAATAAAAACTAATAAAATAATAAAAACAAATAATAAGAATAAAAATTGAATGAAACCTTCATAGAACAAAAGACTGACATCGATCTAAAAAAAAAAAAAAAATTAAATAATTCCATGTCATATGATATGGCTTAATAATTTTTATTAAATATTTTTTTTTCAAAAAAAAAAAAAAAAAAAAAAAAACTTTAAATCTATAAAAAGAAAAATGAATCATCAAAACTATTAAATTCATGATTAAAACTAATAAATACTATAGTTTTAAACCACTATAACCTAATTATTTTTTTCCAAACATCATTTAATTATTATTAATTTATAAAATATAACCTATAATAAAAATAATACAGGGCTAAGTATATATAAAAAAAATTCATAATAAACGAATCTAATTATAACAAATATAAAAGCAAAGTAATACAAATAAAATAAATTGAATATAATAATAAAATAAAATAAAATAATAATAAAAATTTCATAAAATCCTATTTAATATTTTTTAATTATCACAAATTATTTAAAAGTTTTCATTTTTCTAAATTATTCTTCATCTATCTTTTTAATTAAAAAAAATTATATATATATATATAATTTTTTATTATATATTTTATAAAATTATATATATTTTATACATTATATATATTTTATATATTATATGTATTCTATATTTTTTTTAATTATATATTATAATTTTATGGATTACTATATATATTTTTTATTATATGGATTATATATTTTTTTTTTAAAAAATTCATTCTCACAAAATCTTCTTTTAATTCCATAAATAATTCATATATCAATTTAATTAAAATAATTATATAATATATTCTATTCTATTATATATTACATATTGTATAATTAATTATTTTTTATTTAATTAATTTTATTCTTTTAATAAATAAATGGATAAATAAATAAATAAATAAAATTTTTCTGTTATAGATTAATATTCATTTATTCTAAAACATGAATTTTTTTTAAATCATTCTTATTCATATTATTATTATTTATTATTATTATTTATTATTTATTATTTATTATTTTTATTTTATTTTAAAGAATTATGATGATACCTTAAAAAATAAATTTACATCTTATAGCCAATATTTCTTTTATTTTATTTTTCTTTCTTTCTTTCTTTCTTTCTTTCCTTCCTTTCCTTTCCTTCTCTACTTAATTTTTTTTTTTTTTTTTGAAAAATAAATTTAAAATTGTAAAATATATTTATCTATTTAAAATGACTATAACCAATCATTAAATAAAATTATAAATAGGATTAATTTGAAAAAAAAAAATAATTATAATAATAATAATAAATAATAGTAAATAATAAATAATAATAGTAAATTATTAATTAATTAATTAATTTTGATATTTTACATAATAACACGTGAATAATTAGAAAATTATGCTTCTTTAGCATATTTTTATTGAAATTCTAAAATTCTTAATAAAATATAAAAAATTAAAAAAATTAAAATGATTTAAAATAAATATATATATATATATAAATATAGTACTATTATTTAGTTTCATTATTATTACTTTATTTCTATTATAGGTATGATCCTTTTTTTTTTTTTTTTTTTTTTTTTTTTTACTAATTTTACTAATGACTTTCGGTTAAAGTTACCAAGAATTTAATTATTATTAAAGTTTAAGCTTTTTTTTTTTTTTTAAAGTATTTTATTATAGACAAATTAAAAAAAAAAATATATATATATATATAAATTTAAATATATATAAAAATTTAAATATGAATTTTTAATTTTCACTTTAAAAAAAAAAAAACAGATCTAATTTTTTTTTAGTAGTGGTAAAAGTAATAAATGTTCTTTCAATCATCTCAAAAAAAGGACTCGTCGATGATGGAAAGATATTAATTATTATTAATAAAAACACTGGCTCTTTCTTTTATATATATATATATATAGGTATTATGTCTCTTTTCTTCCTTTCTTTTTTTCCGCCTTTCTCCCTTTTACCCGGTCTTTTAGTCTTTTTGAAGTTAAAGATTTCATATCCTACTTGTATTTTTCCTTCAAAGTTAAGAAGGAAGGAGAAGGATAAAAAGAAAGAAGAAAAGAATTTATTACTTATTCATATATATAATATATAAAAATAAAAAAAAAAAAAAAAAAAGTATCAATACAATAAAAATAAAAAAAATATATATATATATATATATATTTATATATATTTCAAAAACAAATCAATGGTTTAACTCTTTTTTTTTTTTTTTTTTTTTTTATTTCTTGATCATTTTTATTGAAATTTATTTTTTTTCTTTTTTTTCTTTATTTTATTTCTTAATAATTTTATTTCTTTATTTTTATTACTTATTACATATATATTCATTAATTTAAAATTTTTAAGAAATAAAATTATAATATTTCTTATTTTTCCTGTTCTTTTCTTCTTTTTTTTTTTTTTTTTTTTTTTTTTTTTTTAACTCGTTTCAATATGAATTATTAATTTATATATATATATTTTTTTTTAAAGAAATTTATAATTTTTTAAATAAAATCTCTTTCTTTTTCTTTTTATTTTATTTAATTTTTTTTTTTTTTTTTTTTTTTTTTTTTTAGATAAATGTAATAATAATCATTGTGGAATGCCTTTGAAGTATATAAATATTTCGGCGTTATAATTTAACTGATATCATATATATATTTGTATGTCTTTTTATCTTATGTATTTTTTTTTAAAAAAAATAAAACTATATTTTATTTCTTTTTAACATTATATATTATATTATAACAAATTTTATTATTATTAAATTTGTCTTTTACACAATTGATATGAAAAAAATAATAGTATTAATTAAATATAAATTACATAATATTTGATATGTAATACTTTCAAATTCTATCTAGTTCTATTTATATTTTTCATTAATTATAAATATATATTATATATTAAATTTAAAATAAAGTAGCTAAAATAGTAAATAAAGTTGCAAGAGTAACAAAAACAATTTCTAAACTGTTAGACTTGACATCACCACTAGCAGCATCTTGTAAAGCACCATTTGAATCATATGAACCACCATTTAAGTGCTTAAGATCCTTACCAGTAGCCCATGAGAGCCAAACAACATTTAAGGCAGAAGATTCCTTACTCCATTCACCTATTTAATTATTTTTATTTTAATAAATAAAGGTTTTTTTTTCAAATATATATATATATTTATTAATAAAAATATTTATAAAATTAAAATAAAAATTTTTTGAAGCATCCTATGTATGAAACTCTTTTAAAATCTAATAATAATATTATTTTTATTTTCAAATATATACCGAAAGCCATGTAGAAAGCAATAAGCTTAGCACCATTTTTGTTAACAGTAACAGCAGCTACAGTTTGTTCTGGATAATCTGGTTCAGCTGGACTAAAGTACATAACTGGAATAACTTCCATACCTTGGGTTGGATCAATAGCAGCTGGAACATGATAAATACTTTTTTATATAATATGATATTAAGAAAATCATAATAAAAAAATATTATTAATATTGAATTCATTTAAAAGAATTAAAACATTAAATATAACATAATTTATATATATAATTTTTCCCTTTAATATATTTTTTCTATATTTTTCTTAATAGTACACCATTTATATTAATATATATGATTTTATTTCTTTAATATAAATTTCGTAAATTTTTTCTCTAATACTAACTTTTCATTAACAACTAAGTTTACACTGTTAACAGTATCACCTAAAGGAAGGTTTTGTTCATCGGCAATAACTTTGTGAGTAAGATCAAATTTGCAGTCAGAACCATCACAAGCTTTGTATAATTTAGTACCAGTAGCAGTACTTGGGTATTCATTTAAGAAAACTAAACGAACATCATTGTTTCTGGCATATCCTTCAATTTGATCCCATTGAGCATCAGTAATAGCACTAGTCCAAGTTTTTCCGTCCTTGTATGAAACTCTACCATTTGGGAAAACTAAAACACTGTACTTTGGTTGAAGATTACCGTTAACATTTTCATAGAATAAATTTTCAATATTGTCTTTGTAACCATCTTTTGGAATAGTAATTTGATCATATTGAATCTAATATTAAAAACATATTTAAATAATATATTTAATAATATTATTTTTACTTATTTTTAAAGATTTACTTGAATAATTAATTTATAATAATAAAAGAGGACCTCAAAAATTTATATATACATATAAACATATAAAATTTATAGCATATATAAATATGTATATATATGTATATATGTTTTATTATATTTGTGTATTATTTACCTTGTAATCTTCACAAGTCTTTACAGCAGATGAATAATTATCCTTATCAGCATCTTCAATAATTACCATAGCAATTTCAGCATTTTCTGCGAAAACGAATAATGGTAATAATAATAAAACTAACTTTTCTATAATATTGAAACGCATTTTGATTTAAAATATTTTCTGTTTTCTATTTTTTAAATTTTATAACTTTATAAAGCTATTATTTTATTAATTTATCTTAAATATTATAATATTTTATTTTATTTATTTGTTTTTTTTGTTTTTTTTTTTTTTTTAATAAATATCTTTTTTTTTGTTGTTGTTTCTTTTTTTCTTTAATTTATAGATTATAGTATGTATATATAAATCTTCCTATATTACACTATAAACTATTTTATTAAATAAAAAAAAAATACTTAGTTCTATTAATTATAAATCTGATAAAATAAAATGTATGAAAAAAAAAAAGAATAAAAAAATTTTTTTTAAAAAAAAAGGAATCCTTTATTCTATTTATATTATATAATTTAATATTTCGTGTATAAATTGCAATAATTAAAACCTTAATACTTAAAAAAGTTTAAAAATTCAATTTCATCAATAATATATGGAGTAGAATCAATTATCAAGTTAACAAATAGAATGGCAATAAATATAAATTAAAAACTTTCTATTTAAATATATAATAATATTACTTCAATCTTTTTCAAATATATATTTAATATATAATACAATATAATAAATTAATCAACTATAGTAGAATAATTAACAAAAAAAAAAAAAAAAAAAAAATTTATACTTATTTTAAAACTTCATTCCATTCATTACATTATATATATATTATAAGTTTATTCAATTCATTATATTATATATATATTATAAGTTTATTTAATTCATTATATTATTTATATTACCAGTTCATTTAATTCATTATATATTATAGATATATATTATAGATATATATTATAATATATATTTTCCATTTTATTCAATATTTAAGATTTTATTCTTTTTTTTTTTTTTATATTATTTCACAAAAGAAAAAGAAAAGAAAAAAAAATTGGAAAAAGAAAAAAAAAATAAAAATAAATGTATATACAAAAAATTAAATAAATAATTAAATGTTTAATTAAATACATAATTAATTAAAAATAATTGAATAATAAATAATAATTAATAATTAATAAGAAATAATAATTAATAAGAAATAATAATTAATAATAAATAATAAATAATAAAATCTTTTAGGTATCCACCTCTAATTCATTAATTATTATTCAAAAACCAAGCCAAAAAAAGAAAAATAATTCAGTAATCTGCCACCCTTTTTAGTTTTTTTTTTTTTTTTAAATATTTAAAAACTATTGATTTGTTCAAACAAAATATATATTAATAAATTTCTAGAAGATATGAACAATTGATATAATATTTATCATTTAATTATTTTAAATGTTATTTTTTTATTATTAGTTATTAGTTTATATATTACTTTTGTTCTATAATTCATTAATTTTTAAAAAATAAAAATATTTATTCATCATCATCATATCATAATAGTAAGAAAGCCTTTAATTAAAAAAATTTTTTTTTCATTACTATTTAAAATTTTTTTATTTAATTAAAAATAAAAAAAAAAAAAAGTTAATAAAAATAAAAAAAATATAAATTTTTTATTGAAAAAAAGATTTAAAATTTTAATTATAAATCTTTCATATTCACTTTACATATATTTTATTTTATGTATATTAATGACTATTTATTAGTACATCATTTAATGAAATAAAATAAACTATATATAAAAATAAAACATTTATCAATTTAATTAATAAAATTTACATTGTAAATAGATACTTTATCGATTTTAATTAATACTTTCTCCATAGAAACTTATTTACTACAATTTTATTTTAATTTAATACATTTCACTTAATACAATTCATTTAATACAATTCAATTAATACAATTCAATTAATACATTTTATTTTAGTTAGTACATAGTTGTAGTATAAAAGTTGAGCAACAATTTTTAATTAATAAGCATTTTTTTTTTTTATATAACCTATCTTTTTCTATTTTGGTTCATTATCTCTTCTTATGGGAACAAATATATATAATCAATAGCTAATGATTTAATTAAAGTTTAATGCATAATATATAGGATTAAACAATTTAAAACTTCTTTTTTAATTTATATTGAAGTACATTAGTACAATTATAAATTTATATGGAGTTTACCATATCAAAATATAAAGGGCATATACTACAAATTATCATTTCATTGTATTCATTAACTCTATTAACCTTATTTATATTAATGAACTTAATTAGTATTAAAAAAAAAAATTCTTTATATAAAATAATTTTAAAAAAAAAACTAAATTGTTTTACACAACAGAAAAAAAAATTTTCATTTAATCTAGAATTTAAATTAAAAATAAATTACTTGTGCAACATTCATAAATTAATTTTTTTAAAAAAAATTTTTTTGTATGGAGTTTTTGAATAATAATAACCCTTTTTTTTATTTAAATAATCTTTACTATTTTCATTTAGAGAGTATATTACATATATATTACATTTACATATATAATTATATTTTAATAGCACTCATAGCTATTAGAATAGTTTATTGTTAAATTTTATGTTTTTATATTAGAATATATATATTAAGTATAATGTTTCTTTAAATTTGAGGTTTCACAAAAAATAACTTTAAAAAATTTTTTCATTAGATAATAACCAAATTTATTATTATTTATTTATTTATTTATTTATTTATTTATTTATTTATTTATTTATTTATTTATTTATTTATTTATTTATTTATTTATTTATTATTTATTTATTATTTATTTATTTATTTATTTATTTATTTATTTATTTATTATTTATTATTTATTTATTATTTATTTATTTATTTATTTATTTATTTATTTATTATTTATTATTTATTTATTATTTATTATTTATTATTATTTAATTATTTAATTATTTAATTATTTAATTATTTATTATTTATTATTTATTATTTATTATTATTTAATTATTTAATTATTTAATTATTTAATTATTTATTATTTATTATTTATTTAGATAATTGGATAATTCAATTTTATCTTTATATTTTTTATCTATTTTGATTGATATTATCTCTTAATATATAAATTAACTGAAACATAAACAAAATTTTTATCTTTAATTACATATTCTTTTAATATATTCTTTTAATACATTGTTTTTTGTTTATATTATTCTGAATTTACCACCAAACCCTTCCCAATCGCGATTCAAACTACTACTTTATGGATTATTCAACTTTCTATATATATCCAATGTATTGTTTATTTTATTATTACTATGTATTCTATAATATCTTTAAAACTTTTATACTATTTTTTATAAAAAAAATTATATATATATAAATATATTTAAATAGATATAAATATTAACATTTAAATAGGCATACATTTAATAAATATAAATAGATATAAGTAGTATATATAGATATATAAATAGATATACATTTAAACCTTGTAAATATATAAATAGATGTAAATATAAATATATAAATAGAATATGCATTTAAAAAAATAAAAGAATAGCAAATGTTTAAGAATTTCTCCTATCTATCAATGTAACAATAATATATTAATTATATATTAAAATATAAATGAAAAGAATAAAAGATATAATTTGAGATACAAAATTCTAATCCTTCATTTGGAAATTTTTTTTTTCATAAAGAGGAGGAACCTATAGATTATGAATGAAATGAATTATGTAATATAAATATTAAATATTAAATTTAAATATTAAATAGAAATATTAAATATTAAATATTAAATAGAAATATTAAATATTAAATAGAAATTTAAATATTAAATATTAAATATTAAATAGAAATTTAAATATACATAAATATATCTGAAGAAGTATAAAAAAGATATAAATTAACTTTATATGAATATTTGTTATATTAAAATGCTTTTTTTTAAACATTGAACGAATAAAAAGAAATAAAAATAAAAATAAAAATTTAATACTATTTTTTTTCTTTTTTCTTTTTTCATTGAATAAAAAATGGCTATGAAATTTAAAGAATTAGAAGAAAAAGAGAAAAAAAAAAAAATTTTTTATTTTTATTTCTTTTATTTTAATCTAATTAAAAAAAAAAAAAAAACTTTAATAAATATAATTTATTTCTTCTTAACATGAAACTAAAGTCTAATAAAATATTATTTATTCATTCAATTCTTTATTCAATTATTTAATTATTTATTAATAAATATTTTTATCTATTTATTATTTATTATTTATTATTCAATTATTTATTATTTATTATTTATTATTTATTATTCAATTATTTATTATTTATTATTTATTATTTATTATTAATTATTAATTATTTATTATTTATTTATTATTTATTATTTATTTTTAATTATTATTATTTATTATTTATTATTTATTATTTATTATTTATTATTTATTATTTATTATTTATTATTTATTTATTATTTATTATTCAATTATTTATTATTTATTATTTATTATTTATTATTTATTATTTATTATTTATTATTCATAATTTATTATTTATTATTCATAATTTATTATTCATAATTTATTATTCATAATTTATTATTTAATTACTTATTATTCATTTATTATTTATTTATTATTTATTATTTATTATTTATTATTTATTATTTATTATTTATTATTCAATTATTTATTATTTATTATTTATTATTTATTATTTATTATTTATTATTTATTATTTATTATTTATTTATTATTTATTACTTATTACTTATTTATTACTTATTATTTATTATTTATTATTTATATTATTTATTATTTATTATTTATTATTTATTTATTTATTATTCATAATTTATTATTTATTATTTATTACTTATTTATTACTTATTATTTATTATTTATTATTTATATTATTTATTATTTATTATTTATTATTTATTATTTATTATTCAATTATTTATTATTCATAATTTATTATTTATTATTTATTATTCATAATTTATTATTTATTATTCAATTATTTATTATTCATAATTTATTATTCATAATTTATTATTTAATTACTTATTATTTATTATTTATATTATTTATTATTTATTATTTATAATTTATTATTTATTATTTATTATTTATTATTTATTATTTATTATTTATTATTTATTTATTTATTATTTATTATTTATTACTTATTTATTACTTATTATTTATTATTTATTATTTATATTATTTATTATTTATTATTTATTTATTATTTATTATTTATATTTATTATTTATATTTATTATTTATTATTTATTATTTATTATTTATTATTTATTATTTATTATTTATTATTTATTATTTATTATTTATTATTCATAATTTATTATTTAATTATTTTAATTATTATAGTTAATATTATTTAAATCAACCAATACTATAATTATATTAAAATGCAGAAAAAAAATTATTTACTTTTTTAATTTTTTTATATTTTTTTACTTTATGATACCAATAAAAGAAATTGGCAATGCTTAACATAAATTATTTATACAAAAAAAATTTAATTTTATAATGAATGCTATATTTTGTAATGAATGCTATATTTTGTAATGAATGCTATATTTTGTAATGAATGATAGATTTTGTAATGAATGCTATATTTTGTAATGAATGCTATATTTTGTAATGAATGCTATATTTTGTAATGAATGCTATATTTTGTAATGAATGCTATATTTTGTAATGAATGCTATATTTTGTAATGAATGATAGATTTTGTAATGAATGATAGATTTTGTAATGAATGATAGATTTTGTAATGAATGATAGATTTTGTAATGAATGATAGATTTTGTAATGAATGATAGATTTTGTAATGAATGATAGATTTTGTAATGAATGATAGATTTTGTAATGAATGATAGATTTTGTAATGAATGATAGATTTTGTAATGAATGATAGATTTTGTAATGAATGATAGATTTTGTAATGAATGATAGATTTTGTAATGAATGATAGATTTTGTAATGAATGATAGATTTTGTAATGAATGATAGATTTTGTAATGAATGATAGATTTTGTAAATAAAATTAAAGTATTAACAAATAAACACTTTTAACCCCATTTTTAAATGAACTTGAAAATGATTATAAAATAAAAAAAAAGAATTTTCTATTTCATTATATTATTATTATTATTATTATTACCAATGAACTTTTTACTAATTATTTATAGATAGTTTTATATATATATCATTTATTATTTATTCAATTATTCAATTATTTAATTATTTATTATTTATTATTTTTTATTTATTATTTATTATTTATTATTTATTATTTATTATCTATTATTTATTATTTATTTTTTATTATTTATTATTAATGATGTATTATTCAATTATTTATTATTTATTATTAATGATGTATTATTTATTATTTATTATTTATTATTTATTATTTATTATTTATTATTTATTATTTATTATTTATTATTTATTATTTATTATTTATTATTTATTATTTATTATTTATTATTTATTATTTATTATTTATTATTTATTATTTATTATTTATTATTTATTATTTATTATTTATTATTCATTTTTAATGTTATTAAAATTAATTATAAATAATTTTGTTATGTTCATCTTTATCTCCTTTGTCTTAATAATTTATGAATATGATTTTTAATTTCGTAATATTTTTTCTTCCTTAATAATTGGATAAATTTGAATAGTTTTAAATAAAAAGATTTAAATGAAATTCATTAAAAAAAAAAAAAAAAGTTAACTATGACTTTAGTGTATTTTTTTTAATCTATAATAAATTCTATTAAAAATAATAATAATAATAATAATAATAATAATAATAATAATAATAAAAACAAAGTGATTTATATATATACAATTCTGAAAAAAAAATGTAATCTATTTATAGAAATTATTTGTATAACTCTATCGCATTATTTATTTATTATAATAAAATTCTTTGTTTAATAAAACAGTTTAATGATTATTCTTTTTTTTTAAAAAAAAATAAAAAAAATAAAAAATAAATAAATAAATAAATAAATAAATAAATTAGTAAAAATAAAACTCTACATTAAAAAAAAATTAATAATAAATATATACTTTCAATAAATATTTTATTATATAACAAAATTTTGTTAATTTATATAAATTTTTATCTTCTCTATGTATAGATAATTTTTTTTTTTTTAAATGTATGAACATAGTTGAAATAATAATTTAAAAGAAATGGTTATGATTACAATTAAATGGAATAAATAATTGTTTAAATATTATAATAATATCATTTTGAAATAATTGAGTTTTTTTTTTTTTTTTTATATATATAATTAATTAAATGTCTATAAATAAAATAAATATTCTTTTTTTTGAAATTAAAAGATTAAAAGAAAAATATATTAAAAATAAAAAAGTTTAAACTATTTTAATATATATATATAGATATATATATATTTTTTTTAATGTTTTTGTACTAATAAAAATTTTTTTTTTTTCTCTCTCTTTTCTCTTTTCAATAGAACTTTCATTTTTATTTAATTTGATAAAATTTGGTAAAAATTTTTTATCATTTTTGTATGAATATATTCATATAAAATTAACAAAAGAACTATTTTTACCAATGATCAAAACTCATATTTATTACGATATTAATTATATTCATATACATATTCACATGTAACTTAAAATTTAAATAAATATTAGATATATATATATATATTTTTCTTTATTTTATCTTTACATGTCACTTTTTCTAATTTTTCATATGATACAAAAAAAAAAAAAAAAAAAAAAAAAAAAGGATAAATAGCTATAGGTTACTTTTTAATTACCTAAAAATAAAAATAAATAAATAAAAATTAAAAAAAAAAAAAAAAAAAAAAAAAAAAAAAAAAAAAAAAAAACAATTTTTATAAAAAAGTTTAAATAAATATAATAATATTTATACAATTGTATTAATATCCTACAAATAAATGAATATATATTATCCTCTACTAATATTCTAATATTATTCCATTTTATATTCCTTTTAAACTATTAACAAATTAATATTTTAAAATTAAAAAAAAAAAAAAAATTTTTTTCTTTCATTTAAGGATAGGGGTTATCACAAGATTAATAATAAATATATAAATCTTGCTTATTTCATAAGATAATATTTTATTTATAATATCTAATATAATTACTAATAAATAATTATACGCAATTATTGGTTACGTTCTTTTATTTTATATATATATATATTCTATAATTATTCATTTTCTTTATTTATTTCGAACATTAATTAATTTAATATAGTTTTGTTAACTTTCCAAAGTTAACCTATTCCATAATATAACATTTTATATTATATTTTTATGATCATTTAAAATTACATTTAAAGAAATCACAATAAAAATTTATTTTCGAGCTTATTCGAAAAAGAGAAGATCAGGAAGTAAAAGACAAAAACTTCTGATTTAGAAGCAATAAAATTATGGTTAGATGGAGTTAATTTGAATGCAATATTTGAGCGATACAAAGGGTGTTTTGAGTCTAGTGTACGACTTTACTGATATGATATGGGAGAAAACAAATACTTTCAATGGTTCAGATAGAGGAAGACCTTTTGTTAAATGCAAAAGGAAGAAATTAGAAAAATAAAAGGTTCATTTCAGGCTAATTTAGGCATCAATTTTTGAAAGAAGAAGCTGGTGAAAATGTTGTAATGGCAACTTTGAGTCGTCCTTGGCATTGGCATCAGCATATATATATATATATATATATCCTTTATTATTACAGAAACGGTAATCAGGTAGAAGAGTATTGGAAGGAATTATCAAAGTAGATATTGGACGTATTCTTAAAGGAGTATTTGGTCATGTTAAATGTAATTGGGATCCTTGTTTTATAAATCCAAGTGAGGCATGGCCCAAGAGCAATTTCAAAATAGATTTAAAATGAATCGACTGATGCCATAAATCACAGAGCAAAGGCTTTTTTTTTTTTTTTTGATTTTGAAACTAATCCGAATTCTCCTTAGGCAAAGAATTTATCAAGAATCAGGAGAGATAAATCCATCGATTATAAATTTTTCCATCTACATAAATTGATACTTTAGTGAAGCAATGTAATGATTTTACTAAAAAAAAAAAAAAAAAATAATGTATTCTAAAGGAACATTGGAATTTCATTTACCATGATTAATTATGTATATTTAAATTTGTCTTACGATTAATGAATATTTTTATTATAATTTATTTCAAATCGTCAATCCAAACCCTAATCAGGAATAAGAAATTTCCTTTAAACCCAAAAATATCTAATCTTGGAGGTGAGGTTTTGTTTGCCTATGAACTTTTTTTTTTTTTTTGTTTTATTGTGAACATATATATACACTTTATTTTTAAACATTACTTTTTTCTATTTTATATTACTATTTTTTTTAAAAAAAAAAAATATATATATATATACATATATATTATTTTCATATTTTATAAATAATATTTATTTATTATTATTATTTTTTTTTATTAATTCTGTGTTTTTTCTATATATATATATATATATATATATATATACATATTTTAATAAAAAAAAATTATTTATGTAATTAATAAATGAATAAATAAATAAAGATTAAAGTTCACAACAATTGCAACTATAATATATATATATATATATATATATATATATATATTTAATATCGATCCAAAATTCAAGTTAATCACATTATGTCAAATATACTTGTATACTTGACATAATTGTTATAAAAAAAAAATATTCATAAAATTATTTTTCTTTTAATAATAATAAATATTTTAATTATTAAATTAATAAATTTTTAAAATAATAAAAAATTCATTCTTCCATTATATATATATATTTATTTATTTATCTATTAAAATATTTGTATATAGAGTTCAATTTGTATTAAAAATATAAAGAAAAAAATATAAATAATAAACC
Source organism: Neocallimastix lanati (nom. inval.) (assembly GCA_016946835.1). Taxonomy (NCBI): domain Eukaryota; kingdom Fungi; phylum Neocallimastigomycota; class Neocallimastigomycetes; order Neocallimastigales; family Neocallimastigaceae; genus Neocallimastix; species Neocallimastix lanati (nom. inval.). Next base: position 342,036 of record JACVTC010000046.1, read on the forward strand.
ATTATTTGAATTTTTAAAGTCATTCATTTTAATTAATTTTTCATTTTATTATATAGATTCATCCCTTAGATATTAGAGATTAAGTGCTCTAACTATATTGAAAACTTATACCTATCTTCCAAAGGCTTGTGCAAGAGTTGATGGACAATTATCAGAATCATTTAGTATTAAGAAAGGTGTTCGTTACGGGTTGTCTTCTCCCCTCACCAATTTTATTTACCTTGTACATTAATGAACATTTTTAATAATTTTTAATAAATATGGAATTATGGAATCTCTATTGGTGATAAAAGCTGTTGTGGAGGTCTCTTTGCAGATGACACTGTGTTATAGGCTTCAACAAAATCTCAACTTAAGAAGTTGTTAAAATTTGCTCAGTAAGTGGACTAGAAATAATGAAATGCAATTTGGTATCAATAAATGTGCCAGTTTAGTAGTACGAGGGGGAAGTTTCAAGATTTCTTAATAATAATAACCCTACCTTTTTTTTTTATCTCTCAAATTCAAAGAGTTTACCTAAAAACGAAATTGCTAATACCTACTTAGGTGTACCTTTTTTTTTTTTTTTTTTTTTCAAATGATTAAGAAAATTGAAACCGATCATATAGAAAATGAATAAAAAAAGTCATAAAAGCACTTCTTTCCATTAAAGGTTTTCTTATAAGAATCCACATATTTACTATCCCTTATAAACGAATGTTATTTTCAGCTATAGTCATTGGACAAGTGTTCGTATTATGCCTAGGCACCTCTACTTGGATTGAACAAAAGAGAGAACGAGTAAAGTATACAGATAACCAATTAATATAGGATGATACTGGATTGAAGGATTTTTCTAATGGGGGAAATAGTTTTACCTTCCCTTTTTTTATTGTATTTCTAACCAACTTAACATTCCTCGTCTTTCAGGGCGAAAAATGGGTAATGGCTCAGGTAAGGTGTTTTTTTTTTTAAAAAAAAAAAAGTAAAATTTTAAGTAGACAAATTAGATAAATTTCCATTAAAAAAAAAAAAAGTAAAATTTTAAGTAGACAAATTAGATAAATTTCCATTAAAAAAAAAAAAAGTAAAATTTTAAGTAGACAAATTAGATAAATTTCCATTGGAAAAAAAAAAAAAAAAAAAAAAATTATGTATTAATAAATTATAAAAAATATTAATATTAATTGATATCTTTTAATAATATTTGTAATACTTAATAAATATCTGTAAATGAACTAAAAATAATATTAAAATGTTAGGATTCTTTATGAAGGAAGTCAATACAATAATATAATATATATATATAAATATTTTATATTTTATAATATTAAAATTTTTAATTCATATTTTTTACTTTATTATAATCTTTAAAATTTTAGTTAAACAACAATATAACCTAACCTTATATATATTAAAATTTTATCCAATCATTTCTTTGCTTTTTTTTTAAAAAATTAGTGTAGAATTTCATTATTTTTAAATTATTTTATATTATTTATATTATTAATAATTAAATACATATATAAAAAGATTTTAAACAAATCTTAATAAAAGTATATATAATGTTTAAGAAGTAAGTAAACGAAAGAGAACAATAATGAATAAAATGAATATAATTTATCAATTATAAATAAATAGTATTATTGTTAAATAATAATAATAATAATAACAATTTAATTTTATTATAAAAATAAAGGTTTTCTTATAGTGAGAATGTTAATGGTCATTCTCAAGTAAAATCATCAGTTCAAAGAGGTATTCGTGCAAAGATTTTAGAACAATATCCAAAGTTAGCCCCAGTTATTGATGATGTTATGCCAAAGAAGACTCCTTTAATTCAAATTAAATGGTATTAATTTTATAAATTATTATTATTTATATACATATAATATATACTCCGAAATTATTTTTATTTATTATTTTTAATTAAAAAATACTACTAATCAAAAATCTAAATTTTTTATTTTTGAAATCTATAATGAATAATATTGTTATTGTTATTGAATATTTATTATAACTATTTTATTAATATTTTTTTTTTTTTTATTTCTTTTCATTATTAAGTCATGATAGAATAACTTTAATTTCCATGAATAATGAAATTTTATTCTTTAACAGTTATGATGGTCCATACTACCCAAGTCTTAGACTTTTACATAAATGTAACATTAATCTTAAAAAATATTGATATTATAATTTTTTCAATTATTTTGTATTATTAAATTAATCTAATAACTAATTTATTATTATTATTATTATTATTATTATTATTATTATTTTTATAAATTCTATATACTTATATATACATATATACATATATTAATAATTAATAATAAATAATTATCTTATTTTTTTCTTTTTTTTATTTTAATATATTAAAATAAATAAAATCAAATTATTAATTTTGAAATAAATTTTATGCATAAATAACTATTTATCAATAATATCACAATCTTCATTTAATTTCAAAATAATTATAATTTATTTCAATGAATATATATAAATTTTAATTAACAAAAAATAATAAAGATCCAGATATGATGCCAAAGGTTCAAGTTGATAGAGGTGCCATTAAATTCATTTTATCTGGTGCTAACATTATGTGTCCAGGTCTTACTTCTCCAGGAGCTAGAATGGATGAATCTCTTCCAGCAGATACTATTGTTGCCGTCTTTTGTGAAGGAAAACAACATGCCATTGCTGTTGGTGTTACAAAACTCTCTACTGATGACATGTATATTTTTATTTTTTATTATTATTTATTTTATTTTATTTTATTTTATAATTTTAATTGTAAAAAGGACCTTTATTATTATTATTATTCAAAATAATTAGTGGTTTTTTATTTTTTATTTTATAATTATTTTACAAAATTATTAACAACATCAATTTGAATAAGCAATATTATGATGAAAAGATAACAAATTTTAGTAAAAAAAAAAAAAAAAAAAAAAAAATGAATGATAAAAGTATAAACATCGATTTGAATTAAAAATTAAATCAATAATGTTTGAAAAAAAAGAAAACAAAATTTCAGTAAGGAATATAAAAGAAGGATTATTATAATTGTAAAAAAGATTAAAAAGGTTTTTATATGAAGAATAATCATTAAATTAAATTGAATTAATAGAAATAAAGTCAATAATATTAAAAATGAAAAAAAAGTCATATTAATAAAATTCCAATAATGAAAACAAAGAAGATTTTAAAATTATTATACAAATTTATTATTTAATGCCAATTACATTTCATAAATATAAATAATTTTTTAACATAATTTGAAATGAATTAAATTGAAATTTTGAATTGTTAAAATAAAATTTATTCATAATAATGGGTGATTTCAAATGAAATTTTTTAAAAATGCATAAATTATCATTAATTTTTTTTTTTTTTAATTTCTTGAAACAATTATAATCATTAATAAACAGAAAGCTACAAAATATCAATTTAATAACAATATCATTATCACATTTAATAATCAATATTTATTAAAAGAAATTAGAGAATTTTGAATGATTACTTTAATTATTTAAATAAATTAAACACGAATAAAATTATTAGTAGTATTAATAATAATAATAATAATAATATTATTATTATTATTATTATAATTTTATTTTTATTATTATTATTAATTTCTTTTTTAAATAGTAATATTGGAAAAATAATATATTGAATTTAATTCTAACCGTTATTATTATTATATATATATATATACTTAAATAGTCGTAAGATTAACAAGGATATTGGTATTGAAACTATTCATTATCTTAATGATGGTCTTTGGAAGAGCAAGGTTGATGCTTAAAGCAAGCAACAAAATTTTCTATAACTTAATACGAATGATATACTAAAAAAAAAAAAAAGTTTTTTTTTGTAAATAATATAAAAGAAAAATATTATCAAAGTACTATTATAATATTATAATATCTATAAATATTATTACATTAAAAACTGATTTAAAAAAAAAAAAAAAAAAAAAAAATAATAATAATAATAATAATACAATTTATATTAATAATAAATTTAAAAATATAATATAAATTAATAAAAAATAATAATAATAATAATAATAATAATAAAAATTATTAAAAATTTTATATTAATTTTAAAAACTATATATATATATATATATATTTAATCTTTTATTTTTTTGTTTTTTTTTAAATGAATTTTATATTTTATTACTTTTTAAAGTTATTTTATAACCATATTCATTATTTATTTAATACCTACTTTTCAACAAAATTTATTTATTTAATATATTATATTTTAGTTATTTTCTGTTGTGATATAGATAGTTATTTAATTTATTATTATTATAATCATCAATTATTTTTATTTTTCTATCTTTAAACAAAATATGTTTAAGTATTTTATATCAAATTTTTATTATCATTTTATTTTAATTTTTTTTTTCCCCTATTTATTTATTCTCCTTCTTTCTTTCTTTTAGAAAAGAAAAAAAAAAAAAAAAAAAAATACAGTATATAATAATAATTTTAATAAAATAATAATAGTAATAATAATAATAATAATAATAATAATAATAACAATATTTTTTTTTTTTTTTTTTTTTTTATTTTTATAGATTGATGATGTATTATATTAGTAATACCTTTGATCAAAAATTTCAACAAATAATTAATAATTAAAATTAATAATTATATTAAAAATAATTCTTTTTTTGTTTTAATTTTTTTTTTATAATTTTTTTTTTTAAATAGTATATTAATGGCTTCATTATTATATCAAAGTTATGTAATATGTATATATCATATATTCAAAGATTAAAAGCTTTATTATTATTATTATTATTATTTATTATTATTATTATTTATTATTATTATTATTATTATTAAAAGTCTTTTTTTTTTTTTTTTTTTTTTTTTTTTTTTTATATAATATATGTATATATGTAGATAGAAGGAATGTTTTTTTTTTATTAATATTATTCATAACATAACCTTTCACAAATAAATGGAATAATTAATATTATCTTTTATTTAAGGGGAGTGTGCATTTCGAAAATTTTTATTACATAAATTTGTATTTTGTTGTATGGCTTAAATAATTTTAATATTAAGCCACTTAATTTTATTAAAAATTTAATGAATAATAATTAATTAATTAAATAAATAAAATTACAATTCTCAAAAATTTTCAAACACGTAATCTTACGTGGGGCGTATATCTAATTGTATCATAAATTTGTGGCTTTTTTCTACATTTTTAAAAAGTCATATATTCACAATATGGCGTGAATAATAAATGTGGTGATATTTTATGACGAAAATTTATAAGCCACCAAGAATTTGGCGAAATTCAACTGGACGAAATTCAACTTTTGGCGAAATACAACACTTCAATAAATAATAATTAGGTTAGGTATTTCTATTTAACATTGAAAAATAAAATAAAAATAAATTAACATTTTATTTTTTAATGCTTAAAAAAAAAAAAAAAAAAAAAAAAAATAAGAAATAAGAAAACTTTTTTTTTAAACATTGAAAAATAAAATAAAAATAAGAAATAAGAAAATTTTTTTTTTAAACATTGAAAAATAAAATAAAAATAAATTAACATTTTATTTTTTAATGCTTAAAATAAAAAAAAAAAAAAAAAAATAAGAAATAAGAAAACTTCTTTTTTAAACATTAAAAAATAAAATAAAAATAAATAAATAAAATAGTAAATAAAGAAATAATAAATAATTAATAATTAAATAATTATTTAAATAATTATATAATTAATTAAAAAAAGGTTTATTATTTTAAATATTAAAAAAAAAAAAAAAAAAAAAAAGTTTCAAAGCATTTAAAAGTATATTTATTAAAATATTTTATTGAAAAATTTTAATTATTAATGGAAGACAATATAGAAATTGAAATAAGTGAAACAAATCGAGGAAATGAACAAATTATTATTAATAAAAAACACAAATTTAATTTTTCATTTCAAAGGAAAGATAAATCAAAAATTTATAGATGCACTGAATATAAGACTTTAAATAAATGTAAATCTTTAATTATTTTAAATGATAAAAAGGAGGTTTTAAAATATGAAAGTTTACATAACCATCTCGAAAAAGAAATTGATGTGTCTATATCGGTAGCAAAGCATAAAATTAAGGAAGAAATTAAGAAAAATTCAATTCCTATGGATATAAAACCTAAACATATATTTAATGCCGTTTTTCAAGAAATGAGACTTATATGTCCCGAATATAGTACAATTAGATCCCAAATAATAAGAAATATAAATAAACAATTTCCTCCAAACATAAAAAGTTTTGATGATATTCCCATTGAATCAGAATATTATAAAACGAAAAGAAATGAAAATTTTATGATATTTAAAAATACTGATCTAATAATCTTTCAATCACCATTCTAAGCATATTTATTTTCGAATTATCATAAAAATATATTTGCGGACGGTACATTTTATGCAGCACCGAAATTTAGTTATCAGTTATTTATAACAAGAACTTATGTTGGGGAATTTAATATGTTTTACACTACTTCCATTTCTATATTAAAAAATAAAAAACAATCTACATATGAAACATTATTTAAAGAAATAAAAAAAAAATCCAAATAAATTTAGGAGTAATACATTAATTACTACAATTAATTTTCATTGTGATTTTGAACAAGGTATATCTAATGTCGCAAAAAAAGTTTTTCCCAATATAAATATTAAATATTGTGTTTGGCATTATAAAAGATCATTAGAAAAACAAAAAAATATATTATGTTATCATGAAGTGAAGAATAATAATGATATATATATTTATTATAAAGCTATTTCGAACTTACCGTTTATAAACCCTAACTATATATTTGATTTTTATATTATAATAAAAAGAATTTGTCAAAAAAAAAAGTATAATAATTTTCTACAATTTTAAGAATATTTTAATAAAAATTATTTACTTAAGTATAATGTTAATAATTGGAATTATTATGAAAATATAGAGCGTTTAACAAACAATGCATCAGAATCTTATAATAGCTACTTAAATAATATATTTCCAAATAAACCTTTATTTTATAAATTAATATATATATTAAAAGAAGAAGAAAACTTATCTTATAATGATTATCAAAGGAGAACTAAAGGAAATTAGAAAAAAAAGCAAAAAATATTTAGTGCAACTAATGAAATTAAAATTTTAATTGAAAATTACAAAAGTAAGGAAATAAATTTATTTTATAATGAATGCAACAGAAATGAATTAATTAAATTATGGAAAGAATGTTTAATTGATTTAAACGATATAAATATTAATTTAAAATAAATAATCTTAATTTAAAAAATTGCTAGAAAAATAAAAATTTATTTATTTTAAATTTATATTTATAATCGTTTAAATAATAATTAAATAATCTTAATTTAAAAAAATGCTAGAAAAAATTATTTATTTACCTATTGTGTTTATTTAATAATCTTAATAGAAATTATCTTTTAGTTATTTTTATTAAGTAATTTATAACTAAAATCGATTTATTTGATACTAGTTAAAATTTTATTAATATTAATATCAATATTATATAATTATAAATTTTATTAATATCAATATCAATATTATATAATTATAAATTTTATTAATATCAATATCAATATTATATTATTATAAATTTTATTAATATCAATATACTTTTCAAAATTAATAATGTTATTAAAAATATTAAATTCAATAAAAGATTTTTATTATTTTATTAAAATTATAATTGTTATTATTATATAATAATAATAATTGATTCATATTGATCAAACATTATAAATATTACTATGTAAATAATAAATTATTTTAATAGGATCAATTATTCAACTCTTATTGTTTTAATTTTTAATTCTTATATCATTTAAATTAATATATATATATATATATATATATATATCGTTTATGAAAATATGAATTATAAATAATTAAAATTATTTACTTTTCATTTAAATTTTTTTATTTACTATAATAAAGTATAATAATTAAAAGACAAACGTTATTATAACTAAATTTTTTTTTTTTAGAAAAATAAATGAAAAAAAATTAAAATATATAAGATTCTTGTATATGTAAAATAATTATTATATTTTATTTTATTTTATTTTATTTTATTCAATCTGTACTTTATATTTATATTCTACTATTTATTTTATTTTATTTTATTTTATTTTATTTTATTTTATTTTATTTTATTCAATCCGTACTTATATTTATGTTTCTACTATTTATTTTATTTTATTCAATCTATACTTATATTTATATCCTACTATTTATTTTATTTTATTTTATTCAATCTGTACTTCATATTTATATTTCTACTATTTATTTTATTTTATTTTATTTTATTCAATCTGTACTTTCTTATTTAATATTCTACTTTTTATTTTATTTTATTTTATTTTATTTTTTTTATTTTATTTTATTTTATTTTTTTTATTTTATTTTATTTTATTCAATCCGTACTTTCTTATTTTAATATTCTACTTTTTTTTTTATTTTATTTTATTTTATTTTATTTTATTTTATTCAATCTGTACTTCATATTTATATTTCTACTATTTATTTTATTTTATTTTATTTTATTTTATTTTATTCAATCTGTACTTTATATTTATATTCTATTATTTATTTTATTTTATTTTATTTTATTTTATTTTATTTTATTTTATTTTATTTTATTTTATTTTATTTTATTTTATTTTATTTTATTTTATTAAATCTGTACTTTATATTCATATTTCTACTATTTATTTTATTTTATTTTATTTTATTTTATTTTATTTTATTTTATTTTATTTTATTCAATCTGTACTTTCTTATTTAATATTCTACTTTTTATTTTATTTTATTTTATTTTATTTTATTTAATTCAATCTGTACTTCATATTTATATTTCTACTATTTATTTTATTTTATTTTATTTTATTTTATTCAATCTGTACTTTATATTTATATTCTATTATTTATTTTATTTTATTTTATTTTATTTTATTTTATTTTATTCAATCTGTACTTTATATTCATATTTCTACTATTTATTTTATTTTATTTTATTTTATTTTATTTTATTTTATTTTATTCAATCTGTACTTTCTTATTTAATATTCTACTTTTTATTTTATTTTATTTTATTTTATTTTATTTTATTTAATTCAATCTGTACTTCATATTTATATTTCTACTATTTATTTTATTTTATTTTATTTTATTTTATTTTATTTTATTTTATTTTATTCAATCTGTACTTTATATTTATATTTCTACTATTTATTTTATTTTATTTTATTTTATTCTATTTTATTTTATTCAATCTGTACTTTATATTTATATTTCTACTATTTATTTTATTTTATTTTATTTTATTCTATTTTATTTTATTCAATCTGTACTTTATATTTATATTTCTACTATTTATTTTATTTTATTTTATTTTATTTTATTTTATTTTATTCAATCTGTACTTCATATTTATATTTCTACTATTTATTTTATTTTATTTTATTTTATTTTATTTTATTCAATCTGTACTTCATATTTATATTTCTACTATTTATTTTATTTTATTTTATTTTATTTTATTTTATTTTATTTTATTTTATTTTATTCAATCTGTATTTTCTGTTGATAATATAAAAAAGGTATTAATGTATAAATAATAATTAATAATATTTAAAATAAAATAAAAAAAATATAATAATTATTTTATATATGTAGTAATTATATATATATATATATATTTTTATTTAATTTTCTAAAAAAAATTTTTTTAGTCATAATAAACGTTTGTCTTTTTTATTTTTATTATTATTTAGAAATTTATTTATTCATTTATAATTTATTTATTCATTTATTTATTTATTACATTATAATACGCCATGTTTTCCGAAATGTACTACAACAAAATACAAATTTATGTAATAAAAATTTTCGAAATGACACACCCCCAAATTTTTTTTTATTTTATTTTAAATATTATTAATTATTATTTATACATTAATACCTTTTTTATATTATCAACAGAAAATACAGATTGAATAAAATAAAATAAAATAAAATAAAATAAAATAAAATAAAATAAAATAAAATAAAATAAAATAAATAGTAGAAATATAAATATGAAGTACAGATTGAATTAAATAAAATAAAATAAAATAAAATAAAATAAAATAAAAAGTAGAATATTAAATAAGAAAGTACAGATTGAATAAAATAAAATAAAATAAAATAAAATAAAATAAAATAAAATAAATAGTAGAAATATGAATATAAAGTACAGATTGAATAAAATAAAATAAAATAAAATAAAATAAAATAAAATAAAATAAATAATAGAATATAAATATAAAGTACAGATTGAATAAAATAAAATAAAATAAAATAAAATAAATAGTAGAAATATAAATATGAAGTACAGATTGAATTAAATAAAATAAAATAAAATAAAATAAAATAAAAAGTAGAATATTAAATAAGAAAGTACAGATTGAATAAAATAAAATAAAATAAAATAAAATAAAATAAAATAAAATAAAATAAAATAAATAGTAGAAATATGAATATAAAGTACAGATTTAATAAAATAAAATAAAATAAAATAAAATAAAATAAAATAAAATAAAATAAAATAAAATAAAATAAAATAAAATAAAATAAAATAAAATAAAATAAATAATAGAATATAAATATAAAGTACAGATTGAATAAAATAAAATAAAATAAAATAAAATAAAATAAATAGTAGAAATATAAATATGAAGTACAGATTGAATAAAATAAAATAAAATAAAATAAAATAAAATAAAATAAAATAAAAAAAAAGTAGAATATTAAAATAAGAAAGTACGGATTGAATAAAATAAAATAAAATAAAAAAAATAAAATAAAATAAAATAAAAAAAATAAAATAAAATAAAATAAAATAAAAAGTAGAATATTAAATAAGAAAGTACAGATTGAATAAAATAAAATAAAATAAAATAAATAGTAGAAATATAAATATGAAGTACAGATTGAATAAAATAAAATAAAATAAATAGTAGGATATAAATATAAGTATAGATTGAATAAAATAAAATAAATAGTAGAAACATAAATATAAGTACGGATTGAATAAAATAAAATAAAATAAAATAAAATAAAATAAAATAAAATAAAATAAAATAAATAGTAGAATATAAATATAAAGTACAGATTGAATAAAATAAAATAAAATAAAATAAAATATAATAATTATTTTACATATACAAGAATCTTATATATTTTAATTTTTTTTCATTTATTTTTCTAAAAAAAAAAAATTTAGTTATAATAACGTTTGTCTTTTAATTATTATACTTTATTATAGTAAATAAAAAAATTTAAATGAAAAGTAAATAATTTTAATTATTTATAATTCATATTTTCATAAACGATATATATATATATATATATATATTAATTTAAATGATATAAGAATTAAAAATTAAAACAATAAGAGTTGAATAATTGATCCTATTAAAATAATTTATTATTTACATAGTAATATTTATAATGTTTGATCAATATGAATCAATTATTATTATTATATAATAATAACAATTATAATTTTAATAAAATAATAAAAATCTTTTATTGAATTTAATATTTTTAATAACATTATTAATTTTGAAAAGTATATTGATATTAATAAAATTTATAATAATATAATATTGATATTGATATTAATAAAATTTATAATTATATAATATTGATATTGATATTAATAAAATTTATAATTATATAATATTGATATTAATATTAATAAAATTTATAATTATATAATATTGATATTAATATTAATAAAATTTTAACTAGTATCAAATAAATCGATTTTAGTTATAAATTACTTAATAAAAATAACTAAAAGATAATTTCTATTAAGATTATTAAATAAACACAATAGGTAAATAAATAATTTTTTCTAGCATTTTTTTAAATTAAGATTATTTAATTATTATTTAAACGATTATAAATATAAATTTAAAATAAATAAATTTTTATTTTTCTAGCAATTTTTTAAATTAAGATTATTTATTTTAAATTAATATTTATATCGTTTAAATCAATTAAACATTCTTTCCATAATTTAATTAATTCATTTCTGTTGCATTCATTATAAAATAAATTTATTTCCTTACTTTTGTAATTTTCAATTAAAATTTTAATTTCATTAGTTGCACTAAATATTTTTTGCTTTTTTTTCTAATTTCCTTTAGTTCTCCTTTGATAATCATTATAAGATAAGTTTTCTTCTTCTTTTAATATATATATTAATTTATAAAATAAAGGTTTATTTGGAAATATATTATTTAAGTAGCTATTATAAGATTCTGATGCATTGTTTGTTAAACGCTCTATATTTTCATAATAATTCCAATTATTAACATTATACTTAAGTAAATAATTTTTATTAAAATATTCTTAAAATTGTAGAAAATTATTATACTTTTTTTTTGACAAATTCTTTTTATTATAATATAAAAATCAAATATATAGTTAGGGTTTATAAACGGTAAGTTCGAAATAGCTTTATAATAAATATATATATCATTATTATTCTTCACTTCATGATAACATAATATATTTTTTTGTTTTTCTAATGATCTTTTATAATGCCAAACACAATATTTAATATTTATATTGGGAAAAACTTTTTTTGCGACATTAGATATACCTTGTTCAAAATCACAATGAAAATTAATTGTAGTAATTAATGTATTACTCCTAAATTTATTTGGATTTTTTTTTATTTCTTTAAATAATGTTTCATATGTAGATTGTTTTTTATTTTTTAATATAGAAATGGAAGTAGTGTAAAACATATTAAATTCCCCAACATAAGTTCTTGTTATAAATAACTGATAACTAAATTTCGGTGCTGCATAAAATGTACCGTCCGCAAATATATTTTTATGATAATTCGAAAATAAATATGCTTGGAATGGTGATTGAAAGATTATTAGATCAGTATTTTTAAATATCATAAAATTTTCATTTCTTTTCGTTTTATAATATTCTGATTCAATGGGAATATCATCAAAACTTTTTATGTTTGGAGGAAATTGTTTATTTATATTTCTTATTATTTGGGATCTAATTGTACTATATTCGGGACATATAAGTCTCATTTCTTGAAAAACGGCATTAAATATATGTTTAGGTTTTATATCCATAGGAATTGAATTTTTCTTAATTTCTTCCTTAATTTTATGCTTTGCTACCGATATAGACACATCAATTTCTTTTTCGAGATGGTTATGTAAACTTTCATATTTTAAAACCTCCTTTTTATCATTTAAAATAATTAAAGATTTACATTTATTTAAAGTCTTATATTCAGTGCATCTATAAATTTTTGATTTATCTTTCCTTTGAAATGAAAAATTAAATTTGTGTTTTTTATTAATAATAATTTGTTCATTTCCTCGATTTGTTTCACTTATTTCAATTTCTATATTGTCTTCCATTAATAATTAAAATTTTTCAATAAAATATTTTAATAAATATACTTTTAAATGCTTTGAAACTTTTTTTTTTTTTTTTTTTTTTTAATATTTAAAATAATAAACCTTTTTTTAATTAATTATATAATTATTTAAATAATTATTTAATTATTAATTATTTATTATTTCTTTATTTACTATTTTATTTATTTATTTTTATTTTTATTTTTTATTTTATTTTATTTTTTTTTTTTTTTAATGCTTAAAAAATAAATTTTTATTTATTTTTATTTTATTTTTTAATGTTTAAAAAAGAAGTTTTCTTATTTCTTATTTTTTTTTTTTTTTTTTTTTTTTTTTAAGCATTAAAAAATAAAATGTTAATTTATTTTTATTTTATTTTTCAATGTTTAAAAAAAAAGTTTTCTTATTTCTTATTTTTATTTTATTTTTCAATGTTTAAAAAAAAAGTTTTCTTATTTCTTATTTTTTTTTTTTTTTTTTTTTTTTTTTAAGCATTAAAAAATAAGTTAATTTATTTTTATTTTATTTTTCAATGTTAAATAGAAATACCTAACCTAATTATTATTTATTGAAGTGTTGTATTTCGCCAAAAGTTGAATTTCGTCCAGTTGAATTTCGCCAAATTCTTGGTGGCTTATAAATTTTCGTCATAAAATATCACCACATTTATTATTCACGCCATATTGTGAATATATGGCTTTTTAAAAAATGTAGAAAAAGCCACAAATTTATGATACAATTAGATATACGCCCCACGTAAGATTACGTGTTTGAAAATTTTTGAGAATTGTAATTTTATTTATTTAATTAATTAATTATTATTCATTAAATTTTTAATAAAATTAAGTGGCTTAAAATTAAAATTATTTAAGCCATACAACAAAATACAAATTTATGTAATAAAAATTTTCGAAATGACACACCCCCTTTATTTAATCAATTATATTCATTATGTGGCACAAATTAATCACATGATCTAACCATCAACGGCTAATATAATATTAAAAAAAATTTAAAAATTTTTTAGATTTATAGCTAGTATTAAAAAACTCCTCAAGTAAATAATACAATTAATTTTTTATCTTCATTTAATTTCCCAATTTTTTTTTTTTTATATATAACTTTTATGATTTTATCATTTAATTTTTTAATTTTAGTTTTAATTTTGTTTTAATTTTCTATACATAAATAATTATTAATTAGTATATATATATAAAATTACTATATTATGGTTTATTCAATTCTTTATTTTTATTTCTACATTTCTTAATTCATATTAGAATATTAAAATTGGTTAAGATATGAATTATAAATAGTTAAATAGAATAAATCACATAAAAATAGATCAATTATTTTATATAAATAAATTGGAATGAAATGAAATGATTGATGAATTTCTTGTATTAAATTTTAATATCTAAAATAATTTAATTATGACCAAAAAGTAAACCGTTTTTTTTTTTTTTTTTTTTTTTTTTATCATCATTATATTATTATTTATATTTTATATATAACATATATAATTTATATATAAACATTATAACATAATATTGTAAAATATATAATATTATAAAATATTTACTTAATCTACATATAGTTTAGATCTTTAATTTTTTTTTTAATTTAATTATTTTTATTTTTTTTATTTTTATTTATTATTATTTTTTTTTATTATTTTATTTTTATTTTTATTTGGTTTAATCTTCATATTAACTTTTTTTTTTTCTTTCATATTAACAGTAAACAGTTTTAACTGCTATCTTTCTTAAACAATCTTCCTTTTTTTATTATTCATGATGCTATATTAAAAATATTAATTTAATAAATATTATGAATTATCCATGTATATTATAATACATTGAATAATATATTATATTAATTTTAATTTAATTTAATTTAATTTTTTTCTTTTTTTTTTTTTTACGTGTTGGATTTATTTTGATGATTAATTTTTAATTAAGAAAATATTAAATCAATTTAAAGATTAAAATATATGAACGAATTAAATTTAGTATAATCCATATATTAATAATTATATCATCTTTTAATAAGTGATTAATCAATTTTAATAAATAGAAAAATATATTATGAATAGTAAGAATAAATAAATAAATAAATACAAAAATAAATAAATAAATAAATAAATGAATAATAAATGAATAATAAATAATAAATAAATAATAAACAATAAATAATAAATAATAAATAATAAATAATAAATAATAAATAATAAATAATTAATAAATAATAAATAATAAATAATAAATAATAAATAATAAATAATAAATAATAAATAATAAATAATAAATAATAAATAATAAATAATAAATAATAAATAATAAATAATAAATAATAAATAATAAATAATAAATAATAAATAATAAATAATAAATAATAAATAATAAATAATAAATAATAAATAATAAATAATAAATAATAAATAATAAATAATAAATAATAAATAATAAATAATAAATAATAAATAATAAATAATAAATAATAAATAATAAATAAATAAATAAATAAATAAATAAATATATATATATATGTATACAAATAAATAATAATAATAATAAATAATAAATAAATAAATAAATAAATAAATAAATAAATTATGGAGATTTAATAATCCTTTTTTATTGATAAATTATTAATAATAAATTAATAATAATAATATTATTAATTGTTTATATTACTTATATATAATGATATAAAATTTTTGTATTAATAATTATTTAACTTTTATTTTCTTATTTTTTTACTCTTTTTTTTTTTCTTCTTTAATAAGAAAAAAATTATTTTTTTTTTAAAAAAATAAAAAGAAAAAATAAATAAAATTAAACTAAAAAAAAAAAAAAAGAAAAAAGGGAAAGAAGTGTATAAAAAATATTAGAATATAAATAATAAATATTTATTATTCTATTTGGGTGTTTATATTATTTTTTCTCTATATTCACTGTATATTTGTTTTTAATCCTTTTTTTTTTCCCCTTTTATTTATTTTTTATTTTTAAATAAAGATTATTATTTATTAGTTTATAAAAAAAAAAAAAAATTTTTTTTGATTCCATAATTATTTTTTTTTATTTTATTTTTATTTGAAATAAATAATTATAATAATAGAAAGAGAAAAAAACAAATAAAATCAATTCTAATAACAAAAGTGCTATTCATTTCTTTAAATAATATTAAAGGTTAATAAATATATTTTACTACTAAAAAAAAAACAATAAATAAAAGAAAATAAAAATAAAATCCATCATACAAAAAAAAAAAAAAAAAAAAAGAATAAAAAAAAAACATAAAATTAAGAATAAACATACACGTTCTCATAATTTATATATTAAAATAGTTAATTTATCATAATGTTTCAACGTAAAATTTCAAATAGTTTTAAGAAGTTTGATGCTTATGCTAAACCTCTTGATGATTTCAAAGTAAAAACTTTCTCTGGTGGTGCTGGTAAATATTTAAAATAAATAAAAATTTAAATTTTTCAAAAATACAAAAAAAAAAAAAATATATATATATATATATATATCATTATCATTATCATTATTATATATAAATATAAAAAAAAAATTTTTTTGTAAATAAATTAATTTCAGAAATCTAATTTATTATTATTATTTTTTAATTTAAAATTAAAATTAATTTTATTATATATAATCTTTAAATAAAATGTATATAAAAAATGGAATATTTTAATATATAAATAAAAATTAATTTTATTTATTTATTTATAAAGTTACCATTATCAGTACTATTATTATTGTATTCTTATTCATTAGTGAATTTTTGGATTATCGTCAAATTCATATGGAACCAATATTGACTGTTGATAAAGCAAGAAAAGAAAGAATGTCAATTTACATGAATATTACCTTCCCACACATGCCTTGTTATTGTATGTTAAATGAAATGAATTTTTTTTTATTATATATATAAATGTAAAAAAAAAGATATTATATATATATTTAGTAGTAGTAACTAATTGATATAATGCTTATTTTTTTTATATTATAATTTTGTATAAATAATAATGAAATTTCTCTATTATTTATGATCCTAATATAAATATAAAAATTTTATAGTATTAAGTGTTGATGTTATGGATGTTGCTGGTGAACAAGTATATATATATATATATATATTTTTTTTTTTTTTTTGTTTGATGTTATAATAAATTACTTAATAATTGACATTATTTATTTGTTTATAATTTATATTTTTTTTTATTCGTAATTTTTTTTTTATAACATTTAAAATAATATATATTAATCAATTAAAAATAATAATTTTTTTAAAAAAAATTATAGCAAAATGATATTGAACATGATGTTTACAAGACCAGATTAGATCCATATGGAAATGTCATTGAATCTGAAGCCTCATGTATATTGCTTTAAATATTATTATATATACATTAAAGATAATATAATATATTATTATTGTTATTTTATATTAATTTTTATAATTATTTAAAATATTAAATCTATATATTATATAGTTGTTGGTGAATCCGAAATTGAAGGTGACCAAGATGCTGAATTACCACCAAATTACTGTGGTTCTTGTTATGGTGCTCGTAGAGGATGTTGTAATAGTTGTGATGAAGTTAAGGAAGCCTATGCTGCTAAGGGTTGGTCATTTAATAGTCCAGGAAAAGTTGAACAAGTAAATTTTAAATTTTAAACATATATATTTATTTTTTATTTAATTATTATTATTATTATTATTATTATTTTTTCTTTTTTAACAATATAAATATGAATATGATATGTATATTTTTTTTATGTGTTTATTATATTTAAAATTTATTATTTTCACTCAAGTATTCATTTATATTTTTATTAATAAATATATATATATATATATATATATTTTTTTTTTTAATATAAACTTTTTTTTTTTTAGTGTGTAAGAGAAGGTTATGGAAAAAAGGTTGAAGAACAAAAGAATGAAGGTTGTAATGTCCATGGTGTTGTTAATGTTAATAAGGTTGCTGGAAACTTCCACTTTGCGTAAGTAAAAAAAAAAAAAAAATAAAATAAAATAAAATAAAAAGTATATAAATATAAGTTTATTAAATAATTTATAAATTTAGAGATACAAATTTATAATATAATATTAATGTAATTTTTCTTTTTTATTTATTTTTTTTATTTATTTATTTCTTTTTTATTTTTATATATAGTCCAGGTAAGAGTTTCCAACAAAATGGTATGCACGTACATGATCTTCAACAATTCTACAAGTCAACAGATTTTGATTTCAGTCACATTATTCACAGCATTTCATTTGGTAAGAGTCATGAAAAGATCTTTAATCCACTTGATAATATTCAAAAGGAAACTGATATTTGTAAGTATATAATATATATTTTAAATAATAATAATTATAATAGTAATATCAATTTAATGGAATTAAAATTCTTAATTTTTATTTATATATTATATAATTATAATTAAATATTCATGATAATAATTAAAAATTAATAGCAAGATATCAATTCCAATATTTCCTTAAGGTTGTTAGTACTAAAACTGTTTATTTAAATGGTGAAGAAGAGTCTAGTAATCAATATTCTGTTACTGAACATGATCAAGATTTCTCTATTGGTTCTGGATCTTATGGTTTACCAGGTAAAAAATATTTTATTATTATTAATTATTATAATTTAAATTAATTAAAAATATATATATATATATATACATAATATTGTTAATATGATAAATAAATATAATATATAAATATAATATATACATTAAATATTTATTTAATATTAATCATTATACTATTTTTAAATATTTTTAAATATTTTTAAATGATAAAATTTATAATTTTTAAAATAATTTTAATTTTAAAATATGTTCATAAAATATATATTACAACAATAACAACAACAACAATAATAATAATGATAATAATTTAAAATAAAAGGTGTATTCTTCAATTTCGAAATTTCTCCAATGTTAGTTACCTACACTCAACAAAGAAAATCATTTACTAGTTTCTTAACCGGTGTTTGCGCTATTGTTGGTGGAGTTTTCACTGTTGCAGGAATGATTGATTCATTTATTTACACTGCTGAAAAGAGATTAAAGAAGAAAATTGAATTAGGAAAGGCTAGCTAAATTTATTTTTTTTTATATATATATTAAGTTAGAAAGAAAATCGAAAATCAGTATTAAATACTATGTAAACAATTTATATGATTAGAAATTATTACTACTACTGCTACAAAATAAATAAATAAATAAATGAATGATAATAATAAAAAATATAATAATAATATAAAAATATATAATAAAAATAAAATTAAAAAAAAAAAAATTCTTATTTTATTTTTCAATTATTAAAATTTTTTAAATATTTAAATTTAAAATAAAATAAAATATTATATAAATATATTATATATATATATTTTTTATTTATTTATTTATTTATTTTTTTTTATTTTATAACAGAAATATATCCATTTTTTATTTTTTTATAAAAAGTAAATCATGCTAATTCAAATAAATTATTTTAAAAAAAAAAAAAAAAATAAAAAGATTATTTTTTTTTACTCTTTTAATTTTTTTAATTTTTATTAGTAAATATTATTATATATATATATATATTTTTTTTTTTCATTTTACTGTATTATTTACTTTTTTTTTTTTTTTGAATATCATATTTTAATAATAATAATAATAATAATAATAATAATAATAATAATAATATATATATATATATAGATGTTTTATATGGATGTTTTATTTGTTTTAAAAGATTTAAAAAAAAAAAAAAAAGATTCAAAGTTTTATTTGATATTTGATATTTGACCTATATATATATATATTTAAATTTTTATTATTTATTATTTATTATTTATTTTTATTATTTTCTTTTAGGCTTCATTATTTTTTATTGATTATTATTTTATTTTTAATTTTTATTTTTAATTTTTATTTTTAATTTTTTTTTTTTTTTCTAAATTAAATAATTTATAAGGAATCAGGTCCAAAACTCTCAGGAAGTAAATCACTAAGTAACCTTATGACATATTCGCCATTTTTCTTTGTTTCGATCACCTTTAATCCCGTACCAAATTCTACTAAAAATTGTCTACAAAAGCCACATGGTGTGATATAGTCATCTGAATCTCTTGTTAAAAAAAAAAATTTTTTTTTTTTTTTTTTTTTTTTTTTATAAAATCAAATATTATTAAAAAAAAAAAATTAATAATAATTTTTTTTATTTTTTTTTTATTTATATATATATATATATATATTATATTTTATATTTTTTATATTTTATATTTTATGTTTTCTATATTTTCTATATTTTATATTTTTTATATTATATATATAATTTTTTTTTATAATTTTTTTTTTTTTTTTTTTTTTTTTTTAGATAATGATTATATTAATGAACCTATTATATGTATAAAAACTTACGAGGAAATAGCAATGGCTTCAAATTTCTTTTCTCCTTCACTCTTTTTATATATATATATATATATATAGAAAAAATAAAAAAATAAAAAAAAAAATTTTTTTTTTTTTTTTTTTTTTTTTTTCATTTAATATTGTTAATATATTTATAATATTATTGCTAATAATAAATATTTATAATATTTTTATTAATTATTCATTTATTTTATTAATCAAACTATATAAAATGATAAATAAATAAATAAATAAATATATTTTTTAAGTTTTTTTTTTTTTTTTTTTTTTTTTTTTTTTTTTTTTATTTCTTATGTTTTTTTTATTTATCTTAAATAAAATAAACTTACTACTGCTTTGACACAGGCGGTTCTTTCAGCACAAATAGCACCACCTATTTTTTTTTTTTTTTTTTTGATATTATAGAATTATTAGGGTTTAAATAAAGTTAAAAATATTATATTAATCCAACAAAATTAAATATCTATAGATTTTTGGTTAAATTTTTTTTTCTGTCATTAATTTTACCATAGGAAGCATTTTCAACGTTACAACCTATTATTATTTAAGATATGTATTTGTATATATAAATATATATATAAAATTATAATTGAAATTAGTATAAAATATATATATATATGTATATTTTTTTTTTAATTTTCTTTTTAAAAATATTTATATAATATTATTTACCTGTATATATTTTTCCACTCTTTTTTTTTTTTTTTTTTATTTTATTTATTATTTATTATTAACATAAAATAAAATAATACATTAACATTATATAGAATTAGAAATTTAATTTTATGAAAAATGAAATTCAATTTTTTTTTTTTATTTCAAAATTTTATTTTATTTTTTTTTCTGTATTTTTACTTTGGTTAAAAGTGCAGCACCGACAGGAAAATGACTATAAGGAGAATAAGAAAAACTTTTACCTAATTTTTTTTTTTTTTTTTTTTTTTTTTTTTTTTTATTAAAATATTATATATATATATATATATATATATATATATATTTTTTTTTTTTTTTTTTTTTTTTTTTTGTATTTATTTATTATATAAAATAATTTTATAAAGAATTTAAAAAAAATTGAATAAAATATTATTTATATATTCAATAAAAATTAATAAGATGTTTTTATTTTATTTTATATTATTTTATTTTATTATCATTTTTTATGTTAAATTTTAAATAAAAATTTTGAAATGTATTTTACATCTTTTATCAATTTACCTCTTTGAGATTCCTTAATTAATTTTTGAATTAATTCTTCTGATAATTCCATAATAAATACTATATTTTTTTTTATTTAAAAAATTTTTTTATTAACTATAATTATTATTATTTTATATTAATACTAGTATTACTACTTTTTAAATTGAAAAAAGAAATAATTAAATATAAAAAAACAAATAAAAAAAAATAAATTTTATAAATTTAATCTTTTATAAAAAAAAAAATTGTGTCTTGTGTTCTTTTCATATAATAATTAATGATTAATGATAATATTAATTAAATTTTAATTTAATTATTTTTTAAAAATAAATAAATAAATATTAAATAATAATAATATTAATAATAATTAATAACAAATAATAAATAATAAATAATAAATAAAAAATAATAAATAATAAATAATAAATAATAAATAATAAATAATAAATAATAAATAATAAATAATAAATAATAAATAATAAATAATAAATAATAAATAATAAATAATAAATAATAAATAAAAATAATAAATAATAAATAATAAATAATAAATAATAAATAATAAATAATAAATAATATATAATAAATAATATATAATAAATAATAAATAATAAATAATAAATAATAAATAATAAATAATAAATAATTGAATAATAAATAATAAATAATAAATAATAAATAATTAATAATAAATAATAAATAATAAATAATAAATAATAAATAATAAATAATAAATAATAAATAATAAATAATAAATAAAAAATAAAAAATAATAAATAATAAATAATAAATAATAAATAATATATAATAAATAATAAATAATAAATAATAAATAATAAATAATAAATAATAAATAATTAATAATAAATAATAAATAAATAGTAAATAATAAGAGTTAAGAGTATTTATTAATAAATAATAAATAATAAATAATAAATAATAAATAATAAATAATAAAAATATTTATTTAGATCAATAATATATGTATACATATAAATTTTTTACTTTTTATAAAAATTTTTTAATTTAAATTATTTCTATATCATATGATATTTTAAATATTTTATATGAAAAATAAAAAAAAAAAAAAAAGTAGAATAAAATATAATTAAAATCTATCATAAAAGATTATTTATACAATTAAAAAAAAAAAAGTAAAATATATATATATATATTTATAAATATTTTACTTTTAAATAAATAAATAAATAAATAAATAAATAAATAAATAAATAAATAAATAAATAAATAAATAAATAAATAAATAAATAAATAAATAAATAAATAAATAAATAAATAAATAAATAAATAAATAAATAAATAAATAAATAAATAAATAAATAAATAAATAAATAAATAAAAAATTAAAAAGATTTATATATATATATATATAATATTTGTTTTATGAAGACACTTTATACATTGGAATAAATAATAATAATAATAATAATAATAATAATAATAATAAAAAAGAAACAAAAAAAATATTAATAATAAAATAATAATAATAATAAAATAAAAATTATAAAGTAAAAAAAAATATAAAATAAAAAAAAAATACATTTTTTTTTTTTAAATAATAAAAAGTATTTTATTTTAAAAATTAATTTATTAATTGATTATAATAATTATTATTTAATAAATAAAGATTTCTAATATATATAATAATAAAAATAAAAAGAAAAATAAAAATAAAATTAAAATAATAATAATAATAATAAAAAAAAAAAAGTATTCACTTTTTTTTTTTTTTTATTTTTTATTATTATTATTTTTATTTTTTATAAGAAAAAAATTTTTTTAAAAGTTCTAATTACTATTTCATTTTATTATTTCTGTTTTTTTTTTTTTTTTTTTTTTTTTTTTTTTTTTTTTTTTTTTTTTTTTTTTTTTTAATAAATTAGATATTAATCATTAAATAAAAAAAATTTTTTTTTTCTGAAATAATAAATATATTTATAATATATATCTTTTTTTTTTTTTAAGAGAATAATTTAATATTAGTATCAGCACCACAAGTAAATATCCATGGTTGAATTGGATGGAATTCACAATTTAATACACCTTAATTTATTATTATTATTATTTTCATTATTATTATTTTTAGTATTAAATAAATAAATGGTTAATAATTTAAAAAAAAAAAAAAAAGTTTATATATACATTATTATAAGAGGAATGTATAAATAATAAATATTATTTTTTTTTCTTATTTACCTAAATTTTCAGTAATTTCATGTGCCTTTATAATTTTTACGGGAACAATTAATGGATTTTGTAACATATCGTTATAGACCATACCATGGAAAATATTAATGTTACCATCATCACTACATGAGGCAAATAATGGATACTTTTTGTGATAACAGACATTACGAATAGCATATTTATGGTATCTTAAAGTCTTGTATGGCTTTACAGAAAGATCTAAATCAAACCAACATAAACGTTTATCATAACTACCAATAATTACGTTATCACCTAATTTTATTTATTTATTTATTTTTTTTGTTTCATTCCAAAATTATATATATATATAATATTTTAATAAAGTAATTATTATTATTATTATTAGTAATAATTAGCCTTAAATTATTAATACTAATTAATACTAATAATTTTTATTGCTTTTTTTTTTTTTTTTTTTTTTTTTAAATATATATATAAAATAATTATTTTATCTATATTTACCTCCTGGGTGAATATCCATACTAGATATCCATTTAACACCAGTTTGTAATTTTTTAATAAGTTCTTGTTTAACTAAGTTGTAAATTCTAACATAGTTTTGAGTCTATATATATATATAGAGAGATATTTTATATTATTTAAAAATATTTATTATATGATTATTATTATATTATACATAAATATATATATGATTTTAATATATATATATATTTATAATTATAGTACTTACAGCAACAAATAAGAATGGCTTATTTGGGTGGAATTGAACTCTCTGAACTAAACCCTTTGATTTCTTGAATGGATTTTGGGTTTGACGTTTAGTAATTTGATGAACTAATACAGCTGAATTAGCGGCTATAAAAAAAAAATAATAATAATAACAACAATAAAATGAGAAAAATAATTAGTTAATTATTTATAAATTTTTTTTATTATTAATATGTGATTTATTATAAATTTTTTCTTTATAATGTTAATATTTAATTATTATTATTATTATTATTATTTTATATAAAGGATTTAAAAATAAAAATAATTTACCATCTGGTGATACAGTAGCAAAGTAGTCACCTCTTCTATGCCATGAAATATAGGTAACATTCTATATTAAATATATTTATGATTATATTAAATATTTTATTAATATATAATTTAATATTTAATTTAATATCTAATTAATATATACATTATATATATACATTATTTATATATTACCTTTTCAAATTTAATAATTTGTCTAATACCATTTTTAGTCTCAGATGATGATGGATTAACCCATTCAACATGTTTACTTTCTATAAAGGTTTTATATATATATATATATTAATAGATTTATTATGATTTAATATTATATAAGATAAGATACTTAATATGAAAATATTTAATATAATTTACTTTCTATTTCAGTATGTGGCTTTAAAAATTCTTCAGTATTATGTTGAACTTCATTAGAAGCAATTAATGGATTAATTAACTTTACAATATCTCCACTATATAAATTATATATATATATATTAATGTATAAAAGTTAATATTAAAAAATAAATAAATAAATAATATAGTTTATAATATAATTATTTATATTTTTTTATTTAACATATATTATAAAATTTATATATAAATTAATTAAAACATTAATATAAATAAATATACATAAATAAAAATAAACTTACGCTACAACAGCAATTATAGAGAACATTTTATTTGGATTCCATGAAACATTTGTAATTGGTTCTTCCATCTTCCAAATACGTAAACAACGTCCAGTAACAACTTCCCAAAGTCTAAGTGTTTTATCTTCAGAACCTATTTATGATAATAGAAACAAAAATAATAATAAATAATGTTAAATATATATATATATATATGTATAATTTTATTATTAAAAATAGATAATGAAACAAAGACAATAAAAAATATAAAAAATTAATAAAATTTAAATTTACTATAAATCATTTAAACTATATCAAATTATTATATTAAAATTACAATTTATTAAATTATTATTATTCTTTTTCATTATTATTATTATTTTTTTTTTTTTTTAATATATTATTTTTATTTATACCTGAAGCAAGCCATTGACCAGTTGGATCAACAGAAATAGATCTAACTCTACCGGTATGACCTTTAAATGTAATAGCAAGTGACGTTGGGAATGGTTGAAGATCCTTTGGATCTGGTAATTTTGGAATAAGTGATTCTGGATCAATTTGGAACTAATATATATAATAATTTTTTTTTTTTTTTTTTTAAATTAATATATATTTATGTATATATATATTAAGAATATTAAAATAATATATATATTATAAATTAAATATATAAAATAAAACTATATATATATTTATTATTTTATTTTATTTTATTTTATATTTTAACTTACCTTATTCTTTTTAACTCTTGGACAAAGGTATAAATCAAGACATCTTTCAAATCTTTCTTGAATAAATTTATCATAAGCTGGAACAGCTCTAAGAGATGAATATTTCTTTGGAAGATAATTTTTAGGTCTATCTTCTGGATCAAGCTTTTTCCATTCTTCAATTTCCTCTTCTGTTGGAAGATATTCTGCTGGAGGATTATAGGACATATCATTTTCTGGTAATGGAAGCTTTGGTGCTGGAATATGATTTGGACGTTCTTCTGCTTCTTCATTATTATCCCATAAAGCATAGAATCTTGGCTTTTCTTCCTTCTTTTTGCCTGGAACAATCCAACCTTTTCTGATAGCACGAACAATTTTCATAATCTAATTTATATAATTACAATGAATTATATAATTACAATGGATCATACAATTGTATTATTAAATTATTAAATTATTAAAAATTTAATTTTATTACTTTAATAATGCTATTTTATTTAATGTTATTTTTTATTTTATTATTATTTATTTTTTTTTTTAATTTCTTTAATTTCTTTGTTTTTTTTTTATTTTAATTTATTATCATTTCTTTTTAATATATAATAATAATAATAATAATATATTTATATAATATTTTAAAATAAATATTTACTCTTTTTCCTTCCCATTTTGATGGAATAAATCTACTCTTTGGTTCTGGAGCAGCACTAAGTGGTGTTTCCATCACTTTACTTGTATACCAATCAACATATGGCTATATTATTATAATTAAATTTATCGTTAATAATCATTTGAATTAATATATATTATTAATTTTATTATATATGTAATTTTTTTTTTTGATGTTATTATTAGTACTTCATATGGATCATATCCATCAGCGAAGTCTCCTCCTTGAATTTTTCTAATCATATCGAGTTCCTCCTTTGATAATACAATCTTCTTTCCTGTTTTTTCATCTTCAACGGTTTTCCTTTTTTTTTTTTTTTTTTTATATATTTAGTATAATTATACTTGTTATTTTTTTTTTTCTTTAAAAATTATTATAAATCAATTTTAATATCACCAATCTATACATAAATAGATATATTACCAGTCATCTGGGTCTTCCATTTTTGCTAAGAATTTATCTAATTCATCACCCTTAGCTGGTCTCATAATCTTCTTACCATTAATATCATAACCTATATGTGGAAAATCATCATACCATTCTATTGGAACGTTACCAATAGTATTTTCGGTTTCCTTTTTTTATTAAATTTTATTTCAATATATATATATATAATTTAAAAATAATAAAAGTTAGAAATTTTATAATTATAATTTTTAAAAATTTATAATTTTATAAAATTAAAAATTTCATTTTAAATTCATTTAAATTTGAAATTTGAATTTTATAAATGAATTATCAAATAAACATAAAAAAAAAAAAAAAAAAAAAAAAAAAAAAAAAAAAAAAAAAAAAAAAAAAAAAAAAATTTAAATTAAATATTAATTAAAAATTTCTAAAATCCATTTTAAATAAGATTTCATTTTCATGTATATTGTATTATAAATTTAATTTGAATTTTAATTTAAAAAATTTCAATAACACTGACTTCATCTGAGGTGTCACTATCATAAACTGGATTAATTTCTGGGAAAACCTCTCTTGGTAATACACCCGGTATAGTTGGATTTGTGAACACTCTTCCATCTTCTGTAGTGAATGTTTCCTCTGAATTTGAATTATTATTCAAAGTATTGTCAGTTTCTTCATCTGAAGAAACATAATTTTCATCTAATTCTTCTTCGCTTTCTTCATCAGATAAACCTTCAATATCTTCCTCTTCTTCCTCTCTTTCCTTGTCTTCGTTTTCGTCTTCATCTTCATCTTCATCTTCTTCTTCTTCATCTTCATTCTTTTTTTTTTTTTTTATTTTTTATTTATTTATTTTTTCAATAATTATGTATTTTTATTTCATAACATATTTTATTATATATATGGATATAAATTATAAATGATAAAATATTAAGTTGAAAAATTATTTAGTAATTTTCTTTTGCTTAAAATTAAAAAAAAAATTATAAAATACTAGTAATTTATTCCGAATTTCAAATGTTAGTAAAAAAAAAAAATTATTATAATTTTTACTTGTTTTTTATCTTTCTTTATTTGAACAATTTCATATTCATTTTCATTATCACTTTCATTGTCTTCATTATTATCAACTTCATCTTCACTATCACTTTCTTCTATATTAATATTTTCCAATGCTTTATCTTCTTCTTCACTATCATATTCTTTTTTTTCTTTTTCTTCTTTAGTTTTTTTACTAATTTCGTTAATTTTTCTCTTCATTTTTTTTATTTTTCACTATTATTAATATTAATATATAGAAATGCAAAATTACTTAAAATTTTTTTATTATTTAATATTAATATGTGTATAGTTTTAATTTTTTTTTTTTTTTTTTTTTAAATTTTTGTTTGTATATATAATTTTAAAATATAAAAAAGTTTGTGGTTGATTGGTTATTTAAAGGTTATCCAATGATATATTTATTTATTAAAGATTTAAAATAATATTTCTACAAAAAAAAAAAAAAAAAAAAAAAAAATTTAAATTATATTTTTAAAATATATATCTTAATTTGTTTTTGAATTTAATTATTCTACAATAAAATTTACTAAATTATAATTGATATTTGTTAACAATATATAAGTATATATATATTTATTATATTTATATATATAAAAGAAAAGAGAATAAATATAAGAAAATAGAATAAAAATAAGAAAAGAATTTAATAATAAAATAATAAAAAATATAATTAAAATAGACATGAAAGATTTTCCTTTAATAAGTCCTTGTGACTATACTTTGAAACATTATATTGGATTTATACAATTAACAATAAATAATGAAGAACATGAATACCCCATTGAAATAAAACTTGATAATCCTTCAGATATTAAAACAGCATCAATATATTCAGATCAGTTATCAAATTTATTAGAAGATAATAAATCATTAATATCACAGGTTTATAAAATGGAAAAATTAAAGATGAAATTTAAAAATAGTCTAAAATCTTAATTAAAAATATATATAAATTTCCCCTTTTTTAAATTAACCTTATATAAATACAATTTTAATATATATATTTATTATAATGTGAAACTTATAAAATTTTTAAAAACATTAATATATTTTTACCAAGATGTTAAATAATTCATCTGATTTAAATACATTTTTAATTGATTTAAAGGATTTATTGGTAAAAACAGTATATTATTGTATATAAAAGTTTGTTGTTGAATGTAAAGAAATTATATTAATTAAATTATCTTTTTTTTTTAAAGGAAAAGAAAGGTATATTTTTATCTAGTAAAAAATATCCATTAAAGTTTATGTATAAATTAATAAATGAGTTTGATGAAATTGGTTGGGATAAAATATCCAATTTAAAATCTGATTTACATTCATTAACTATAAATATAAAGTATTCATTATTATTTATATTTTTATTTTATTTTATTATTTTATTGCTTTTTTATTATAATTTTTTATTTACTTTCATTTATTATTTTCTTTTTCTTTGTTAGAAAATAAATAAAAAAAAGTTTTTCTAAATAGTCCAAATATTTTTTTTAATATATTACCATAATTATTATTAATTAAGTTTTTTTTTTTTTTTTTTTTTTTTTTTTTTTTTTTTTTTTTTTTTTTTTTTTTTTTTTTTCGTTTCTTTATTATTTATAATATTCATTTATTTTCTAGTGATTCATATAATAGAAAACACAAATTAAATTTAATATTTCCATATAATTATAACACTGAAGCAATTGAAGTAAAAGCTGATATTCCTGAACAAATAAATAATAAATATTATATTGATGAATTATCCAATATAATAGAGTTTTATAAAAATGTATTATTATTATTATTATTATTATTATTATTATTATTATTATTATTATTATTATTATTATTATTATTTATCATCTTCTTATTTCTCTAATAATACATTTTAATATTTTCTCAATAATTACTATTTTATTTATTACTTGGATTTAAATAACCAAATATAATAATTAGATTTTTGATAAATATAACGATTTCTGGTAGTTATTACAATACTTATACATTTTTTTAAACAAAAATTGATATTTATTTTTTTATAATTTTAACTTAAAGTAATAATTTTCACTATAATAATTTAAAGGTGCCAATTAGAAGAAATCGATAAAAAAACATGGGTTATAGAGCCAATTAATCCACCAAGATCTTCAACCTATAGAAGAATTATTATAGGTAAATTTAAAAAAATAAAGTTATAAATTATTTATTATTTTATATTATTCTAACTCATACTTTTATAAATGAATATATATTAATAGAAAGAAAATGTTCTATTAATATTCAAATAAACCCAAGTAATCCAAGATCTATTCCAATATATCAACTTATGGGTTCAGATGAATTGGTTCAAAAATGGACAAAAATATTGATAAATAGACAATATTTATGGTACGAATTAATTTTAATAAAAATTGTTAATAAATAAATAAATGATATTAATTTATTATTAAATTAAAAAAAAAAAAAATTAATACTAAACAATAATTAATACTGCAATTAATAAATGCCAAAATAGTTAAATAATTAATAAAATTAATAAACTAAATATATAATTATATGTAAATAAATATTTTCATATAAATTCAAATGAAAAAGGAATTTAAATAATACAATATATGAAAATCTTAAAAAAATTTTGGATATTGATTTTCCACAGAAAGAAAAAATGACATTATCTGATATATCAGAAGAATGTGGTATTTGCTATTCACATTATCTTACAGTAAATAATGGTGATAAAGAAGAAATGCTTTTACCTGATAAACAATGCAAAAATTCTAAATGTTCAAGGTCATTTCATTATAAGGTTAGAATATAATATTAAATATTTTAAAATATTTTGGTTAAATAATTCTACATTACTGGCTGTTCAATGAAAATTAATACTTTTTTTTTTTTTTTTTTTTTTTTACCTTTTTAAAAAAAAAATAATAAATAAATAAAATAAAATAGTGTTTATTTGAATGGTTAAGATCATTGACGACAACTAAAACTAGTTTTAATTACTTATATGGAAAATGCCCATACTGTGAAGAAGTAAATAATTATTAATTATATATATATTATTTGAAAATTTAATAATAATTATTTTATAATATAATAATATATAAATAATTTTAGATGATAACCTTACCAATAAATTAAAAAATATATTATCAAAAAA
Source organism: Neocallimastix lanati (nom. inval.) (assembly GCA_016946835.1). Taxonomy (NCBI): domain Eukaryota; kingdom Fungi; phylum Neocallimastigomycota; class Neocallimastigomycetes; order Neocallimastigales; family Neocallimastigaceae; genus Neocallimastix; species Neocallimastix lanati (nom. inval.). Next base: position 374,015 of record JACVTC010000046.1, read on the forward strand.
AAAGTTTATGTATTATGAAAATAAACAAACTTTAAAAAATATAAAATTATTTAAAATAAAATTAAAACTTAATATAAAAATAAAAGAAGTATAATTTAATAATAAATAATAATTTATAATTTATTATTTTTTTTTTTATTTTTTTTTTGTTACTGCAGCAATTATTTTTATAAACACATTTTATATTTAATTTGTAATTTTTTTTATTTTTGTGTCAATCAAATATTAATTGAATTATTGAATTATTTTTTATATTGTGTATCTATTATAATTATAGCTTCATACTGAAAATTTATATTTCAATATACATATAAAATGAAGTAAGAATTCATAGATATTATTTTTATTATTAATAAAATTAAGAAGCTATAATTTCCATATGTTAATATATTTACTTTTTTTTTTTTTTTTTTTTTTTTTTTTTTTTTTTTTTTTTTTTTTTTTTGGTATTATCAATAACAAAATTATTATAAATTTACAGTTCTTATATGACAGAATATCTTTTGAATAATATTAATATTACAGGTATGTATAAAATATTTTTATATTTTAAAGGATGATGAACATAGAAATTGACGATAATTATATAATTTATTACTTACTATTATTATTAATAAGAAAATGCCTTAAACGATATAACAAAAGAATTAAAAATTTATGTAGCAAAACAAGAAAGTAAAATAAATAAAAATTAATAAATAAAATATTATATTTTTGATAAAATTTTATAATAAATATTCTAAACTTATAAAAACCATTATTAATGATAATTTTTTAATTATAAAACAAAAACAAAAACAAAAATAAAAATAAACAATAAAACAAAAATAAATTATTCAACAATTTATTATTAATTATTAATATTAATAGGGGTTAGACATCAAATGTTAAAATTAATACAAGCATTTAAAAATTGTATTACTCAAATTCCTTCTTCCAGTAAACTATATATTGAAGCCTTAACTAATTCATTAGCTCTCATTGATTATTATTTAAAATTGTCAGATGACAGAATAATACAACGAATTTGTAAAACATTTGATTTTTTTTCAAATGTAAGAAATATATAAAATATAAAAAAAAAAAAAAAAAAGATATTTTTTTACCTATAAATATGTATTTTTCGCTAATAATGAATATATATCTTTTTTTTTTTTTATTTAAAATGAACTATAATATTTTATTAGGATAATTGTAAATTAGTAAAGGTATTATAATTGTTACTATGAAATATATTTAAATCTATACATATTTATTATAAGTTTATTAAAATTTTTAATAATAAATAAATAAATAAATAAATAAAAAAAGACTAACATAATATATATATATATATTTTATATTTAGAATTACATTTATGAATTAAAAGATTGTAGCAAAAAAGATTTATCAAATTTTAATTCATTAAAAAACGCATTTATTATTGGCCCAATAAAGAAAAATAAAAAAATTGTAATAAAAAGTCTTTTATTTTTTTTAATAAATCTTTTATTTAATGAAACTAATAATTATTTTTATTTTTTCCATATTTATTATTTAATAGATTAATTCACAAGAAAATAATAATTTAAGTAATTATAATAAAGTAATTTTATTTGTTATTATTTATTATTTTATTTAATTATTTATAACATAATTTTAATATTTCATTTACTAACTCAATACATTACAATAGATTTCTAAACTAAAAGAAGAAATAATTAATACCACTGAAAAATTTAATAACGCCAAACTGAAGCTGCTAAAAAATACTATGAATGAATTTTTATATGGAGAAATTCTGTACCATGCAAAGTATTTTATAAAAATATTACTTTACTGAAATAATAAAATTTTAATTTTTTTTTTATATTTATATATTAACATCTTTTTATTATTCAACAACAATTTTTAAATATAAAATTTACTATAAGAGCTTTAGAATCTTTAACTTCCGCTCATCACAAACTAAACTGTGCTAATATACAAAAGGATGTTGAAGTAAGTTTCACTTTTTAATTCAAACTTATACTTTTCTATAAAATCACATTACCAGAACATTTATATTTTTATTTGTAATTTCTTTAGGAAATCGCAATAAACTTAAATCAAATTTTAACCAAAGACGGTGCATCAATTCAAAAATTTACAAATTAATAATATTAAATATAATTTGTATAATGGCTATATTTTTTTAAATTATAATTAATAAAAAGTATTTAACAAAATTTTATTGATATTATATTTTTAAACTTTTCTATTTTTTTTTTTATTATAAATTTTTTGCTTTTGAATTAATTTACATAGTAAGTTCCTAAAAAATTATGAAAAAAATAATTAAATTAAAAAATTTTCCTTTAACAAAATAAATACATTATTATTTATTATTTTACCATAATAGCGTTAACAATATCGTTGTTATTGTTCTTTAAAGCCTTAACAGCCTTGCTACGAGTAACATTGGCTTGTTGCATAACTAATTCAATATCCTTAGCTTCAAGACCGGTTTCGTCGACAACTTCATTATCATCTTCTTCAGTGGTAGTAGGGGCTTCTGGAGCTTCTTCTTCAGTCTTTTTAGCTTCAGCTTCAGCAACTTCTTGTGCTCTGCGTTGTTGAGCAGCCATAGCAGCAGCCTTAGCGTTGATATCTTCAATTTTAGCTTCACCAAAGACAATATAAGTATCAGCAGAGGAGCTTTTGTAAACATCTGGTTGAGAAACAACGAATAAGATCTGTTTTTTTTTTACAATAAAAAAATATATTAATTATAACAATTTCTTAGTAATAATATAAATATTTTTTTATTTTATTTTTTTTTGATTTCTTTAATATTTATCATTCAATAATGTTTTTGTATAAAAAAACATTATTTTTCATTTATAACATACGTTCTTGGAACGTCTAAGAACAACACGATTAATACCGTTGACTGGAACTAAACCCATTTTGGCCATAGCCTTACGAGCCTTCTTTTCAGAACGACTTTGGTTGGTTCTGGTACCAGCCATATTGTTTTCGACTTCAGTTTCTCCGACTTCTTGATTTTTAACTTCTTCGACTTCTTGATTTTTAACTTCTTCGGTCATATTGCTAAATTAAATTTTTAATTTTAAATCAATTTTTAAATGAAATAAATTTAATTTATTAGCCAAAATTTTCATTTTTTTTATAATTATTTACACATTTACTATTTATAAATCCTTCCTAATTTTTTTTTTTTACTTTAAATATTATTTTTACACACTTTTATATTCAACATTTTACATTTCCACTTAAACATTTATTACAAACATAAATAATCACCAATACAACCATAATAAAAATAATTAATAATAACTATATAACCACCCAAATATACGTACATCTATTTTTAAACGAAAAGGAGGATTGATAAGGGTGTATCTAAGTAACAAAACCAAATCGTCATGAAAGTTCAAAAATAATCCAGCCACATAATATCACCCAATCAAAATTACTATAATGGTTACATTTTTAAAATTTTTATAAAAAAAATTTTTTTTTTATTAAATATTAAATAATTTTTTTTATATTCTAAAAATTGCAAAATAAATATATATTAAAATAATTATATGAAAACTTTACACAGAATATTATTTATAAAAATTTTAAATTTTTTTAATTGTCAAATAAAAATGATTAAAAGTGGATTAAATATTTATATAATTTTTAAAATTTATTTTTAATATTTAGTGTTATTAATAAATAAGAATTATGTACATACATCAAATTACAAAAATGTATAATGTGTTATATTATTTATTGAATAAGAGATATTTAAAATTTTAAATAAAATTTTATAAATAGTAATTTTTATTAAGATATTCAGTGGTAATGTTAAGAAGAAAAATTTAAATTTTAAATAAAAAAAATTTATTATTATGTATGGTTGTTATTATTTATAAGGATAAAGTATACTATCCTTTTTTTTTTTTTTTTTTTTATTTATAAATAAATAAATAAATAAATAAAAGATATCCGTTTAAAATACTAAAAAAAAGAAAATAAAAAATTATGATAATACAATTATTTTATTTTATTAGTTCTGGGCATTTTATTATAAGGTTCAATTTGTTCTTTTGAATTTGAATAACTAAAAGAACGCTTTTTTGGTTTTATTATATATTCCTTATTACTATTGTTTATAAGTATTTTTTTATTTTCTTTTAATGATAAATTACTATTTTCATGTTCAGGTTCGATAAATGTTATTTCTGAATCCTCTTTTAATATTTTTGAAGTTTCACTTTCTATCAAAAGACTTGATTCTGTATGATCTTTAGTATTATTGAAATCTTCATCATCTTTTTGTTTTTCTTTATATTCATTTATTATTAACTCTTTTATTAAAGAAAATAAAAATAAAAATAAAAAGAATTTAGATACCTTGAAAATTGAAAATTTATTAAAATATATAAATAATTTTTTTTTAATATTCTATTCACCATGAGGTTTTGTTAATTCCCAAGTTTTTGGATAACTGTAAGTTTTTTTTTTTGGTGTATTCATAGTGGGTATATATTTCTATATAAAAATATAATGATAATATAAATATAAATATATTTTAATATAACAATTACATTTTTATAATAATATAATATTATCTATCAAAAAATATCAAAAAACTACCTTAACTTGAGAATACGTTTTATTCAAATTCTCATTTGTAACTATAATATTTGAATTTAGTATATTACAGAAGTCTTTACTATATTTTTCATTATTATTAATCTTTTTTAAAATATAATGATATATACGAAAAATTAATTTCAGTTTATTAATCAATATTAATATATGATGATAAATATATATATCTATAATACATACGATATTTATTAATTCACCAACATTTTCTTCATTTCTATTAAATTTACTACTAATAAATTGCTTATTGCTTTCTTTATTACTATTTATTAATTCACCAATTTTTTGTTCTTCCTTTCCTAAAGTTAATTTGAAATTTTCAGAATTTTCTTGTACCTTTTTGTATTCTTTTTCTTGATTAGTATTAGACTCGTCTAATATATCATTCATCTTTTTAAAGTCTTCTTCAATAAAGTGTTTAATATTATTCATATTTTCTTTATTAATATTAATATTTTCTTGTGGAACTTTTTCAATATCTTTAATATTTTGATATAATTCATTATAATTTGAGTTTATCAAATTCTTATCTTCATTTAAATGCTCATTTATATCGCTTAAATTCTTTTCAAAGGTTGCAGAAAAGTTTTCAATATGTAATACTTAATTAAGGATAAAATTATAATTTAATGTTATTATTAATTTATTAATATATGTATGAATATCTAATATTTATACATTTAATAAATATATATAAATATAAATAAATAAATAAATAAATAAATAAATAAATAAATAAATAAATAAATAAATAAATAAATAGTAACAATAATAATTAAAGGATATAATTTTTATTTCTCTTATTAGTAGCCGTAGTTTTTTCAATAATAGTGTTAAATGATGAAATGCTATCGTTTGTAAAATTTTCTATTAATTTATTTAAATTAATTATTAATTCTTTTTTCTTTTTTGATGTTTCATTTAATAAGCTTTCTTGATGTGATTTAAATTCATTGTTTTGAGAATCTAACATTTGTATCTATTAAGTTATATATTAATTTTTAATATTTATTTGAATGTCAAAAAATAAGTTTAAATAGAATTTCCAAATAAATAATATATATATTGAAATACCTTTTCATTTTTGAAATTTTTAATTTTACTTTTCAAAATTTCAAAAGTGTCATTTTGATTGGAAATTATTTTTGTCAATATTTCTTGGAATTCAATAAATTTACTAATATAATTAGATATATTTTCATCCCACTAGTATTAATCATATCATTGTAGCAATTGTTATTTCATTATATATGAATATTTTATATAATTATTATTAAAGTTGTAAATTCAAGGAATATAAATATTTTTAATATTAATAATAATAGTTTATATATATTACCTTAAGTATTTGCTTTTCTAAATTTTTAGATATATTTTGACATAATTCATTTATTTGTTTTTCTGAATCTATTTTTTTTTGATTAATAAATTTAACTAAATTCGCTCGAATTCCTTCAATTTTTGTAAGTATAGAGTCATTAAAAAGCTGGTAATTTAATGATATTGATTTTGTTGATTTATAGCGTTCAATATAAGCGACTATTTGCTTATCGAAATATTCATAAGTAGATTTAATATCCTTTATATTTAATAATTATATTAATCATAATAATGAATAAAATTATACATATATATAGTAATGTAAAAAAAAAATTATATAAATATGATTTAAATATACTGTTTAAATAATCATAACAAAGGTTTTATTCTTACATTATTATTATTAATTAAATAATCTTTAATAGTTTTATTAATATTTTGTGAAAATTCTGATTGTTTATTGTGATAATTTTTAATATTAACATCAAGTTCTTTAAATTTATTATTTAATGATTCCTTTAATGATTCATATAATACATCATTTTGACTTGATATTATTTCCTTATTTTCTTAGTATATATATATATATATATAAATATATAAATTTTAATTATAAATGTTTGTAATAAATTGTAATAATTATAATATAATTACCTATTTTGTTTTGTAATTTATTAATATCATTAATATTATTTTCCATCAGTTCTTTTAATGTATTGGCAATTGAATTTAAAGTTAATTCAGTTGATTTGTGTGCTTCAGTAAGAACTATTTGTTCATTTAATTTTTTCTTTGCTAATTTACATTCTTCTTCACTTTTTATAAGTTCTTTTTTAGTTGAATCCAATCTTATCTAATTTTTTTTTTTTTTTTTTTTTTTTTTTTTTTTTATATATATATATAAATTGTTATTTATATAGAATATCAAGATTATAAATTGATTAATTATTTATGTATTAAATTTAATATATATATATATATATATTACAGTAGTTTCATCTAATTTTTTAGATAGCGATGTAATTTGATTTTGCTGAGATAAAATTTTTGCTGAAATTTCATTCATTGTTTCATCTTTTGCAAGAACTTCTTTTTCCATTTCTGCTACAAGCTCTTTATTTACTCTATTTTCTTCTACTATATTTGAATATATATCTAATGGTAAATAAACACCATTTTTTTCTCTTGAATACTATTTTTATTATATAATATATGTTTTATATATTTAATTAGTTAATAAATTAAATAAAATAATATGTATAGATATTTTAGTATATAAGCTATATTTATATATTTAAATATATTAATATGAATATTAACCAATAATTCTAATTTTAAGCGTTCAATTTCATCCGTATAATCTTTAATTAAGGCACGCTTTGTCATTCTTTGATTAATTTCTGGTTTATTCCTTATATTTTTTGCTCTATGTGCATATTCTAATGTACTAATCGATTCTTCTATATTACTTTTAGCAGGTGATACAGTTGCTATTAAACATGTTTTTGTTCTACCTATATATAGTTAATACTTTATTTAATAATAATGATTTATATATAGGTGTAATTATTTATAATTTTATAAAATATTCTTGAATTAACCTCCAAGAGAATCTTGTAATAATCTTGTCAACTTTGACTCCCTATAAATTATTATAAATTTATTATAAATTATATTTATTAATATTAATATTATTATCTTTTTTTTTTTTTTTTTTTTTAAATACATATTTATATAAATTTTAGAAAAGCAATACTATTATTATTATTATTATCTTATATTAATCATTTAACTATAACCTTACCTATATGGTATATGTGGTGATCTTTCAACTAATGAATTAATTACTCTTCCTAAAGTCAAAAGGGATTGATTAATGGATCCGCTATATTTATGAAATTGTTAATATATTAAATCTAATGATATAAAAGTTATAATCATAAATTATATGCTATATTTACGCTTCACGAGCTCTTTTATTTTCTGCTCCAGATCTTCCAATATTTTCTGAACCCGCAAGATCTACTAAATTCAATTTTCCAACCTTTTATAAATTATGTTTATATAAGTGTAATTTATACATGTAATAAAAAGTTAATTACTAATATTTTTTAATATTACTTTTTTTGTTTTTATAATACCTTTAGCATTTCCTCTCCTTCAGGTGCAGTTTCTTTTATATGAACTGTAATTGAAAAAACACAATGTGAACGACTATATATATATATTGATATTAATTTTACATTTAATTTAAAATGATTTCATAAAAACACCTTGATTTTTATTATTTATTTTTTCTAATACCTTGATTTTAGATTATAATTCGTAGCAGCAACTTGTCTTTTTTGTGCTCCTATATTATTGATTTATTTCGAATTAAAAATTCAAAAATTTTAGATTTCAAAATTTCAAAATTTTAAGATTTCAAAATTTCAAAAATTTTATTTTAATTAACATTCTAATTCAATTTCTTGTCGTTTACCTCTTTGTAAAACTTTAATTCCATCTTTTGCGCTTTTAACTAATACTTCTTCAAGATTTGCAATTACAACTCCTTTTTTATTAACATCTTCATAAATTCTTAATTTTCTATTGTCATCAATGGACAATAAATCATTTAATTGTTCATTATATAATTCTATGTAAGATACTCTTACCGAAAACTAATCATATATACATCAATTAAAAATTATTAATTGTAAATAATTATTTATAATTTTAAAAAAATATATCAAATGATTATTCATTTTATAAAAATCATTTTTCAATATTTACTTCATCTTTTTCTCTTTCTAGAATTTCAAATAAATTCATTAAAGTTCTTGGTATAATTCCACAATATTTCCCTATTGACACTGAAGCATCACCAATATTACTTAAATCACCTTCCATTGTATATCTATATAAATTAAATATCAATTATTATCAGTAAAATAACTAAATCTCAAATAACTTTTGTAAAATAATATATAATAATATTATTTACGTTTTCCCGGTTCCCTTTATTATTATTTTATTATTATTTTTTTTAAAAATATATTCATTTATTTATATTAATTAATTATTTAATTTAATAATAAATAAATAAAATGAATAAAAAACTATTAATATACTAAAATTTCTTTTTATTAATATATATTGCTAAAATTTACCGTTTGTCCATATGCAAATATTGTACAATTATAACCTTTTAAAACCTATTAATATAATTATTTATATTATATTAATTATATGATTTATATATATATTTTGTTAAAATAATATTTATATCATGTATTTACTTCTCGCAATATTGGTGAAACAATTTCATTATATACAAGAAATTGAGAAGCTAGTTAAATTAAAATTATTGTGATTTTTTGATTTAGAAAATAAATTTAAGTTTAAATTTAAATTAAAATTTTATTTAAATAGATTAATTATTAATTTAACCTTCCGGTCCAAATACTCTATCAAAAGTATATGTTTTTGATGTTACTTCATATGAATTTGGTCTTACATGAATTTCTTTCCCTTTTACACCGTTAGTTGAAATGCATACTGACGAATTTTCTGTTATTTCTTTAGTATTTCTAGGTCTTAATCGAACCACAACTTGAATATTTGTTTCTTTTGATTCCTTTTCTCCTTTTATCATCTTATATATATTATATATTTGTTAATTAAATTAAATTAATTATTAAAAAATATATATATATAAAAAAAAAAACATTAAAAAAAATATTTCAAAAATTAAATTATTCAATTGATATTTAAAAAAGTTTTATATAAAAATTTTATTATTAATATTAAAATAAAATTTTTAATAATAATTCAACTATAATAAAAAAATACAATTTAAATTAACAAATCGTTACTAATTTAATTTTGGCCCATTATGTGCCATAGTATAATAAATTAAAATTAAATTTATAATTTAATAATATTAATACAATAATAACAAATATTAATACTTCTACCATTACTACTACTACTACTACTACTACTACTAATAATAATAATAATAATAATAATAATAATAATAATAATAATATTAATAAAAATAATAATGATAATAATTCGAACACAAAAATCTTAAAAATTTAAAAAATAATAAATTTTTTTTAGTAAAAAGGGAAATTTTAGTCTAATTTCTACAATAATAATAATGTTTCATGCGGTCTAAGCCATATTTATATGTCTATAAATGTAAAGTAAATATTATTGTATATTAGTTCTTGAAGCACTTCGTGCCTTAAGTGCTCAATAAATCAATCATATAATATATAAATAAATTTGATATAATTATAAACCTAAAAATACATAACCAAAACTCTAGACTCCTTACAATAATAATTGTATTTTTATATTAATTGTTAGAATATGTGAAATATATGAAAAATATTGAAGAATATTGTAATATAAGTAATATGTAAGCCACAATGCACTAATATAAAATCATTTAATTTATAATAATAAAGTGTTAAGAACTCTTTATCATAAAATATATTAATAAAATTGAAATATTTATAAACCATAAATTCCTGATTCCTGACAAATTAAGAGTCTCATCTGACTCTTGAAAAGATTCTTTGAAAAGATTCTTGGCAAAAGAATCATTTGCAGGAAATAATATTATGTCAAAGAATAATAGATTGGAATTTTTAAATAATGATGAAAGCTGCTTATTATATCAATTTAAGTAAGACTAATAAAACTGATCAAAATGATCAAGAATGCAAAATTGAAGAAAATATAAAATAGTTGATAAAAGGAAGTTATTGAAAGTAAAATAAAACTCCAAAAATATTAAAATATTTATTTAGTAGGGAAAAACACATATAAAAGTATATATAAAAATAATTATATATTTTCATACTAGAAACTCTTAGTTGAAATTATAATTTGATATTTTTACAAATAAAACTCTAGGCTATTGGAAATGCAATATATCTATACATGAAGGAATCTATTATGTGATAAACTATTTCCACCTCCTGAATATACATAACACAGTTCAATAATATATATTATGAAGATTTATATAATCACATATTAGATAATGATTCTTTTTAAACAACAAAGCATATTATTTAAAGTATAGTTATTTTAACATGTATTTATACATATCAAATGATTATATATATATATATATATATATATATATATAAACTACAATAATGGAGGTGACTATATGCTAGAGATCCCATACAATATAATTTAAAATATCCTAAATATTCAAGGAAAATATAATAGAATGGTAATTCCTAACATGAAATGGGTGCATTCTAACAGTAATATTCATATTAAACCTAGTGTGAAATGGGTTTAGATAATAATTAATTCAATATAATCATTATACAAACCTTGGTGATGAAAAGTAAAATAAATATAACCATGAGTTATTTACGAATGGATGATGCTTATCTATCTACAAACTATACTTATTGATTGAAAAGTATTTTAAAGATATAATCATTAAACTTCTATCATTAATATTTTAATGATTAGAAATTTCAAATATATAAAATCCTTTTAGAAATTTGGATTTTAAAGGGAAGTAGGCAAAATAAAATAAATAACTTAAAATATTAAAGGAAAGTTGCTTAAATGATTTTTTGTGTTGATTTTTTAAAAAATAATACTTATCTTGGAAATGAATAAATAGCCTAAGGTCGCGATCGGAGTACGGGCGGCGGAGGATTCAACGTCTTCAACTACGGACTGCTGCACCTCAGGACGACGTCCTCAACCGTACCGCAGCAAGACACGTCGGCAACACAACGTTGAGTAGTGAAAATTAACAAAAATTAACTACGAAAAAAAAAAAAAAAAGAATTGATTGAAGTATTGAATATTAATCAATTATGGAACAATTTATATTATTTTTTTTTTTTTTTTTTGTAAATAGTAAAAATGTTATTATAAAAAAATATTATTTTTTTTTTGTTCTTGTTAGTCAATTTGCTTTGTATATTAATTAATATTAAATAATTAAATATAACTATGAATTTTATTATTAATTATGTTTTGATTTAATTATATCGAAATTTGTTAAAGTTCAACATAATATTTAAACTTTTGCATATTATTTAGTATTATAAATATTTATAATATTTATAATAATTTGTATGTAAAATATAAAGAAAATTCTTTTATGAAATTAATATTTTGAGTCTTTTTAAATACTTTATTAAATCATAATAAATAATAAATAAAATTTAATTGAATAATAATACATTTTGTAGTGTACACATTATATCTTATATTGACTCCTTAACAAAATTTTTAATAATTTATTATTTGGTTATTGAAAATGTTTCTTTTTTTTTTTTTTTTTTTTTTTTTTTTTTGAATGGTTATGTATATATTAATTGTTAATTGTTATTTTAATAAATTTATTTGTTATTTAATGATTCTTGAAAATTTTCAATCAACTTCAATCAACAATGTTTTTTTATACCAATTCAATAGTTAATTCATTATTTTTTTTAATAAATTACAGTATTTTTTAAAAATTAATTCATTATTACTTTTATTGTATTTTTCATTATTATTGTCCAATGCTTTCTCTATTTGTGCTGTTACAATCATTTTTTTAATATCTTGATTAGCCGATTTTTGATATTCTAATCTTTGAATTACTAAATGATAGGTTTGTTCAAGTACATTATATTTCTCATACAATGAATTAAGTATTGACTTTAATTATATTGTATTACTATTTCCTTTTGAGTTCGTATTAATTACTGTATTAATTTGATTTATTGAATTATTAAACGTTGCTTATAAATTTAATTTATTCATTCACTTTTAGTTGATTCATTTTCAATGCTTTTGATAAATTAACCATAGATCTAAGTAGTGAATGCTTAGAATTATTATTGGACGGCGTTAAAGAATATTCTCAAATTTCTGGGTCTTTCTTAATTTTTTCTATACTAATAATATTTAAGAAATTATTGTTTTCTTCATTGACTCTTTCAATTTTTTCATGTTGCAAATCAATTATTTTATGGGCTTCTTTTAATGATGATTTTAGCTCTTCTTTTTCTTTAATATAGCTTTTAACTCCTTTTTCTATCATGTTTAATTTATTTTTTTAGTTTTAAATTTTACTTTTTTTTTTTTTTTTTTTTTTTATATATATATATATATGTATTATAGTAATTATATTTTAATTTTCATTTGATTATAGATTTTATTACTGTATGCTCTTTTGTTTAATTATTATATAAGAATATTATTTAAAATTAAATATGTATTTTAATTAATACAATTATTAAATTAATTATAAATAAAAGTAATATCTATTTAGTAATTATTAACATAAATTAATACCATGTCATAATTTTATAATTATAGTGCTTACTTTTCATTTCTTTGCCAAAATGATTACTGACAAGCTTATTATTTGGCTCAAAAAGACACCAACCTACTGTGGTATCACTCACATATTCTCAATTCTTATCATTACTAACCTCTAACGTGGTCTATGATAAAAAGATTGAACCTACACCAGATGGTCGTAAGGCAGGACAACCATTCGTTACAGGTTGCAACTCAATGCATGAACGTGAATTTTCTGGTGCTATTTTTTCTCAGTTGCCAAGGTGAACTACGACTATATGGATGGCATCTTTAAGACACCATCTCTATTGTTCCAAACACTATTGATAAGACCTTATAGGAACTCTAAAGTAACCTTTCTGCTATATTAAATAGTTACTTCACCAAATAAGCACACTATCTTAATGTCAGCATTCTTAAGCGTGTAACGTTTGAAGATTCTATGGACCACCCAGAAAACTATCTAGATCTTACTATTCTTGTTTCTGGCTATGCCATTATCTTTGTTAAGTTAACACCAGCTCAACAAAAGGAAGTCATTGCTAATACTTTCCACAAAAAAATTCAAATTAAAGGAAAAGATGAACAGGTGTAAATTAAAAATATCAAAAAATTAACGTTTTTAATTTTTTTTATCAAATAATATTTATTAATATTTTATTGCTAAATAATTTATATAAATTAATATATTACATTATTATTACACCTGTCATAAAAGAATAACAGTAGTAATGTAAATAATTAAAGTTTAAATATAATATATTATTATTGTAACGAAGTCTTCAGTGATACAAGATTTAACAAAAGTATCATAAATGATTATTGTAGCAAAAAGGAATTGCATAGAAAATATCGTATTCTAATAATAATACTTATGTTATATATTTATATATATTTAAGAAACTTAAACTAAAAAAATGAGAATTCATTTATATGTTATTATAAATTTTTATTTATTAAAAATATTTTATTCTAGAATATTACTTTATAATTATTAATTTATACATTAAACTAAACACATTTATTAATATTAAAAACTATAAAATAAGTACTATTATTCTCTTCACTCTTTCTTCTCTTTCTTTTTATTTCTTATTCTTTCTTTTTTTGTAGAATTTTTATTATTATTATTATTATTATTATTATTATTATTATTATTATTATTATTATTATTATTATTATTATTATTATAATTATTATTATTATTATTATTATTATTATTATTATTATTGTTATTAAAAATTATTATTTAGATTTTCTAAAAATTTTTTATAATTATATTATTATATATTATTATATAATATTAAATTTTAATCATGATTTTCTATTATTTCCAAGTATTTTGGTATGACTTGTAACATCAGTGATACGAGACTTACAAAATTGGTATAATTTATACATATAACATTAATAAAATGGAAACAATACATTCTGTTTGAATAAAAATAAAAATAAAAAATAAGATATAAATAAAAAAAAAAAATAAAAATGAAAAAAATAAAAAATACAAATAAAAAAATAAATTATATGAAATTAATATTTAATATAAATTTGCTATAAATTAATATTATAGAATAATAATATATTTTATTATAATAACTAATTTAAAATATTAATATATTCTATTCCATTATCATCTATTACCATGGTAAAGTATTAAAATTTTAAATTATATTCGGAGATGAAAATTAATTATTATACACTTTAAACACAACAATAAATTATTCAAGTGTTAATTTATTTTATCTATACTTTTTAAATTTATTATCTAAACTTCAGAAATGATATGAAAATATAGCAATAAAGTTATAATAAAGAGAGGAACAAAGTATTGTACTACTTTATCTTTTAAATAGTTGGTGTAACTATAATAATTTAATAGGAACTTTAAAAATATAAAATATAATAATAATAAAAATAATAAGCTATTAAAATAATATTATTAAAGTATTACAATATTGAATGATTATAATAATTAATACATTACCATATTATTCTAATTATTTAATGACCAACTAATTTATAAAATACAGTAGTTTTATGATTCTAATTGGAATAATATTTAATATTACTTATAATTATGTTAACTATTAATAAAAAACTCAAAGGGTATATTGGAAAATTAAGAATTTGATTAAAAAATTTATTCCAAATTATATAAATATTATTTTTTTTTATATAATACAATATATAATAAAAATTTTTTATTTATTTAAACTATTTGTATTTATTTATAATATTAATAATACATAATTTAAATTATTTACATTTATATATATTTAATTTAATTTTGATAATGTTAATAAATATTAATGCATATTGTAATTATGTTAATAGTAATTTATTATTTTATTTTAATACTCCAAACTACTATTATTGTAATTCATTAAATTCATTCAAACGGTTAAGGAATGCTTCATAAAACATTTTCTTTTTTTCTGGTAGATTTTCGGGTTTACTTCTCATAAGATTTTTATATAAATCTGGTTTAACTTCATTTATGGTTTTACCATCTCTTGTAATACTCATGAAAAGAGTAAGAACCGCAGCGTCAGTAATGACAAATACTCCAGAAAAAATTGCCTTTGCACCTGTAAAATTAATTGAAACATATTCCATTACATTTTCAAATACATTTTCATTAGTTACATTTTTCCATTCGAATTTTCCAAAAATAGAACATAGTAATACGGAAATAATAACAGAAAAAGAAATGATACCAATTTCCCCTAATATTAAAACAGATTTAATAATTAATTCGTTAAACATTAGATCATCATCATATTCTTTCATTAATAAATAAGAATCTTCACAGGATTTAATTAATGGCTTTCCATATATTGCCAATTCAATTAAAGTTTTGGAACTAAAAAGATCTGATATATATTTAATGAAGCTGATCAGTTGCTTATTTACTAAATAGATGTAACCTAATGACCTAATGAAAAAATTACTAGAATAAACAGCTTTACCCTTAAATGATATATAAGATAAGCCTTTTGTCCAAATTTCTAAGAGTTTTTTCATTGAATCAGTTACGGTCATTACTAGAGAAGTCGCACAAATTGGCCCTAAAAGGTAAAAAAGAGTACGCTTTACACACTTTAAAGTCGGATTAGCAATATCAGCTATTTTTCTTTTTCCATTTTCAAAGCGACCGTAGAAAAGATAGTAAGTATAAAGGGTTGATGAAATCACAAAAATAATATTTTCAATTATTTTGTTGGTGTAAAAATATGTAAACATTAAAAATAAAATAAAACCGATTCGATTAAACACACTTTCAAATTCATAAAAATTTGGATTATTAATAAAAGCTGCATACATCGCATAAACAATAAAAAAGTCTAATATAGCAGAAAAAGCACTATTCATCATTCCAACAACAAAAATAGAGGGATAATCTCTAATAGCTGATAATGATTCATATAAAAATATTTCAGAGAATTCTAATTTGTTTTTCCATTCTCTTCTTAAATACAGAGCCACTACAATAATAATAAATAATAAAAAATACCCTAATGTCCATATAACTATACTTCTTATATATCCAATTGCAATCACAACTAAACTAAATAAAATAAGAATGACAAACGTTGTGTAGAAAGTATATGTAAATACTTTATTTGTATACCTAATATATTAATTTAATCATTATATATTATTTTAATTATTATATATTATTTTAATAAAATATGTTGAAAATTAAATAAATTAATACATTTAGTTATTTACAAATCAAAATTAATATATAAAAATGATTAAATAAAAGATAGTTTATTTACTTTAATAACAAGATGTAATATCCATAAGTAATACATATATTTGCACTATAACATATTACGTATTGTACAATAGTTAATATTTTATCTTTTATATTATTTGTACTTTCTTCGTTATTTTCAGTATCTATGTCACCATTGGCATGGCTATAATTATTATTATAATTATTATTGTTGTAAAAAGATTTTCTCGTTTTATTATTATTATTATCATCATCAATAATAAATACCATTGAACTAGATCTTTTTTCATTTACCATTCTAGAAGATTGTACTGATTCTGTAGGATTAATTTCAGTTATAGATTTAGAAAATTCAATTTGAGTAGAAAATAATAAATCATTAAATTTAGAGGTGGGAGTAATATCAGTTTTAGTTTTAGAACTTTTTAATTGTTGTGTTTGTGTTTCAATTGTTAATTCGTTTTCAAAGTGAAAATAATCTACTGGTAAAGAAGTTATCATAGATTCACCATCTGTTTCTGTCGGCTCCTCTGTAAAATAATCCGTAGTAAAAAGATTTAGTTCATTATCATTACCACTATCATTATCACCTTTAATCATGCTGAATTGTTCCTCATCTTTACCATTTTTTAAAATGCTTACTATACCAGCAATAGATAGTAGAAAAGATTCAAAAACAACAAAAAAAAATAATAAAATTGCCCATATATTTCTTATTTTTGGACGATTATTAACAACAACTTTTTCTTTTTTTACTTTTTTTCTAATTCTTTTGACCTTTCTTATTATAGGCTTTTTACTTGCTTCATTAGTTTTGGAAATTCTAGTTTTTTCATTTTTCCTTTCATGATAAATTAAATAAAAAGCATGAATACATGCTGGTACATACCCCATTATGCAAAGCAATACATTATATAAAAGATGTTTCCCCCATCCTTTCAAAAAATGCACACTTATAGGTGAAAAAATAATAGCGAGAATTGCTAGCATAATATATTTCATATCATTATTTACATTTGTATTATTATTATCCATGTCTCTAAAATTCTATTATTTTTCAATATTTTATTATTTATATAATAAATAAATTAGATAAATTAATTTAAAATTTTAAAACGTTATTATCTATTTGGATTCTTTAAAGTATAAATAGAAAAGATTATATTTATATAAATTAATAATTAAATATATTATTTATTTTCATAAAATATTTAAAAGCAAAGGAAAATATAAAAATAAATAGGTTCTTTAATAAGTAAAATTAATTATATTGAAAAATGAATATATTTCTGAAAATTTTGTAAGTATATAATTTCTAATAAGTATGTATATATGTATATATTTTTTTAAAATTTTTGAAATACTTTTTAAGCTAAAAAAATAAAAAAAAATTCAATTATAATAAAATATAAAAATTAAATATTGTATTAATAATTAATATAATTTTATATGTTAATTATTAAATATATTAACTATTTAAAAATATTTAAAAATATAAAAAAAAAAAAAAAATTTCTTTATTATTTCTTTATTATATATATATATATACATACTTAAGAAATAATAAAGAAAAATCTTTTTACTCAAAAAATTTTATTATTTTTTATAAAATTAATTTTTATTTTAAAAATACTGTTATATATAAAAATATTTAATTAAAAGAATTAATTTTTTTTTTTTTTTAAATATATTTTACAATGAAGTAATAAAAAAAAAATAATAATATAAAAAAAGATTAAGTATTAATAAAGAAAAATATTTTCTTTCTTAATATATTTAAATTATAATTATTAAAATTTATCTTTGATAAAACTATTTTTTGTGTAAATAAAAATAAAATTTTATATTAATATATAAATTATTATGTAAAGTAAATATATTTTTGTTTTTAAAAATATATAATTATAAAAAAAAGTTTACTAGTCTTTATCTTTTTATAAATAAATTTGTATTTTAAATTTATCCTATTAAACAATTAATATTAAAAAATTTAAATAAAAAAAATAATTATATTTTTTTTTATAACTTCATTTTAGTTTTTTTCTATTTATTTTATTTTTATAGATTATTTTTAAATATTTTGTAACTATATAAAAGTTTAAAAAAATATTAAAACTCATTATTTAAAAAAAAAAAAGAAAAAAGTTTATTTTTTGATTAAATTAATAATATGAAATAAATTATTAATATAGAAGATTTAAAATAAAATAAAAAAAAAATATAAAAAAAAAAAATAATTAGTGTTTATTAACAAAAATGTCTACAGAAAAAGAAAAGAAGCAAGATAATGATGTTGTTATTAATATTCAAAAAAGCACCATCATAGATAATGATGAGGAGCTAATTAAGAAAAACAATAAAGAGAAGAATAATAAGAAAAAAAACGATATGGGTTATATCTATTTTATATATTTCAACTTATTTTTTATAATACTTGCTGTAATTTTTGATATCTATAAATTTTTCCATAATTTGGAAAATTCATTATATAATTGGTTGTACTTTCCTTTTTTTGATTATGATGGTGATGACCGGGAACATTTTAGATATCCGATGTTAAAACTTCTTCAATTAGTAGGTATACTTATTGTCACTTCTTTGTTATCCATAGAATTAAATATCAACATTAACAAATTAATAAAAAAGTAAGTATTATAGTAGTAATAATTTTTTTACTATTAATTCTATAATATTTACTCTATTTAATTTAATTCTTATTATTTAATATTTGTCATATAAAAATTTCAAAGCTTAAAAATAAACTTATTATATTATTTTACATTTAAAATGATAGTTTTCCTAAAGAAATGCTTTGGACATCTCGAATCCTTTTAGATATTATATTTCTTGGTATAGCCATTCCACTTATATTCTATTTACCAATAAAATCAATATTTCGAGTATTTGGATTTATTATTTTAGTTATAGGGGCTGCTATTGATGAAAATATTCATTATAGTATGGATAATTCAATAAATTTATTAAAAGATTACATCAATTTTAGTAAAAATAGTAAAAAAGAGGAAAATATAGGCGTTTACCTTAGTAATGTTTATGGTAAAATAGTCATTGGTATTTTTATTGCAACTGGTTTTATGGCTATTATTCCATTAGGTTGGGAACTTTTTCCAAGACCATATTACAATGATCTTTATAAAGATGTATATAAATACGACGAAGAAAATTTAGCTTATTATTACAATTTTATTGCATGTGGAATGAGTATATTTTTTTTGTACATATGCTGTAAATTTATTATGAATGTAATATCATGTACAATATCAGGAACATACGCTAAACTTAATCTTACAAAATATTATGATCCAAATCAATTAAACCAAGAGGATTTAATAAAAAAATATTTAAAAAAATCTCTAAAAATATGTTACGGTACGATTGTTGCTCAGCCTATTAATCATATAATTTTCTGCTTTCTAAGTGTTATAGAATTTATTATAATACTTATATTTGGATTACCATTTTATATTTTTGTTATTATTATAACTTTTTTACCATTATTTGCCACGTTTGTTATAACATTTAAGATTCCAATATCCACTATTTTAATTATTTTGGCAATATGTATTTTACTTTCATTCTTATTATCTCAATTCTTTTATAATATAGAATTAAAACTTAAAATGCAATATGTAAATACAATACATAACGTAAATATTAATAAAAAATTACTTTTTAACTTTTTTTTTTTTTTTTTTTTTTTTTTTTTTTTATATTTTAATCTATAATTATTACAAAAGATGAACTTTATAAATGTTATTTTAGATGATAAATCATTCTATCATAGTTATAAAGGAGGGCTCATTTTCCCCGATATCTTTACAATACCTCAAAAACAAAAAATCCCATTCTTTGATTTTTATAAATTACATAAAACAATAAAAGCACCATTTGTAATTAAATTAATGAGATTTTTATTTGCTCTTATATCAACGGCAATTATTACAGGTATCACTATTGCTATTAATATGATATTTTCAAAAGATATATGTGGATTTATTATTATTGCTACGGCAATTACTGAATTTTGTACTTTTATAATCAGTTTCCACCCATACGTTAGTGGAGTTCAAACTATAATGTATTGTAAAAAGATTAAAGAAAAGGAAGAAAAAGGAAATTTGAACGATGATTCTGATTCAGAATGTGACTATAAAATTGAATATGAGCTTGATTCTGATTCTATGGATAATAATTGTAATGATAATACAGATTATATGAAAGATGTTAAAAAAAGTGAAAGTATTTCTAATCTTGAAAATGATGATAATAAACCATGGAATTGAGTTATTACATTGTAGAATAATTTTAAAATTTTAAGTTAGTATTTAATATTAATATATAGCAATATTGTATTTTTCATATTAAAATAAATTATTTTAATAAAATAGAATAATATATAATTAAATATTTTTAATAAAAATATTTAAAGTATTAAAATTTATTTTAAAATAATATAAAATGTAATTAAATATATATCTATTTTTTATATGGTTATATATTTATATATATTATTTTTTTTTATTTTAAATTGTAATAGATTAATATAAAAACCAAAAAATGAAATAAAAATTAAAATAGTAAATGATATAAATTAATATCTAATGGAATAATAAGTAAAAAAATTACTTTATTATTATTATTTTTTTTTCATATTTGTTTAATTGTGATTCGATATTAAGAAGGGGATTTTCAAGAGTATTAAATTGCTTTTGTAGTATATAATATAAATATCAATTTCACAATCTCTTCTGTTTTTAAATGACTTATAATTGAAATTATTTTTTTTTATTATTTAGAGTTTCAATTTGTTTTTTATATTTTTCAACGATAGTTTGATTTTTAGATTTTTCACTTCTTAATTCTTTCTCACATTTTCCAATTTTCTTTTTTAAATTGTTTATTATATTATTATTTTGATTTCCTTCTTGTGGAATAGTTTTTTTATTAGATGTATCATTTTAATCTGTAATTATCCTTTAAAAATTTCTTTAAAAAATTCTAATAAAATCCTTTTTAAAATAGGTAAATTCATCTGCCGCTTCTTCCAATCCTATAGATATCTTGCTTTTCTTTGATTTTTGATTTTTGATTTTTGATTTATTGTATTTAATTATATATATATATATGTATTAAATAACAAAAATATTATAATTGTTTAATAGTAAATTTATATTATAATTATATATATAATATATAATAGATATAATAATAATAATAATAATAATAATAATAATAATAATAATAATAATAATAATAATAATAATAATAATAATAATAATAATAATAATAATAATAATAATAATAATAATAATAATAATAATAATAATAATAATAATAATAATAATAATAATAATAATAATAATAATAATAATAATAATAATAATAATATAAAGAATAAATTTTTTTTTTTTGAAAATTGAATTTTGTCTCCCCCATTATGTTAATATGGGTATATGATTAACTGCCCTACTCGACACTAAGCAAAGAAACTCCAAAAAAAAAAAAAATTTTTTTTTAAAATTGAAAATTGAAAATATTATATATAATATAAATATAATATATATTACATTAGTATTTTAATATATTAACGTTATTTATAAAAATAATTAACCTTATATATTACAATGTAAACATATATTAAAATATAAATGTTAAATATATAGATTTTTAAACTTTCAAGATATTTTAAATCTTTCAAAATATTTTTATAGACAATTTAATATAATTTAATATTTTAAAATTATATGGTTATATATATAATTTTATATTATATATTATTATATATATATTTTATATAATATATAATAGTTAAATATATAAATATATATAAATATATTAAATATTATATATATAAATATATTAAATATTATATATATAATTATTTATATATAATTCTTTTTTTTTATTTTATCAATTTTGTAATACTTTTTTAATTTATTATTTTCAATTAATACTTTTAAACATTCTTTTCTTTCATTAATAATAACTATGTGTTGCATCACTTAAATCAATTTTTATAAAGAAGTTAGTTCCTTTGTTTTTTGTTGTAACTATCATGTTAAATTAAAATATTATTCATAAGATACCAGATATTCATCTATCAGTTTAAAAGTTTCTCATAATCTAGTTCAAAACATTCGTCTAAAGTAAGGGGTCTATTTACTTCAGAATCTTTTTCTTTTTATACTCTTACAGTATCATCTTCATTAGAAGAGATAATGTAACTAAATCTGTCATTATCAAAAGTAACACCTTCTCTTTGGAACCATTTACTAATTCTATATTTCCAAATCTCGGTATTCCTATGAGATCCACCAATTCTTGGGAGAGTTTTGGTAGAACTACTAAATCCACTACTATCGCTACTAGTACTCATTATTATTATTAAATATTTGTAATAACGTTTATATATTAAATTTATAAATTCTAAATATTAATATACATATTTATTTTATTTTATCTATTTTATTTTGTTTTTATTTTTAAATTTTTTTTTTATAATAGTATTACTAGTTTTCTTAAATTATTCTAGTTATCACAACTAACTATTAATAATAAATATTATTTAATTATTTATATATATATGTATATATATACAACTACTGAGTATAATTATTATATCTAATATTATTTAGAAGTTACAGCTTTTAATTATAATTATTATAACTAATATTTTTATTAATAATTATTTTTAGTTATTTTTATAAATTTAAAGACTTATTTGCTTTTATTCTGGTCTGAATTCCCAATTGTCTTTATTATATTTAAATAAATTTAATTTTACACGTGCTATTATTAATATTATAATAATTACAATTTAATATCAATAAAAGTATAATTTTAATGTTTTAAAAGGTTTTATTAATTTTTAATTATAATTTTCAAAACAAAATTCCTAAAATAGAATAACTATACTTGTGAACATCCTTGATACCTCCACCAATTTTGGTATACGGGACTTTTATGTGCTCTTATTTTTACTTAGCATAATTATATTATATTTATTAATATTAATGTTTTCTATCCTTGGAAATTAATCAAGTTAACCTCCTTTAATAATTACGCGAAGGATCAGCTAACAATAATAATAATAATAACAACAACAACAACAACAACAACAACAACAATAATAATAATAATAATAATAATAATTATAATAATAATAATTATAATAATAATAATTATAATATACATAATATACTCAATAAAAATATAAAATTAAAATATTTATATATACATTATTATTTTTTTTTTAGTCAAACCAGTATATATTTAACACTATATTAAAATTATAATATTAATATAACATTTTTATAATAATATTATATTCTATAATATATATATATATATAACTATTTTAATTTTATATTTTTATTTTATTAAATATTTTATTTTTTATTTTATTTTATTTTTTATTTTATTTTTTATTTTATTTTCATCTTTTTTATTTTTTAGTTAAAATAATATATACTTAATACTATATTAATATTATATTATTAATCTATAGATATTTTTAATATTAATAACGGCTAATAATATATATATATATTAACAAGTAATATCATAAAAATTATACTATTAATAAAAGTGTTTAAAATTGTATAATTACTTTTTTTTATAAATATCATTAATTAGTATATTATTTTTTCTTTTCTATGGGTTATTTATTTAAAGTATTATTATTATATTTTGTATATTAATATTTTGTTTTTTTTGTATTTTGTTTTAATTTTTTTATATTCATTTTTAATTTTTAATTTTTAATTTTTATTTTTTATTTTTTATTGTTTATTTTCTATTTTCTATTTTTTTTCTTTTATTTTTTTTATTATTTATCTTTTATTTTTTATTTTTTATTTTTATATATATATATATATATTTTTTTTTATTTTTTTTTTTTTTTGTAAATAATAAAAATGTTATTATTAAAAAAATATATTTATTTTTTTATTTTTTTCTTTCTGTTCTTTTCTTATTAATTAATTTGCATTGCATATTAATTAATATCAAATAATTAACTATGATTTTATTATTAATTATGTTTTAATTTAATTATATCTAAATTTTTTATAATTTATTATTTAGTTATTGAAAATGTTTTTTTTTTTTTTTTTTTTTTTTTTTTTTTTTTTTTTTTTTTTTGAGTGGTTATGTATATATTAATTGTTAATTGTTATTTTAATAAATTTATTTGTTATTTAATGATTCTTGAAGATTTTCAATCAACAATTGCTTTTGTTCTAATTCAATAGTTAATTCATTATTTTTTTCTAACAAATCACAATATTTTTTCATTATTAATTCATCATTACTTTTATTGTATTTTTCATCATTATTGTCCAATGTTTTCCCTATTTGTGCTGTTACAATCATTTTTTTAATATCTTGATTAGCTGATTTTTGATATTCTAATCTTTGATTTACTAAATGATAGGTTTGCTCAAGTACATTATATTTCTCATACAATGAATTAAGTATTGACTTTAATTTTATTGTATTAATATTTCCTTCTGAATTCGTATTAATTACTGTATTAATTTGATCTTTCAAGATTGGATCTAACGATATCATTGAATTATTAAACGTTGCTGATAAATTTAATTTATTTATTCCTATATTAGAAGAAGAATGAATTAAACTTTTAGTGGATTCATTTTCAATGTTTTTTGATAGATTAACCTTGGATATAGATCCAAGTAGTGAATGCTTAGAATTATTATTGGACGGCGTTAAAGAATATTCTAAAATTTCCTGGTCTTTTTTAATTTTTTCTTTATTCATAATATCTAATAAATTATTATTTTCTTCGTTGACGCTTTCAATTTTTTCATGTTGCAAATCTATTATTTTATGGGCTTCTTCTAATGATGATTTTAATTCTTCTTTTTCTTCAATAAAGCTTTTAACTCCTTTTTCTATTATATTTAATACGTCTATGTAATCAAATTCTTTCTTAGATTTATCATTTGAATTCTTACTCTTGTAGTCATCAATTAAATGATTAATTGAATGTTCCATATTTTCATTTTTATTATAAAATTCATTTAAGATAGTATTTTCTAAATAATTCATGACATTTTCATATCTATTTTGATAGTCATTAACGAGCTTATTTTTATTAGATAATTCTTTCTGAATATTATCAATCATTTTTTGATTATTATCTTTTTCTTCTTTTAGAATTTCTTTCATTTTCTTATTCTCAGCTTCTAATATTTCATTTATTGCTACTTGAGTGTTTTGTTTTTCAATGCTATTATTAATTGTATCTTTTTTATTTTCTTCTTCCTCAGTTATTTCTATTGGATTTGATATTGTTTCTGATAAATTTTCTTTATCTTTTTCACTTTCACCATTGTTTTCAGAAATTAGATCGTTTTCATCTATATCATATTTTTTAATTAGTTCATCGTATTTATCACTCTTTGCTTTTAATCTATCATAATTCTTTTTCATCATATCATAGTCTTTAGAATGTAAAAATGATACATTATAAGATGTTGGAGCAGAATTCTTTAATTCTTCAATTTTTTCTTTTAATTGTAATATAACTGATTGATATTTACTTTCTAATACTGAAAACTCAACAGATGAATTAAAAGTTGGAGAATTATTTGAACTACCACTTTCGGAATTTGATGAATGATAAATTTTTGGAGTAGAAGTTAGGAGAATTGATGGAATAGATAAACCTTCGCGAGCTTTGGCAAGTTCATCCCTAAGTTGACTAATAACCGCTTCCCATCTATTTTTTTCAGTTATGGAATTTAATTTTATTTTACGTAATTCTTCCTTTACTTTTTCCAATTCCTGGGATTTATCTAAACTTTCAAGTTTTGGTGATTCAAAGTTTCTTTCTTTTTGATTTTCTTCATTATCTATTATTTTTTCTTTTAATTCTCTGATTAAATTATCTTTACTTTCTAAATCTTTTTGAAATTGCGTTAGATTTTCTTTAAGTTTATTTTCAATAGTTTCAACCTCAGTTTCTTTCTTTTCTAATTGTTCTTTAAAATCATCAATACTTAAAACTTTTTCATCTAATTGATTTCTAATTTCATTAATTCTCTTTTTATTTTCCTCCTCTTGAGCTTTAGCTTCTTCAAGTTTGCGATCTTTTTCATTTAAATCATTCTTTAGTGTTTCTTCATTTTCTAATAATTTATTAAGTTCATCACATTTTTTTTCATATTCCTTTCTATAATTATCGATTTCTTGATCTTTTTGTTTTGATTCCTCAACAGTTTTATTATATTTTGAGGTTATTTTCTCAATTTCTTGGAGTGTATCTTTATTTTCTTTTTCTTTCTGTTTAATTTCATTTTGATATTTTGAATTCGCACTTTCTAATTCTGAATAATTTTCCATTAAGGAAGCATTTTTATCCATAACATTAATTAATTTTGATTTCAGATTTTCATTTTCTTCTTCATATCTTTCCTTTAATTCGATAATTTCTTTCGATTTATTGTTTAAGTCTTTGATAATATCACTTTTTTCATTTAATTCCATGATAGATTTACTATTCTTTTCTTGAAGTAAATTTAATTCTTTTTCAAGTTCTGAAATTTTTTCTTGATAATAAACATTTATTTTTTCTTTGTTATCCATTTCATTCTTTAGGTCATTAATTGCTATTTCTTTATTATCAACTTCATTTTTTAAGTCATTAATTGCTATTTCTTTATTATCAACTTCATTTTTTAAGTCATTAATTGCTATTTCTTTATTTGACATTTCCTTATTAACATCTTCTCTGCTTACTGATTTTTTAGATAACTCATTATATTCATTTTCAGTTTGATCAAGTTTTTTAATTTTATCAAAAAGTTCTTTTTGAATAATTTCAATTTGTTCATGTTTACTTTTTAATTCTTTTTCCAGTGATTCAGATTTCGTTTTTAGTTCAGTTTCACTAACTGTTAAATTTGATATTATTTTTTTATTGTTTTCATTTTCTTTTTGAATGATGTTGAATTGATTAGTTAATTGCTTTAATTCTTTATCAGTTTTTTCTAAGATTTTAATTTTTTCGAAAAGCTCTTGTTGAATAATATTTTCTTTACTTGTAATATTATTATATTTATTTTCTAAATCTTTTATATAGTTACTCTTATCTTCCAATTCTTTTAGAATATGTTCATATTTTGTTGTTACCTCAACAATTTTTTTATTTTTTTTTTCTAAATCGTTTGATTTTTCAGATAATTCTTTATCTTTCTCTTCATACTGATTAAATTTTTCAGTCAGTTCTTTCTCCCTTACTTCATATTGATTACATTTTTCTGTCAATTCTTTTTCTCTTTCTTCATATTGATTACATTTTTCTGTTAATTCTTTTTGTCTTTCTTCATACTGCTTACATTTTTCTGTTAATTCCTTTTCTCTTTCTTCATACTGCTTACATTTTTCTGTTAATTCTTTTTCTCTTTCTTCATACTGCTTACATTTTTCTGTTAATTCTTTTTCCTTTTCTTCATATTGGTCACATTTCATTGTCAATTCTTTTTCCTTTTCTTCATAATTTTTACATTTATTTTCTAAATCATTTCTTTTAATTTCTAAATTTTTATTATTAATAATTAATTGTTTTTCTTTTTCTTCCAATGTTAGATATTTATTATTTAATTCTATTTCAGATTTTTCAAATTCTTGACATTTATCTATTAACTGCTTTTCTTTTTCTTTATATTGATTACATTTTTCGTTTAATTCGTTTTCCCTTGTTTCAAATTGCTTGAGTTTTTCATTCATTTTTTGTTCATTCATTTCATTTTCATTTACTTTTCCAATTAATTCTTTTTTATTTTCTAAATATTCTTTATGTTCATTCATTAATTTTTTTTCTTTTATTTCATACTGATGACATTTTTCTATTAGTTCTTTATTTGTTTGTTCACATTGTTGAATTACTTCATTTAATTTTTTAATTTTTTCTTCTAATTGATGAACATTATTGATTAAGTCCTTCTCTTTTTTCTCAAATTGATTAAACTTTTCATATAATTTATTTTTATTTTGTTCACTTTCATTTAAATTTTCTAATAACTTTCTTTCATTTTCTTCATATTGCTTTAGTTTATCATATAATTCATTTTCTTTTACTTTATCATTTTCTGATTTTTCATTATTTATTTTTTTTTCGTATTGTTCATATTTCTCTTTTAATTCTTTTATTTGTTGTTCATATAATTTACATTTTTCAACTACTTCAATATAATTTTCATCAAGCTTTTCATTTGGACTAGCATGTCGAGAAATTTCATCAATTTTACTTTGTAAATTTTTGATTTCATTTTCGTACTCTTCACATTTCTTTATTAATTCTTTTTCCTTTTCTTGATATTCCTCGCATTTTTTAGTTAATTCATTAATAGTTGTAATTGAATTTTCATTATTAAGTATTTCATTATCTCTTATATTTCTATTTTCTCTATTATCACCATTATCTTCATTATCACTATTATCGCCATTATATTCATTATTATCTCCAATATCTTTTTTTACTATATAGTTATTGATTTTTATTATATTAATGAGTAAAAATAAAAAAAATATTAAATATTAAATGAATAAATAATAAATGCTAAATGAATAAAATATAATAAGATTAAATATAAAAATAAAAATAAAAATAAAAGTAAAAATAAAAATAAAAATAAAAATAAAAATAAAAATAAAAATAAAAATAAAAATAAAAATAAAAATAAAAACAAAAATAAAAATAAATATAAATATAAATATAAATATAAATATAAATATAAATATAAATATTAAAATAAAAATAAAAATAAAAATAAAAATAAAAATAAAAATAAAATGTAAAATCAATTATATGTAAACAAATCATTAAATATTATTTAAACAAAACTTACCTTCTTCTTTTAATGTTTCGATTTCTTTTTTCTGTTGAAGTTTTAATTTTATATTTTTTAATTGATTCTGATAAGTTTCAATTTCTTCGACTAATTCTACAACTCTTGCATTACTTTTTTCCTGGAATTGAAACAAATTATTAGAATAATTATCTTCAATTTTTTGATTTCTATCAATTTCTGTTTCTAATTGCCTTTTTAAATCAGATATTTGTTGTTTTAGAATATTTGCTTGTTCAATTTCTAAACTTTTTTCACGTAATTCTAAATTTACTACAGCTAAATCGTGTCTGAGTGTGCTTAATTCCATTGTCGAACTATCTAATAAATCTTTATCTATTTCACTTATAACATAACCTTTATTTTGTGATTGGTCACGGGAATTATTTATATTTGGGCTTGATAATTTCAAGGATTCGTGCGATTGAGTTATATTTGCATTTTCAACAAGATTTGCATTTTCATCCAATAAACAATTAATAACATTATTATTTTTGTCCAAATTCTTTTTATATAAAGTAACTTCTTTTTCTAATTCTAACAAACGATCCTCTAAACTTTTTTTTACTGAAAGTAAATCATTAATTTTCTTTTCATAATTGTTTATTAATTCTTTAAATTTATCATTTTCGCTAATATTATTACTAATATTTTGTTCTAATTTTTTATTTTCCTCATTATTTATATTTACTGATTGTGAACTATTAATTAAAATACTATTAATTTGATTTTGTCTGGTAGTATTGTTAATGTTACTTATTGAAATATTATTTTTTTCAGTAGCAGTGTTTTCGTTGTTATTGATATTATTTGAATTATTATTAATTATATTATTTGAAAATTTTTCGTTATTATTTACTTGCTTTTTATTTATATCTGTAGCCGGATTATCATCTGATTTAGAAGTTATTGTATTACTTATATTTTCATTATCCTATTTTTTTTATTATAAATAAACAACATTAATAAATTAATATTAGATTATTTTAAATTTTTGAATAAATAATTATATTAGTTGTTTCATTTAGTATTTTTTTTGAAAAATATTAAAATTTGGTTTTAAATATTTTTAAATTGTTTAGTTATTTGTATTACCTTAATAATTGGTATCGAACTTTCAATTGTTGGTGATTTTATTTTATTTTTTATTTTATTTTTTTCTTTTTCAATTAATCTACTTTTACTACTTAAAGGACTTTCATTCTTTTTATTGTTTTTAAATTTTTTAAACTACATTGATTATATTAAAAAATATATATATTAAATTTAATTTAAAGGTTAATGTGAAATATTATTATTAATATTTTTTAACACTTACAGTTTTTTTACCAGCAATTAATAATTGCTGTCTTTCATAATCTTCCATTATTATATTTTAATTTTTATTCATTTATATTTTACTTTTACTTAATTTATTATTTACTTTAAGATTAATTTTTATCAATATTTTTAAAATAATTTAAAATTATTTATTAAAGAAGGTTTTTATTTTTTAATAGTTAATATATTATCTTAATGTATCACAAAAAATATTTATGGTTACAATTAAATATTAATATTAATATAAAAATCTTTAATTGTAAAAGTTCGAATTATTTTGATATATGTTTATTGAATTTATTTAAAATATATATTATGAAAATTTTTATTTTATTATTGTCAATAAATAAATAAATATAAATATAAATAAATGAATGAATATAAAAATAAATAAATATGAATATAAATAAATGAATGAATATAAAAATAAATAAATATAAATATAAATAAATAAATAAGTAATTAAGATAAAAATTTTAAATAATAAAAAATAGCATTAGATTTATAGTTTATGATAAACAATCGAAAATAATATTTTATTATATTAAAAAAAAAATTAATAAATATAATTTAATAAAAAATTATGATATTATTTTATATAATTTTTAATTCGAAGTTAATAATGTATCAGACATTTCTGTTGTTATTAATAAATTTATAGGTTTGGTTTAGTTAATATTAAAAATTATTTTAAAGAAAGTTTTCTAAAAAATTTAGGCAAAAAAATTGTCTAATGAAATGAAAAAATTAAATGTTAAAAAATTTGAAATTTGATAACAATATGTTAACATAAATTTGTTATATTATATATCTATTCATAAAATGGAATATAAAATTTCATATCTATATAAACAATTAATAATTTATTATGTACAGATGGTAGCCATTATAATGGCTGGTATTACTAATTATGAAAATAATATATATATATATATATTCTTAGAAGTGATTATTGTAAGAAATAAAATAATAAGTTTTTTTTTTTTTTTTTTTTTATATTATTGAATTTTAATTCATATTATATTGAAATTGCTACGGAATGAGGAAAATATCTAATCAAAAAGTAAAAAGTTGTTATTCCTAGTAGAAAAATTCAAATAGTGGTAGTTATTCCCAACCATACTAGTAGAAAAATTAATACATCAATTCATTTATACATATTAAAAATAAAAAATAAAAAGCAAAATATGAAAAAACGCCAAACAAAAAAATTCGTATATAATTTCATTTTTTTTTAAAAAAACAAAAAAAAAAAAAAATAATATAAATATATATAAAATTTTTTTTATATTTGGTAATTTTAATTTTTATTTTTATTTTTATTTTTATTTTTATTTTTTTTTTTTTTTTTTTTTTTTTTTTTTTTTTTTTTTTTTTTTTTTTTTTTTATTTTTCCATAAAAATATTTTATTTAACCTTTTTTAAATATTTTATATAAATAAATTAATAATATGTTATACTTTTTATAAAAATTTAAAAAGAGATAATATAATTTTAAATGGTGTATAAAAGAAATTAAGAAAGAATAAAATAAATTATTAGAAATTAAAAATAATAAATTTTTAATTATAATAAGTATGTGTCCAAAACATTATGTAACTTATCAAATTAAATTCGAACCTCATTTAGCTGTTAATTCACAAAATATACCTAAAGAAACAAGAAAAAATATTTTATCAATTAAACTTTCAGAAAAAAAAAACGATTGGAAGTCTGTCCTTCATTATTCATTATTAGTAGCTGATTTATTTTATAATACAGATGATTATCAGCGATCAGCAGCTTTTTATGAAAAAGCTATAAATGCATCAAAATTATTAAAAGATTATACTACACTTTCATAGTAATTTACCTTAAATATATGTTTTTTTTTTTTTTTTTTTTTTTTTTTTTTTTTTTTTTTTTTTTTTTTTTTAAGAAAATAAATTAATTGTATTTTTATTTTTATGTTTTTATATTTTATTTTTATTGTTTATCTTTATTATCTTTATTTTCTTTATATAATAATTAAAAAACTTTTTAAAAAATGAAATAAAAATGATTGATAAAGTGCATATTCAAAATGTGCTTCAGCATTACATAGGTATAATATATAAATTTCTATAAAAAAAAAGTTAATTTTGAAATTCAATTTTTGAAATCTAATTTTTTATTTTTAAATTTTAATATTTATTTTCTATTTTAATACTTTTTTCTTTTATTTTTTCTTTCTTTTTTTTTTTTATTAAAAAAAAAAAAATTAAAATATTTTTATGTATTAAAGTGCTACTACTGACAATAAAGTTAGGGATTTATATACAGCATTAGATTATCATAAATTATCTTTAGAAATTCAAATTAAGTATAATATTAGAAATGATAAGGCAGATATCTACTTTTTATTTTGTTTAATTTTGTTTTATTTTATTTAATTTTAATTTTAATTTTATTTTATATATTTATTATATATTTATTATTATAAAAAAATGTATTTATTAATAAGTTATTGTTTAATTAAATATAATAATATATATAAATTATTTTAAATTACAGTTAGATATACCAAGGGAATATTTTGCAATTGGATTAGTATATTTGGAATTAGGGTATTAATTTAATAATTAATAAATTAATATATAATATTATAAATATCAATAATTTTTATTATAGTTAACATATTTTTATTATATTATTTATTTAATTTTATATAACATTATTAATATATATATATATATTTTTTTTGTACACTTAATTGAATAAAAACTAATTACAATCCATATATAGAGAATTAGAAAATGAAAAAAATTACTATCAATATTCAGTAGAAAATTTTTTAAACTGTAAAAAAGCAATAGAAAAATTAAATGATAAAGGAAGAGCAACCAGAAAATTATATGCGGAAACCTTGCTGAATTTAGGAATCATATGGAATATTCATCTTGATGATCATAAAAAGGCGGGAAAAGCATTTGAAGCATCACATAAAATATCTGTTGAAATTGGTATTAAAGAAGTATTTGAATAATTAACAAAAAAAAAAAAAAAACACTTATATTAATATTTATAATAATTTTTAATATATTTTTTATTATATATATAATTTAATTAATTAAAGGGGATAAAGAAAATTTAAGATTAATTTGTGAAAATTTTGGATTTTATTATTTTAACAATAAGGATTATAAAAATGCACTAAAGGTTTGGAAATGAAATGTTAAATGCAATTCATATTTTATTAAATGTGCTATATAATCAATGTATATATTATATTTTTATATTAATTTATTTTTTAACTATTTTTATTAGTGCTACAAAGATAATTTAAAAATGTGTCAAGAAATGAAATTGCATTTAGAAAAAGCCCAATGCTATTGTGATATAGGTATATACTATTATGAAATATACTAAAAACTGAAAATATTTTATAAATTATTTAATTATATATATATAAACGAAAAACAAAGGTCTTTGCTATAAAAATTTACATGAGTATAATAATGCATTAACAAATTTCAATGAATATTACTGTAAATTATTATTATTATTACATATATATATAAGTATATATATAAACAAATTTTTAAAATTATCAATAATTATTTTTTTTTAAAAAATTATATATATTTGAATCTATAGTATTAGTAAAAGATTTAAATCTTGATGACCATTTACAAAAGTCTAAAGTAAAGATGAAAATATAAAATATTTTAAATCTAAAAAATAGTAATATTAATAATAAATATAAATTGATATATATTATTTAATAAATAGATTCTTATAGAAGAAACATCCCAAGCGATTAAAGAATCTGAAAGGAAAAAGGAACTTGAAGTCCAACTAAATGATGCACTAAAAAGAAAAGATTATATTAACGAATTTAATATTTTAAAACAATTAAATAAAACATTAATGTTAGTATTTGAATGTTTAACTAATAATAATAATAATAATAATAATAATAATAATAATAATAATAATAATTATTATTATTATTATTAATATTATTATTATTATTATATTATTTTAATTTTAATTTGTTAATTTATATTATCTTATTAATTATTTATTAATTATTTATTTAACACTTTTTTTTTAAAATTATATTATATAAAATAAAAGATTTTTAAAGCATAGATCATCAGTTGCAAAAAACTATAAGAGAATGCTTTATTTATGTGAAAATACACCTGAATTGAAACATGAATTGAGCGAGTTACTTTTACAATGTGGTAATAATTATATATGTGTAAATAATATATATATTATAAATAAATAGTGGTGTCTAAATATTATTAATTTATTATTTTTAAAATTAAAATGTATATATTCACTATATAATCATTTGTAAAAAGGTACGTTTTATAACCAGATTAAGATATATAGTAAAGGATATAAATTTCTTCATTATTTGGAAAAAAAATTTAGTGGACCATTAGTATTAAAAGCAGATTTTTACAAACAGTTAGCAATTTCATTAGAAAATTTAAAGAAGGTATTTTAATTTTATTTTATTATTTTTATATTATTTTTTTATTTTTTATTCTTAAATAAATTTATTTTTATTTTATTAATATTAATTATTAATGTATATATTTATATAAAATTAATTAATTAATTAATTAATAAATATATATGTATATTGACTTTTTTTTTCAACAGAGTCATGATGAAATAGAGAGAACATTAGAGAATGAAATTACAATACGAAAATCTATACAAGATAATGAAGGCTTGTATAATGCATTAACTAATTTAGTTAGAATACATAAATTATACAATTTACCTGTAAAAGCAAATGAAGCCCAAGAACGTTTAAATATGGTATCGCTCCAAAATACAGAGGTAATATATATATATATGTAGAAAAATTTTATAAATTTTTATTGTTTTTATAATCTTTATTTGTATTTATTATTTTTTTTATTATTACTATTTATTTATTTATTTTCAATTTTTTAATTTTTTAATTTTTATTTTATTTTATTTTTATTTGTATATTTATTTATTTATATTAAATTTTTTTAATTTTTATTTATATATTCATTTATTTATTTATTTAAGTTTTATTATTTATTAATTATTATTGATTTTAACAATTATATATAAATAGTCATCTATTAATGATCCATCATTTTATAGTTCTGAGAGGGAAGATGATATATCTTTAATAAAAAGTCAAGACCCATCAACAGATATAATATATAATGGCGAGAATAAGAATGATGATAAAGAAATTGAAAAATTATATGGTAAAAAAAAAATAAACCATGAAGAAGAAGAGGAAGAAGAGGAAGATAAATATAGTATTAAAAATGAAATAGATATGAATGAAGAAATTGTAAATAAAAGAATAAGTGATGATGATAATGATGATGATGAGGAAGAAGAAGAAGAAGATTTTATAAAAAGTCCATATTTAAAAAGAAGAAGAAGACGAAAAAGAAGTTATGTTTATTCGTCGTCTGATGAAGAAAATGGTCGTCGTAATCTAAATCCTAATTTCCAAGAGTTTAATAAAGAATTAGAAAAGCTTAAAAAAAGAAAAACTAGAAATAATATGTAAATAAATTAATTATTTTAATTTTTTTTTTTTAAAAAAAAAAAAAAACTATTGAATTATATATTTATTAACTATTATAATTTTAAAATTATTATTTTAACATTAATATATATATATTGTGATATAAATATTTATTTATTATTACAAAAAAAAAAAAAAAAAAAAAAAAAAAAAAAAAAAAATAATAATAATAATAAGAAGTCAAAAAAAAATAAAATTAGAAAATGATAATGATAGTGATACTGAAGTCGATAGCGAGTATGTATTAAATATATATATATATATATCTTTATATATCTGTTTTATATTAAAAAAAATATTTTTATTTAAAGTGATAGCATTGCAGATTTACCAAAACCATTAGATTTTATAAATTCAGGTAAAAACAAATCAAATTAAAATAAAAAAAAAAATTTTTATATGTTATATGTATATGATATATATTATTATTTAATATATTTATATATGTATATTTGTTAATAATCATAATAATTAAAAATATCATATAATATAAAATATAAATATGTATATTAGATAATACAATAGATTCCAAAAAATTCAATTCCAAAGAAAATTTTCATGGCTATATACCCACATTGGTAAAAAAAAAAAAAAAAAAAAAAAAAAAATTTAGTTATATCAATTATAAATTATACAATATAATAAATTATTATTACAATAATTTAACTATTTTTTATATTTAATAGGCAACTAAAAAGATACGAGTTTGTGTAAATTTTGGAAAAGAAAAGTTACTGATACCATGCCCTTCAACCGAAACAATTGAATGGTTAAAAAATGAAGCCGAGAAAAGATATTATGATATAAATAATGAACAGGTTTTTATTAGATATTTCAAAGTTGCGAATGATCAAATTTTATATGAAAAAGATCTTATTAATGATATTTTAACTGAAGATCAAATAGTAGAAGCAGTGATTAAAACATAAATATATATTAATATTTATTTAATATATTATTACTATTTTTATTTATTTATTTATTTATTTATTTTATTTTATTTTTCTAAAAAAAAAAAAAAAAATAACATATATAATTCATTTAACTTAATTTATTTAATTTAGTTCATTTTATTTATTTATTTATTTATTATTATTATTAGTATTATTATTATTTCTTATTAAATAATGAAACAAATAAATTAATGTAATTAATATTTGATTATAAAATTCAGATATATTATTAATAGTATAAAAAAAAAAAAAAAAAAAAAAAAAAAAAAAAAAAAAAAAAAAAAAGAAAATGATAGTTATGGTTAATTTTTTTTATAAATTATTTATAAAAAATAATAATAATAATAAAATAAAAAAATAAATAAATAAATAAATAAAATACAATTTATTAAAAGAAAAATAAGAAATATTTATACTTATATGTTTTAAATAATAACAATAATAACAATAATAATAATAATAAAACAATTTTGTTTTTCTTTTTTCAAATAATTAAGATTTTTATTATAAACTTGGTTAGATAGTCTTTAATATATATATTTATTAAATACCATTTTTTAATATTGTATTGTGTTGTATTTTTTTATTTCATTTTTTGTTTTAAATTAGTCTATTCTAACAAGTCCATTTCGACTCATTGTTTTTCTACAGCAACAAATTGCGAATAAAACAATTATAATTACCATTAATATAATGAAAAATAACACCGATGGTAAACCGATAATTTCATTTTTATCTTTTCCTTTAAAATAATTTACTTCAGTTTCTCTATCAACACATAAACTAGATTTAGTGTCACATTTTCCGGTAAAACATTCTTCATCTTTTGTACAATCTTCTTGTTTTGCTAATAAACATTTAATACTATAGGAATACTCTCCTTCCAATTTAATTTCATCTGTAAGTAAAGAACAAATATACAATTGATTATTGGTATTTGTTTCACAAATACCTAAATAACATTTATTTGAATAGCAATCGTTATGTCTGAAACAAAATTCTGTTTCACATAAGTGACTTTTAATATCATTTCTATTACACTGTGCTATTAGTGTCCTTTTTTTAAGTTCATATGTAATATTATAATAGGAATATCTATATAGTTTTGAGTTTTCTAATGGAGGAAAACTATTATAATTTAAATAAATATCATCTTCATATTCTTTTTCATTAAGTACAAAACATTTTTCATTTTTATGGCAATTGAGGAATAGATTACATACTCCATTATTTTCTTTTGGAATATAACAACCATTACTATAATCTGGACAATCTGAAGTACTATTACATTTTACACTATATATATTTTTTGTATAAGATATATATATATATATAATATTGATATTTAATTGTATTTATTTTATAAGTAAAAATATATTTATAAAATAAAAAAAATTTTAGTTAGTTATCAATCTTTTAAAAAAACAATATCAATGACAATAATAACATCAATAAAAACAACAACAGAAAAACAATAATATTTTTTTTCTTGAAAATTATATTTTAATATTTCAATTATTACATGCTTAATTTTTGTATATCCTCCATAAAATATTTTGTTTCATATATAAATTCATCTTTACATAAACTAAATTCTATTAATAAGAACAAGAAATATATAAATACTAAAACACTTCTTAACATCTGTAAATTTTAAGTTATAAATTTCTTAAATTCTTTTGAATTTGGTTATTTTATTATAAATTATTTATTGTAATTAAAATTTAAAGATATTAATATATATTTCTTAAAAGTTTTTTTATATTTTTTTTTAAGTTTTTGTTTTTTGTTTTTGTTTTGTTTTGTTTTGTTTTGTTTGGAAAGGTATATTAGGAATTGAATATTAATTTGAATTATTTAAACAAATCCTCATAAAATAAAGATAGTTTTTTAACGTTATGTAATGTAAAAAAAATTTTTTTTTTTTTCATCTAATATCATACATATTCTTATATTAATTAAAATCAAGAATAAAAAATGATAAAACGTATTAAAATAATTTTTATATATCACTTTTTTTCTATAAAAAAATTTTTTTTTATTAACAGAATTTTTTACCTTTTAACCAAAAAAAAATAAAAACTTTTTTATTTAAAAATTTACTTATGTAAAAAGTAAATTTTTGATTCACTAAAATTATATTGGATACAAAAAGTATTATTAAAGTTAATATAAATTAAAAAAAATAATAAATAAAAAAATTTATCTTAAATAATATAATAATTTTTTTACAATAAAATTTTAAACTTTATGGGAATTTTTTTTTTTTTATATTGAATTCAAATTATATAAACTAAATAAATATTTATTTAGGGTATATATATTTATCGAAATTAATCGTCAAAATAAAGTTTGTAAACTTAGAAAAAAAATTGTTATAATTACAACGTAGTATAATTTTTTTTTTTTCTTTTTATAATTTATAATTAATTTTTTAACAATTATTATTTTATATAATTAATTAGTTTTTCAATAAATAAAAAAAGTAGAAAAAAAAAAAATGGTGAAAAATAATAGTAATATTAATACTAAAGATAAAAAAAAAGTAAATTCAAGACAGGAATCAGGTAATATAAATATATATATAGTATATTATAAATATAATAAAATAAAACTCTTGAATATATTATAATATTATTAATATAATGAAAATATTTATACAAATAAAAAGAAATTAAAACCAACACATTTATTTTTCCCGATGGTTCAACCTATGGTAAAATTTTAAATATATAATTTTTTTTTTTTTTTTTATTTTTTTTTATTTTAATATTCACCGAAGTTTTAATTATATTTAAATAGTTAATATTTTTATATATTTTACTTTTATTAATTATTAATTATATTAATTATTTTATATATAAATTAATATAATATGATATATTATACTTAATAAAAAAAAAAAAAAAAAAAGAGGGTGACTATAAAGAATCCGAAAATGGAAAAATTGTAAGGTCTGGCCATGGAAAATTTGTATCATTAGCAAATCAATCAACATATGAAGGTGAATGGGTAAATGATGAAATATGTGGAAAAGGTAATAATTCATATATGAAAAAAAAAAAAAAAAAAAAAAAAAAAAAAAAAAAGATATCTCAAGATATATATTAAATTAACAAAAAGGAAAATTAAAGAGTAATTCAATTATTATTATATAAATTTTAATATTTAAAAATAAATATATATATATATATTTAAAAAAAAAAAAGGTAAAATTGAGTATGCTAATGGAAATTCTTATGAAGGAGATTGGTTAAATAATCAATATAATGGTACTGGAACTTATAAATGGTCTGATGGATCTTATTATGTTGGAGAATGGCTTGAGAATAAGTAAGGCTCTGATAAAAATAAAAACAATATATAAATATATATATAATATAATATAATATTTTATTTTATTTTATTTTATTTTATTTTATTTTTTTTATTATAGATATTATAATATATGAAAATTCAAATTTATATATATGTATATATATATATATATTTAGGATGAATGGTCCTGGAAAATATTATGATAAAAATAAGGAAGTATGGACTGGTTTATTCATTGATGGAAAAAGCGATTCCTTAGTTAATGAAATTTAAGTTTTAATTGTAAAATAAATGAATATACTAATATTATTTAGAAAACAATTATTTTTATAATAAATAGTTAAAATAAATCTATCAATGCTTTTAAATATTATATATACATATTTTTTTTCAATCTTCAATTTTGATGTATATTCATTAAGTTATATACAATACAAATTTAATAAAATTTTATGTTTCACTATGTTTTAAAATATCATATATTTTTCAATAATAATAAATAAAAATTTATTTTTTTATAATTTTTTTATATTATTTTAGTTTTAAATATTTAAAAATAATAATAAAAAATAAAATAAAATTAATAAATAATAAATAGTAAATAAATTAATAATTAATAAATATATATAATTAATTATCAAATATAATATTTATTATTTTAATTTTAAATTGTATGTCTATATATAATTATTATTTTTTTATTATTATTATTTTTTCATACAAATTAATATCATATCTTTATATATTTTAATTTCATTATTTTATTAATATTTTATATTATTGAAGAAAAAAATAATAAAGATATTATTTTCATTAATACATTATATTTTTGTAGAAAATTATATATATGTGTCTATATATATATATATATTTTTTTTTTTTTTTTTTTTTTAAAATGATAATAATCATTAATTTTTTATATTTTAATTTGTATCTAAATTGTAAGCATTATTTTATTATATATGTTATTATTGTTGGTTTTTAGTTTTTTCGTTTTAATTATTAATAAGATAAATTTTATTCTTTAATTCTCCACTATTTTTATTTTATAATAATTTTTGAAGCAAGAAAAATAAAAATGAAAAAAATGAAAAAAAAAAAAAATTGTAATAATAATAATAAATTAAGTAAAAAAAAAGTTAATAATTTATAATATTTTTTATATTTATTAATAATAAATCGTAAAAAAAAAAAAAGGAAATAAAGGAAAACTTACTTGGAAGATAGAACCGTCCATACCACCAGTAGATATAACATATTTATTACCCAAGAAAACAGCATTAGTCACATGCGATGAATGACCTGTATATTTTCTAAATGGTTGCTATATTATTTTTAATATTTTTAACATTTTTATCATTAATAAGTTATTAATAAATAATTATTAATATATACAAAATCAAATTTATACAAATTTATACAATAATTATATATAATTACTTTGTCTAAAATAACTGGATAAGAGAATAATCTAACTTGACTTATATCATCAGTAGTAACAATTAATTTTTCTCTTTTATCTCTAGCAACTGCATTAATCTTTTTTTCATTACCAGTTTAATATATATATATATATATTTTTAATAAAAATATGAAATTTTAATATAATAAAATAATAAGCTATTTACCGTTGAATTTCCCCATCCACTTTCCCAAATGCATTGAACAGGCCAACCAAGAATTAATGACCATGTATACCAATGAACAGGTTTTAGTTCATCTAATTTAGTAATTTGTACTAAATCAACAGCATTCCCTTTATTATTATTATTATTATTATAATTATTATAATTATTATTATTATTATTATTATTATTATAATTATTATTATAATTATTATTATAATTATTATTATTATTATTATTGTTTTTTTTTTTTTTTTTATTTTTTTTTTTTTTTAAATAAAGAAAAAATAAATATATATTTTTAAATTATTATTTTTAATTAATAAATATTTAAAGTTTTATTTTCTTACAATATAATATTTCACAATCAGAGGAATCCGACTGAATATATCTAGAATCATCAGACCAATCCAAATGAACAACAGTACTTGAATGACCCTTTATTTAATAATATATAATTATAGAAGAAAATAGATTGTAAAATATAATTAATAAATAAATAAGATTTTCAAATATTATTATTTATTTATTAATTGAATTTTACAAAGATTTTCAAATTTATTTTTTTTAATTTATAAAGCAAATAGGATTAATATATTTTTAAATAAGTAATAATAAAATTTACTTACTGTTAATGTACCAATTCTATTATAATTATTAGTATTATAAACATTTATAATACAATCATGATTACCCGTAACAAATTTACTTCCATCGGGTGAGCACTTTATAACAGTAATACCATGTTCATTAGATTTTATAAAGGATCTCTTTTCATATGGAATTGCTTTAATAACGGAGAGATCACTTGAATTTATAACATAAATCTATAAATACATATAAAAATTTAATATTATTAATCCAATAATTTTATCAAAAAATATTTTCATATTGAAATCGAATATCATATTTATTATTTGTAAAGTTTGATTAATAATAATAATAATAATAATAATAAATAATAATAATAATAATAATAATAATAATATTAAATAATAATAATAATAATAATAATAACTGTAATGATAATAATGATAATGATAATAATAATAATAAAAATAATAATAATAATAATAATAATAATAATAATAAAAATAATAATAAAAATAATAATAATAATAATAATATATAATAATAAGCTTACATTTCCAGACATACAACCAACAAATAATTTTTGACCATCGGGTGAGAATGAAACTGCACGAAGTTTTTCACCTTTGATATTTAGACGATTTTTCTAACATTGATTTTATAAGATAATTATATAATCATTTAATCATTTAACAATATAATTAGATGATTAGTTAATTAATTAATAATTATCATAAAAATTTTGTTAGCTTATTATATAAA
The DNA here is from genome assembly GCA_016946835.1 of Neocallimastix lanati (nom. inval.). NCBI lineage: Eukaryota > Fungi > Neocallimastigomycota > Neocallimastigomycetes > Neocallimastigales > Neocallimastigaceae > Neocallimastix > Neocallimastix lanati (nom. inval.). Next base: position 418,078 of record JACVTC010000046.1, read on the forward strand.
ATAATTAAATAAATAATAAATCTTTATTTATAATTAATTTATAATTACTATTTTTTTTTATTTTACATGTTTATATTTCACAGCATCCCAAATAATAACAGCTCCATCATCAGAACATGTTACAAATTCCTTCTCATTATTTGGATTATAATCAAGACCCCATAATTCTTCCATTTTAGCTGAGCTATGATTCTTAATTATTATTATTATAGTTTATATAAAATATATATAAAAAAATAATAATAAATGTTAACTTATATCTATAATACAGATATAGATAGATAGATAAACAGATAAATAGAAAGATAAAAAAAATATTTATATAATAGAGTATATTTACAACTTACTTCAAATAATAGTTCAACATTAGCTTGAGGATTATTTTTTGTAAAGTTTTTTACCATAAATATTACACTTTCTGAAGTACCAACAATTATATTACCATCTGGAGTAAAATCTAAAGATTTCACAGAAAGACCAATATTAATTTCTGAAATCTTTTTCATTTTACCATTACTTTCATTGACATCAAAGAGAGTAACGAATCCATCACGATGACCACAAACAAGACCAAATTCTGTTCTATAAGCTGTACCATAAATGGAGGAGTGACCTGAAAATAAAGTTCCAATAACTTCACAAGTTTTAGTATTCCAAACATAAATTTCACCATTGTATGTACCAGTGAGTAAAATATCACCATTACCAATATATATTGGACATAAAATTGTCTTATATTAATTATTTTTAAAATCCATAATTATTATTATTATTATTGTTGTTGTTATTATTAATAATAGCAATATTGAATTCATTATTATTTTTGAATAAATAAATAAGTATATATTAATAAAATTAATTATTTAAAAATATAAATAAATAAAATTTAAAATGATAATAGTATTTATTAATTGTATATAAATTTAATTTATATTGTAAAAAAAAAAAAAAAAAAAAAAAAAAAAAAAAAATTTACTTGAAGTTTTGCTTTTCGGAATAAACCTTTTTTAGTAATGAAATGTTTAGATGCACTATCAAACTTCCAGAATTTAACATGTTTAACTCCAACTGTTACAAAACAGTTGGGATCAGTAGGATGATTATCAATATCTAAAATTTTATCCGAATGGCCTTTTTCTATACATAATAGAGCTTTAGCCTTCCAATCATAAATTCGTACTGAATGATAATTATCCCCTGTTATAGCAATTAAATATTTACCATCTCCAGAGAAACCCATACAGGAAACATTACGCATAATTTTACCATCTCCGATTTTAAATACGACCAATGGAGGTTTTTCAGGGGCAGAAGCATCCCATATTGCAATATTTGGTCCTTCACTATTAATACTAACTACATCACCAGTAGCAATATATTTTTTATTTGGATGACAAGTAAGACATAATATATCATCTACATGTGCCCCATTAAAGAAGCGTTGAACATTATTTTTTATATTATGAACAATACCAACGCTAGCCGCGTGATATACAATGGTATCTGAACTAAGAGAAAATAAATTATCTCTTGTATCACGAGTACGATAACCATAAACATGTTCCAGTACTAAAGATTGTAACGGTAATTTATCAATCGCTGATGGGGCATTATCTGGTTTAACTATAGCACCAGCCCAAGCCCTATTAACCTATGACATATAATTATATATCATTATTTTTTTTATGTTCATATATTATATATATTTATATGTTTTTATTATTATTATTATTATTATTATTATTATTATTAGCATTATTATTATTATTATTATTATTATTATTATTATTATTATTATTATTATTGTTGTTGTTGTTGTTGTTGTTGTTGTAAAAGAAAAATAGGATACATTATTTTTTTTAAAAAAAAAATATTAATTATTGAAATATATTGATTTTTGAAATATTTATTATTGATTTTTTGGTATGTATGATATATGATATAAATAAAAATATGAAATATTTATAATAATTGATGAAATATTATTTATATTATTTTTTTTAAAATTATGATTAATAGTTATTATTATTTTGTATTTATTTATAAATTAAAATATTTTATTTGCGTTGTTCCATATATTATTATAAAATTAATTTCAAAAAGATTAATGTATTTATAAATTAATAACAATATATAATTTCAAAGGAAAATTTTTTTAAAATTATTTATATATTTTTTATATAGAGATTTGTATATAACAATATATATAGTTTAAAATAATATATATATTAAAATAAAATTATTCACATATATATATAATAGCATTAATAATATAGAAATAATTTTACTTTAAATTCAATTTTAAATTTTTTTTTTTTTAAAAAAAAATAATATATAAAATCAAAGGAAATAAAATAAAAAGATAATTAATGAATTATATATATTTATTTAATTTTTTTTTTTTTTTTACCTGGAAATGTTTATCCTTTTTTCCAACTTTACTTCTAATAACACCTGGATAATCATATGATCTTAATGCAACTGCAAGTTCAATTTGACCCTTATATTAAAATAAAATAAAAAAAAAAAAAAAAGTTTGAATAACGTTACTTTATGTTTTATTATATATAACTGAATTTATAATTGATAATATATTATTATATTAACTACAATAACAACAATAATAAATAATTATAATCATTTATTACTTCTCCTTCAACTGCTTCCACCCATTGTTTAGAATATTCATTTAATTTAACATTTTGAAATACAAATTCAGCTCTACCAATAGGTAGGTCAGTCGCACAAATTTCTTTATCATGTATAATTACATCAATTTTTACCTTTGAATTCAAATTTCACAAAAAAAAAAAAAAAAAAAAAAAAAAAAAAAAAAAAATAATATAGTAAAATTTTATTAATAATTCAATATACATTCAATATTTGATTTTTTTTTTCAATTGCTTGTTTGTTTGTTTTAATTTTTTATCTTCATTATATATATATGACATTTACTTCTTTTGGATTTTTAACATCAAAATAAAAACTTTCACGCCATACTGGAGAAATTGTATCATATATAATTTTTGAGTTTTCTGATGCACTACCATAATTAATTATAGCATAGGGATCAACAGTTAGATCCTTATCTATACAAAAAAAAAAAAAAAAAAAAAAAAAAAAAAAGAAGAAGAAGAAGAAGAAGAAAAAATTATTTCATTAATACATTAAAAAAATAATTAATAGTATATAATATATAATTTTATTATTATTGTTAATTAATATTTTGTTTAAATAATTATAATAAATCAATTAAATATATCTTCTTTGAATGAATTATTAATATATATATATATCATTTTATATTATAGTATGGAATATAGTAGTGAATAAAAAAGACTAACCATTTTTATTCTCTACACCAGCTGGTATCAAATTTCTTGCTTGAATTAAGCAAACTTCGAGATAACTCATACTATTATTTTATTTTATTTTATGTTTTACCTTTTAATTGTTTAATTATTTAGTTATTTATTATAATCAAATATTTTATCAACTGAATTATTTTTGAAAAATCGTATTATTATTTGTAATTTTGTTATTTCTATTAAATAAAAATAAGTAATATTATCATTTAATATTTGAATCTTAAAAAAATTATTGATGATATAAATAATTTAAAAGTGAAATATTATTTTATACGTATATTTTTTTATTTATTATTTTTTTTTTTTATTTACTCCTGTTTTTTCCTTTCTTTTCTTTTTTTTTTTTTTTTATTAATTTCTATAACTTTAAAGAAAGGAGAGAAAAAAAAATAAAAAAAAAAAAGGAAAAAAAATTAATACATATAAAGTAATTAATGATAATTGAAATTGACAGGTTATTATTATTTCTTTTAAATAATCTTAGTTAAAAAATAAACTTTATATAATTAGTTAATATATTACTTATTAATAAGTTTATTTTATAAATAAATAATACATGAACTAAATATTAAATTTATAAATAAATGAAAAAAAAAAAAAAAAAAAAAAAAAATATTTATATATGTATATATATATATACTAATATGTATGGCGTTAGTAAAAATAATAATAATAATAATATAATAATCTATTAAAAGTTAAAATTTCAATAAAATCTCATTGATATGTATATTTAATTAATGTACACTTAACAATACAAATTTTAAATAAGATAATTTATATATAATATAATTAAATTATTAAATTTAGAGTAATTCAAAATAAATTTTTTATTTATTTTAAGCTTTAGAATTTTATGAAAAAAAAAAAATTTATTATATATAATTATTCAATAATTTGAATGAATTAAGATTTAAATTTCTAATTGAAAAATAAAAAAATTAATGAATCTTAAACTTATATATATATACATATATTATATTTTTCAATATATATTAATTACTGATAATTACCTTTAACAGATATAATAATTATTTTTCCAATAATTTATATTAATCAATGATAAATTTATTAATTAATCATTGATTTATTTTTTTTTCATCCCACAGATATAGATAAAATTTTAATATTTAATAAAATTTTAATTTTCCATATGATTTTATAAGAAGCTGTCATATAATATAAGAATTGAAACTATAAAATATATAATTTATAAAAACGTGCATAAAATTTTTTTCATTAATTATATGTATAACCAAATTTAGAATTGACTAGAAATAATTAAACAAGGCACACTTTCTATATTCTTTAAGTATATTCCAATTTATATCATTTTAATTTTATATTCATTCTATTAATAATAAAGTAAATTATAAAAATAAGGAATTATTAAAAATAAAAGTTTTTCTTTTTTTTTTTTTTTTTTTTTTTTTTTTTTTTTTTTTAATTGATTTATTTAATTATTAATTTATTTATTGTTTTTAATAAAATTTATAGTTAAGGAACTTGTATCTAATAATTTATAATAGATCATATTATATCAAGATCATCATTTTAAATAAATTTTTTTTTTTAACATTTAAATTAACATTTATTTAATATATACTAAAAGTTTATTATTAATATATAGAAAATTAAAATTTTTATTTTATTATTTTTAATTACAACAAAAATAATAAAAAGGATTAACTTTAAAAAAAAAAAAAAAAAAAAAAGGATTAATTTAAAAAAAAAAAAATTATATTGAAAATTTTTATAAAATGTATTAGGATTATAAAAAATTTTAATATAAATTACTTAAATCATTTTTATCATATTATAAATATTTTAATTATTATATATATATAAATTAATATTATTTTTTTCTTTTTTTTATTTGATTTAATATTTTAAACATGTTTATTAATATTTATATAAAAATTTACACTTTTTCTCTTTTTTTTTTTTTTTTTTTAATAAATATCATTAAAGAAAAATATTAAATATATGATTAAATATATATAAATTATATATATAAATAAATATATGCTTAAATAAATTAATGAATAATATAAAATTTATAAAATAAATAGAAAATAAAAAATAAAAATGTAAAAATAAATAAAAATGAATATAATAATTTAGAAAAATAATTTATATATATTATTTAATAAATATTATCAAGTACAATTATATATATATTATTTGAGGTTATTATTTTATTTTATTTTTTATTTTTATTTTTATTATCATTGTAATTTTTTTTTTTTTTTTTTTTTTTTTACTTATCTCCCTCTAAAATCTTTCGCTTTTTTTTCTATTAATTATTAAATAATTTAAAAATAATAATAATAATAATAAATAATAATAATAATAATAATAATAATAAATAATAATAATAATAAAAATAAAAATAATAATAATGATAATAAAAATAATAATAATAATAATAATAATAATAATAATAATAATAATAAATAATAAAAGATAAATAAAATAAAATAAAATATAAATGAAAATGAAAGAATGTTAGTAATTATGCTTATATTATATATATGTATATAAAGAAAGAAAAGAGAAAGAAAAAGAAAATTAACTTTATATTAAATAATAATAATAATAACAAAAGATTTGATTTGATTTGATTTAATTTGATTTGATTTACCTTCATTTCCAAAAATTTCTTAAAATGATTTTTTTCATCTTCCTCATTTTCATCATCACTTAAAAAACTAATTTTTATTTCTCTCTTATTACTTTCATTATTAGAGATTGATGTTAATTTTTTCGAAACATTTTTATCTTCCTCATCATCAAATTCTAATATAAATTCTTTTTCTTTTTTAATATTATTTTCTAATTTTGATTTGGAAGTATTAATATCATTTTTTATTATTTTTTTTACTGGAGCTCGAATACCCATTTTTAGCAATGCCTCAGGAGGATGTATATTTAATAATTTTTCTTCTCTTTTCTTGTCTTTAATAAAATTTGAAATAATAATAATAATAATTAATTAAAAAAGTGAAATAATATATATGTAAGATTATATAAAATATATACATTAATAATTTAATAATTTTTAATTTTTAATAGTATATTATTTATTTATTTATTTATTTATTATTTATTATTTATTATTTATTATTTATTATTTATTATTTATTGATGATAATAGATATATTTACCTAAAGTTCTATTTGCCTCTTTAATTTTTGAACTAATTCCAATTTTTTTCAAAAGGTTAATACCGTAACTATTATTCTGTTTTAATTTTTTTCTGTAATAAATTTGTGTTTATTCAAAAATTATTTTATATATTATTATATATATAAAATATATATTAATAAATTCATTTTATATATTAATCATTATTTATTATTTATTATTTATTATTTATTTATTATTTATTTATTTATTATATATTATTTATAAAATACTTACAAAAAATTTTTATCTTCTTCTGTTATTACGGGTTTTTTATCATTTTTACTATACTGACTTAATTTCACTTTTCCATTATATGTACTAACAGTACTTTCATTAAATTGATAAGTTCCACCCATGTTCTTTCTGTAAGAATTTTGATTACTCTGTTCCATTGTAAAACCGAAATTTCTTTATTTGTATAATTAATATTAATCAATAAAACTTTTATAATAATATATATATATATATATATAAACAATAAATAAATAAATAAATAAAATTATTTACCCGTTCGCAAATTCTTGTCTTCGATTTCTAAATTCTTTATATTTAGAAATAGTATGATATTCACAGGTATCACCTTCTCTCCTATTATTAAATTATTATTATAATATTATTATTATTATTTTTTTTTTTTTTTTTTTTTTTTTTTTTTTGCATATTTGATCAATATTTATTAAAGAAAATTAAAAAAAAAAATTATTTTAATTGAAAAGAATTTAAATATTACAAATAATAATAATAATAATAATAATAATAATAATAATAATAATAATAATTAAATAAATTAATAAAATTAACCTGTCTAAAGGAATAGTACATGGTTTTCCATTTTTTTTCTTTGCCTTACAATAACAAAAATCAACTGAATTACCAAGGGTATATAATTGAGATTCTTTAACAATATTTAAGGCAACACTTGATTTAACCTTTTAATATAAATATTAATAAATTATTATATATTTATCATATATATTTAATAATATTAAGTTTTAATAAAATAATATTATTACGATTATTATTATTAGTACTATAATTTTTATTATTATTATTATTATTATTATTATTATTATTATTATTTGAATAATATTAATTATTTTTATATTATATCATATTATTATATATTCTTTATTACCTCTGTTGGAATGGCTGTCTCAGCACAGCATACTGCTAAAACTTGACCAATTTTTTTATCTTTTATTTTCTCTATATTTTTTCCAAATAAAAATACATTTGTAATGGTATCTCTTAAATTTCCTATTTGAATCATCGCATAATTATCGCCTTTTTGTGTTTTTTCTAAACCTGTTTTACCAACCATAACTCCAGTAGTATACCATCTTCCGGCTTCATCTCTTCTTTTTATTAAATGTAACGGAATATATGGGATACTAAATAGTTTTTTTTCTAATAAACTATATTGTTTAGGTTCAACTCTATTCATTATTGTTTTTGTTATTGTTAAATTAGCAATATTTTTAAATAATGAAAATAAAAATTGATTTTATTTAATATTTTATATTAAATAATTTTTAATTTTATTAATATATAAGAAATTTTATGAAATTTTATGAAATTTTATGAAATTTTATGAAATTTTATGAAATTTTTAAATTAATAAATAAAAAAAAATTTCATTTTATTAATATATATGTATAAAATAAATAAATAAATAAAAACCTTATTCTAAGTCTTGATTTCTTTTCTATTATAATTACTGAATTATTATTTTCAATCTTTTCAATACCTTATTAAATGAAATATATAAAAATTAATTAAAATTTGAAGATGATTTTAAAAATGAAATGATTTAAAGATATATATATACATGAATTTTCGTAATATATATTTTAAATTATGAGTTAAAATAATTAAATTTTATTAAATACTTTTAGAATTAAAATTATCTGAGGTATCATTTTTAGAATGGGTATATGGAAAGTAAGCATTTTGAATAAATTGAACGGCAGGTGAATCATTTTTTTCAACAACAATATTTGTAAAATTTTTAACTTGGTTTATATTATTCGAATTAAAATTATTCTGACTATTATAATTAGTTGAGGTACTGGTATGAAATGGTTTTGCTATATTTTTTTCTATGCTATGATTACTAATTGGCATTGTAGATATATCAAATTTTGAATCTTTTTCTGATTTTATTATATTTTCCATAGTTTTTATATTGAACGGATTACCAACAACAATACCAAGTAAAGGTAGACCCACATCAGTTTCTTTACAATAAATGTGAGTTGGGGTATCAACTCTACTCCATTTTCTTAATTCAAGTTTTAGCTCATATTCAAGCTTATCATCCCCTACTAATGTTCTCTGTTGCCTTTCCATTTTTTATTTTTTTTTCTCTTCGAATTATTATTTTTTTTTTAAATATTAGAAATACTTTATATAATACTTTTTTTTTAAATATTAATAATACTATATTATAATTTCTAAATAATAATGAAATTTTATAATTATTAATTAAAATTTTTCATATACATATACATATATTATTTTTCATTTTAATTGACTTTTAATTATAACACAAAAATGAAAAAAAAAAAAAAAAAAAAAAAAATAGTATATATGTATATTTAATTAATTTTAATCACATTTAAAAAAATTTTTTACCAATAAATAGACACAAAAAAAAAAATTTTATTACCAATAAATTTACAATAAAAAAAATAAAACATAAAAAACTTAAAAATTAATTTTATTTGTAATTGTTTTAAAAAACATATTGTTATATATTTAATGTAAAAGCCACAATATATAAGCTGGGATTAACGAGAGGGGAGAGTAATAATAAGTCTAAGGTATTCATTTGATTCTTTGCCATACCATTTCGCCGCTGACACGAACTTCTCTCTAAACAAGGTTTCATATGAAAGACATTCCCTATATCGGCTTCATTTCATTAATCTCTTGAACCATAATCAAAGGAGGAAATAAATGACATTTATCCATTTACAAACTATACTTATTGATTACAATTGATTACAAAGTATTAAAGAAGTTATAATTATTGAACTTCTTTCATTAATATTTTAATATGAGAAAATTCAAATATAAAAAATCCTTTTAGAAATTTGAATTTTAGGATGGAATAAGTATCATAAAATAAAGAACATAAAATACTAAAGGAAGGTTAATTAATTCCTTGCGATGAATATTAAAAATCATATTTATTTTGGAAATATAGCCTAAATAAAAAAAAAAAAAATATGTCAAAATTAAAGTGTAAGAAGAAATTAACTGAAATAACGAATTTTAATAAATTATGAAACAATTTACGATATTTACTAATATGTTTAAATGACTAGAATAATATAATTAACTATAAATATAAACAATCTTAATACCTCAAGATTATGATTTATTAAGTACAAGCCACAGTGATATAATATAAAACCGTTTTAGAATAATTTAAATGTAGTAACTCTTTATTATAAAATTTATTAATAACGTTAATAATAAATAATTATTACTGGAAAGAGTCAGGAATTTATAATTATCAATTATCTATTACCTATTGTCTATTACTTTTTATTTATTATTTTTTTTATTTCTATTATTGTTTTTAAAATAAATTTTCATGTAATAAATATATGTATTTTTAACTAAATATTAAAAAATAAAATATAATAAAATAAATAAAAATTAAAATTAAAAATAATAATAATAATAATAAAAAAACTATGTTAACAAGTTTTATAAATTATTATCCAAATTTATTGCCGAAAAATAAATGACTAGATAAATATTGAAATAGATATATTTACAAATTGATTAATATAATTATTTTCCAATTTTTTTTTTAAAGCAATGTATATTGTTACAAAATTTTAAATATATGTATATTTATTTTTTAATATTAAATATTAAAATTTTAAAAAAATATATATACAAATAGACATATTTTAACAAAAAATAAATAAATTAAAATATAAAAAAACTAAATTTTTTAATTAAAATTTATTTTATTATAAATTAATGATTGTTTATTTATTATATGATTTTTTTTTTTTCTTTTTTTTTTTTTTTTTTCTATTTATATATATATATGTATTTTCTTATATTGTGATTATTACATAGGTATTTGATATTATTTATGAATTAAATTATGAAAAAAAATGTTTTGTTATATTCTTTATATGTCTTTTTTTGATATATAATTTAGTATATATTTCATTTACATTTCCTATATAACCTTTTTGGAGGTTAAAAGCATTTGTACAAAAAAATTTAAATTAATTTACAATAAAGATATTATATAAAATTTTTTTAATAAAAATTTTTTTTTCTCTTTAAAATTTTTTCTTTAAAAAAAAAAAAATTATTTTATGAATTTAAATATTATTAAAATATATTTACTAATAATATTAAATATTAAATATTATATATATAATATTTATATTTTTTTTAATAAATATACTACAATTATTTTGTTATGTCATTTATATTATATATCTAAAGTACTATATATTTAAGAAATTTAAAAATATAATCATTTCTTTTGAGTGAATAAATAGATAAATATATAAGGCTCTTTTATTTTATTTCTTTTCTTTATTAAGTTCATTTAATCATTGATGAATTTATCATTTTTTTATAATATTTTGATATTTAGATAAACTATGATAAATTTACTATTGATTTTGTTCTTTAGGTGAAGATAAAATACTGTAACTACTGTTATTGTTATTATTATTTATTTCATTTATAGTAGAATTATTAGCATTACTGGATTTGGAGGAATTTGAAATGCTCGATATTATTGAATTGGGTTTAAAATGTTGACTTACATTTTTTACTCCTTTTGACATTTTTTTGAATAAGCCATGAGATTCTTGAAGAAAACGGTTATTCGAAAGTCTTTGAGGTGCTTTTTTACTAGGTATAATTGTATCTGGTAGTGGTTCAACAGCTTTCATATTTATATCATCTTCATCATCTTTATTCATTTCATTTTCCTCTATATCACCGTTAGGTCCTTTGGCATTATTTATATGAATCAAAGGAATTGGTAAATTATCTTCAGATTTTTTTATAATTTCTTCTTTTAACGCAAGAGATTTTTGCCTTGGTTCAATTGCTGAATCGCCTAAAGCTAAAAAGCTAATTCTATTATCATAACCGTATTGTAGTTGTTGTTGAGCATCATACTCCATTATATTTTGATTTTGGTTAATATATCCATTATTATAATCCATATTGATAACCATAGAATTTTGTACTTGAAATGAATGCATTTGTGGATAGGATTGACTGTGTTTACTTAAGAGACTTGGAGAAATCGCTGGCAAAGGTTTATTTTGATCATATATAACCCTTTCCTGAATTGGTTGATTATCATTTGAACGATTTTTAAGTTTTACAAGTGTTAACGAAAAAATACATATTATAATAATACTAAATACCGCTATTATAAGTTGAGTTTGACCATCTGAAAAACTATTCTTATGGTCGTTATATACATTAGCCTGATCTGCTTTTTCTGCAATAGCTGTTTCATAAATTGCATCTTCAGCTAAAATATATAATTATATAAAAATTAAAAAGTTTAATATTTAATTAAAATTTTTTATAATTTATAGCTATTTTATATGATAAACTTACTTATATATGCTATTGTATCATTACTTTTTGATTCTTGATTGATATTGTTATTTAAAGAGGAAGAATTTACAACAGCATCATTTATTACACCGTTATTGAAGTTTCCATTACTTATTTTATTTTCGTTAATTTGATTAGCGTTATATGCATTATCACTTTTATTTGGAGGTGGAGGTGGAGGTACTTGCATCAAAGTTTGGGTTGCTGAATGAGTAGTTGTTACTGGAATCCTTTTATAATCAATTGATGAAGGATAATAATTCATATTACTTTTTATTAATTATTCTTTAAAAGTTTTATCGTATAAAAATATAAGTATATTATATGAATTTTATAGATATATTTAATTTAAATTATTTTCTTTATTGTTTTTGTAATTTTATTTATTTTTTGATTCTTTGTTATTTCATAATATTTATAAATATATAAATTGTTTTTTCGGAAATATTTAAAAATTCATTTATTTTAAATACTTTAAACGTAATCTTTTTATTTGGATTATTTATTTATGATTTTAAATAAGATTTTTTAAAATATTTTCAATTGTTTTATTTTAATTTTTTTATTTTTATATTTTTTCTTTTCTTTTTTTTTTTTTTTATATTTTGATTTTGATTGATTTAATTTTTATCTTTATAAAATAATATGAAAGGAATTTTCTATTTTTACTTCGAATTTATAATTATTATTAATTTCTATATAATTTTCAAATACTCTATAAACTGAAACTTTTAATTTATTTTTTTTTCTATAAAATATTCAATATAAACAATAATTATAAGTTTTATATTGAATTTTAATTTTTCTCTCTTAAAAAAAATAATACCTCAATATAAAATTCTATAATAAATATAAATCAATTAATAAATAATAATAAAAAAAAATATTTATAATAAAAAAAATAAAAAAACAAAAAATATTATTTTTTCTCTATTTACTTTCTTTATATTGTTGTAATAATATTTTAATAAACTAAATAATAATAAATATTATTTATACTTATTGGTTTTCTAATTAATTAAATACCGTTTAATATATATAAAAAACAAAAAGTAATAAATAGTACATAATACTTTAGAACATCAGCATAACTACTATTAATGTTAATAAAAATATAATCATTTATATTATTTAATATCCAATTATATTAATAAATATATTCTGTTCAATAAACTAAAAATAATTAATTAATAAATATATTATATTTATATATATGAAATTAATATTGATATTATGTACCTATTTAAATGTTAAATAATAATATTATCAATATATTGTAATATATTGTAATATATTTGAACTTTTTTAAAAACACTTCAATATATAATAATCTAACCATTATTATATGGATAAAAATAATAATATATAAAATTCGATATCTATATAAATTATATTAAATAATAAATTGAAGAGAATTGTTTATATATGAATTAATATTAAAACCTTAATTGATAGCCAATATCAGAAATACCTTTAATTAAAATTCATAGCATATTACACAAAAATTAATTAATATGTATTATTTTTAATTATTTTTCTTCAGTAATGTTTTATAGCATTTTCCAAAATTTAATTTATTTCTTTATCTTTATTTGGTTAAAAAAAAAAGAGTTAAGAATCATAAAATTTAAATATCAATTGTGAATATTCAATAAAATATATTATAATATATTATAATATATTACTATATATATAATTAATATATATGACATACAACCAAATAAAAAAAATTACTATTTATGATATATAAATAAAAATTTATATATTATTGTATTTATTTATTTTTTATTTAAAAAGTACTTATATTTGTAAAAATCAAAACAATAGTGACATTCTTTTTTCTTATTGAAATAAACTTTTTTTTAAAGAAAAAATTTTTTAGCATATATGAATAAATAAATATTAACAATATAAATAATTAATTAATAAATAAATAAATAGATGAAACTCTTTTAAATAAATGTCAATAGAATAATAAAGATATCATATATTTATATTATATATCAATATTTAAATTACTTTTTATATAGAATATATTCATCAATAATTTAATTTATAATTTGATATTTACTATAATTTGATTTTATTATTAATTTATTATTAATTTATTTTATATAATATAATAATATTTTATTTTTTAAAATATAAGACATATATTTATTATGTCATGTATATAATTTATATAAGATTTATATATATTTATAAGATTTAGATTTTACCATTTATTAATAAGATTTACATATATTTATTAGTTCGTCAATTTACATTTATTAATAAGTATAATTAAAAGTTTTTTTCTAATAAATACTTAAAAACCATTTTATTTTCAAACAGAATCTATTTATTTTTTTAAAAACCTTTTTTTTTTATGCTTTATTTTATATATTTAATATTTTGTAAAAAAAAAAAAAAAAAAAAAAAAAATAATTTTAAATATTAATATTATTATTGATATGAAATGCAACTTAACATTAATAAATGTATTATTATGATATAAAACAAATAGGTTTAGTAACATATTTGTATATTTAATAATTATTAAATATAATAGTTTTAATAATAATTTCTTATTTGAATTATATATTAATATATATTCTATTATATATTAATTAGAAAAGTTGATTTATTTTATATATTTTATTATAATTTAATAGATTTAATAATTTTATTATAATTAATAGTTATTATATATTATATAGTATATTATAATTAAATATGTATATATAGTTGATATTATTAATATTATTAGTTATACTATCTATATATTATTATTTTATATTTAGTTTATTAATAAACTATATAATTTTTATATGTAACTAATCCTAATAGTAATAACGATCCATCCCATAATTATTAAACGAAGACTAATTTTTGGTTATTTTTCTAGGATAAGAAAATATTAATATTAATAAAAAGATAATAATACTAGTAAAAATTAATACCACATAAAAGTTCAGAATATCTATTATAATATCATGTGTAATATTTATGAATGGTCATGTAAATATATTAATGAAACAAAATCATAGACTTTATACGATATAAGATCTTTTTACTTTAATAAACAAGTCTATTTAAAATTTAATGAGTTTTCCATCTACAATTAAGAGTTTCATTTGATTAATGAATTTATAAATAAAAGAACATTTAATATAGGTAAAAGAACATCTAATAGGTAACAATACTAAACATCCAGCGACGATAATATCTGAGATATGATAGTTTGAAATTAGTGGACTTAAAAAAAGAAAAAGTAAAACATTTAGTTATATTCATTTATATAAATAAATAAGTATAAATAAATAAAAAAAGATAAAAAAAAAGCATGAAACAGAAACTAATTCGATATTTTATTAATTTAAATATAATGATGTAAACTTGTAAAATATAAAACAAAATAAATAAAAGCTGAAAAAAAAATTACAATGAAAAACCCTTATCGAGTACTAGCCCTAATCATAATTTCTGTAAAGAGAGCTGCAGATCTCCCCATGAATAGCGTTTTAGAATATTCACCTTTTAAATATTAATTTAAAAGACGACTAAAACCAAATAAATTCTTATATCTTTACTAATCTAAATAACAAAAAGACAAAAAATATTACAATATTTTATATTTTATATTGATATTTAATAAATCAAATATTTTATAACAACATTTATACATATATATCACGTGATTTTAATATCAACTATACTAAATATATATCAAATATTCCCTATTAATACATTTATCAATATCAACACTATTTGGCCGTGTATTTTACATAACTAGTTAGCATATATAGCAGTATAAGCATATATTGGTATATTTAACGATACTTAAGCTATGTTGATAATATATCGAATATGATAGTATTGATATTGATATATGCTAACTACTGGTAATAATCTAAATAACAAGAAGACAAAAATTAAATATTATAATATTTTGTATTGATATTTAATAAATCAAATGTTTTATAACAGAATTTATACAAATTTTATAAACTCATACAAATATGTGTAGTAACATATTTGTATATTTAATAATAATTATTAAATATTAAATTTATTATCTTTTTGATAATTATTTTATTTTATTTTATTTATGTATTATAATAATTATAATAATTATAATAAATATAATATTTTAATTCATATAAATTTTATATAGTTCTGTATATTAGAATATATAATTAATATATTACCTATTTCTTATAAATAGATTAAATTATTTATATTAGAAAAAGAAGACTATTGTAAAATTTTAGGAATTAGAATTTTTTTTAATGAAAATCATGTGAATTACATATATATAGGTTTGGGGAGGGAGAGCAGGGAGTATTGCATTTCGACATAATTTATGTTTGATCATTTATTCATGTATTACAATGTGGCTTGTAAAAATAAATGAATAGGAATAGGGTTAAATTTATTTTTGTTTTTATTTTTATTTTTATTTTTTAATTTAATTAATAACATTTACAGTAAAATATATATATATATATATATAAAATAAAAAAAAAATAAATAAAAAATAAAAAAAATAATAAAGTAAAATAAAAAATATAAAAAAATAAATAATAAAATAAAATATAAAATATAAAATTAAAAAAGAATGAAAGTAAATATAATAATAATATTATAGTTACACCAAAAATTTTGCATTGTGATTTTGAAAAAAGTATATCCAATGCTTCCATTACAATATTTCATAATATTACTATTAAATATTGTGTATGGCATTATAAAAGATCGTTAGAAGTTCAAAAAAATAAATTATGTTATAATGAAGTTGAAAATAATCATAAGATTTATTTGTTAAATAAAGCTCTTACAAATTTTCCTTTTATAAATCCTGAATATATATTTGATATTTATAATCATATTAAAATTATATGTCAAATATATAATTATTTCAATTTTTTAAATTTTTTGGAATATTTTAATAAGACTTATTTATATAAATATGATATTCAATATTGGAAATATTATAACGATATAAACCACATAACAAATAATGCTTCAGAATCTTTTAACAATTACTTAAAAAGATTGTTCTACAAAAAACCTTCTTTATATAAATTAATTTATCATTTAAAAAGAGAAGAATCTTTATCTTACAATAATTACAAAAGGAAAATTGAAGGAGTTTGGAAAAAAAAGAAGAATATTAACAAAAACTGATGAAATCAATAATTTCATTAAAAAATACAAAAAAAAAAGGAATCCGAATTGATTGATAAAAAATGTGATAAAAATGATATCATTGATTTACGATATAAATGTTTAATAGAATTAAACACACTCTAAATTTATAAATAATAATTAACTAGAATATATATAGTTTAAATTATATTTATATCAATATCAATATATTTTATTAATATCAATAATAATAAATATTTAATATTATAATAAAATTTATTCTATTATTTAATTAATTTAATAATAAAATATATAATTTTATTTATTTTATTTAAATAAAATAAAATGGAAAGGTTTTATTATTAAAATATTTAATAATAAAATATAATAATAAAATAAAATTAAAAAAAAAATAAAAATAAAAATAAAATAAAATTCTTAACAGAAAACTTATTTATTCTTTTATTTATTCTTTTTTGTTTTTATTTTATTTTTTAATACTAAAATACAATAAATAAAAATATACGTTGAAAATAGTGGCGTATTACATATATTTTACACATTGTACAAAATTTTATGATGATTATACATAAATTATGTCGAAATGCTTCACATTCGGGAGAGCACTTTTCGGAACCGCACGTGTATAGATATAGGCCACATATTTTTAGGTGGATTTTTATATAAATAAATAAATAATAAATATTTTATTTTATTGAAATAAAATAAAATATTTTCACATTTATTTATAAATGTAATTTTTAAAAAAATTGAAAATAAATAAATAATTAAATAAATGTTTTATTTTATAATTTCATAATTTAATATATATATATATTTGTTAATAAAAAATATAAAAAAATAAATAAAAAAAAAAAATAAAAAAAAATAAAATAAAATATTTTCATATTTATGTATATTTAAAAAAATTGTATGTATCATTTTATTTTAATGTTTAAAGACTTTTTTTTTTTTTTTTTTTTTTTTTTTTTTTAATTAAAATCTTGATATTTTTTGTTGTAGGACTAGAAAAGTATTAAAGAACATAGATTTTGAAGTAATTTCATCATAAAAAAAATCTATTTATATTACTAAAATTGTTATGTTTTTAATTTTTATTAAAAAAAATTATCATTACCTATATCTCAAATAAAATATATATACATATAAATATGTTTTGTTTTTAGTTTTTATTAAAAAAAATATCATTACCTATATCTCAAATAAAATATATATATATATTAAAAGCAGATTCCTTATTTTTTTTTTTTTTTTTTTTTTTTTTTTTTTTTTTTTTTTTTACAAAAGATTAAAATTTTATTTTTATAAAAAGAAGAAAAGTAACCCAATGTATAGTGGTATTTCAATTAATATCTTATTAATTTATGTTTTATTAATTAGATAATCAATTATTAATGACTTTACTCATAGGCTATAAGGCTATATGGAAGAAAAATCTCCATTATTTGTTTTATTAATATTTAAAGTCATATCAAAAAAAAAATAGTTTAAAAACATAAATAGAGATTGATAATCCTTGTTTACGCTTACAATCTAGGTCAATTTTAATTACAAATATTAAGAGTCATTAAAAATTCCCCATTATTTTTTAATAGTACACCCGGGCACCAGTGAATTAACTAAAAGTATTCAGTACAATATAAAGCATTACTATCATCAAGTATAGCTCATATAATTCATTTTACATCCATTATATATTTTATCTCTTTGAAAGAGATAAAATATATATTTAAAAATAAACTTTAATAAAGTTTATTTTTAATATATTTAATTTATATATTTTTATAAAAAAAATTTTTATTTTAATTTAAAAATTAAAATATAATTATGTTTTATTTATTTATTTATTTATTTATTTTATTTATTATACTAAATAATTTTAATATATACCTAAATAATGATTGGACTTTATAGTTAATATGTATAATTCATAAAATAATAAGATTAAGAGTTTTTGGAAAATCATTTATAATAATAGTAATAAAAATATATGAAGAATGCCTATTAAAATAATTACAACATTAAACGAAGATATTAAGAATGGAATTGAAGAAGTATTAAAATTCTCGGAAGTAAATGTTTTATTAAATATTTCACCCGATTTTCAATGCTTAAATTTTATTAATAATAAAAAAAATGGAACGTTATTTGTAACTATTGAGTATGTTTAAATACTTTCGAAAAAGTTTTTATTATGACAATTATTATTTTATTATTAAAAATGAACAATAATAAAAAAAAAAGAAAAAAAAAAAAAAATAGAAAAAAAATAAAATTATATCGAAATTTATATTTAATTAAATAGATTTCATTATATAATGAAAGTATTAAATACTAAATTTTTAATGTAATTATTTTCAAATAATATATATTATATGATAATATTAAATAATAAAAATAATAATAAAAAGTGAAGTTATTTACTGGATTGAAGAATTACAAAAAGGAATTTCAATAGATTATAATACAATATCTATACATGCAATTTCAAGCTCATCAGAACAAAATAAGAAATGTATATATATGCAATTAGATAACAATAAAAGCACCGTATTCAACGAGAATAAAGACATTCTTCCAATGGATATAATAAAATCAGAAAATGAAACAGAAAAGGATGAAGAAGACATGGAAGAGGATGAAGAATATGTTATTGAATTTAATTTCATTTTTAAGAATGAATTAAACTGTAATTCAAAATTTTAAAATTATTATATAATATGCATTAAATTTAAAAAATTAAGAAAAATAATAACTCAATATATATATATATCAATGTTTTTATTATTTTTCATATTTTTTTTTAATAATTACTTTTTAACAATTACGTCTTTTAATTATCAATCTTACTTGTGAAAATATAATAGTGACTTTAGCTTATGAACAAATAACTCAATGTGCCGAGCTACATCCAGATCCTGATGATTCTATGGATGAATCAGAAATGTTTGATAGTAAATATATATATTTAATTTCTTTATTACCATATTGCCATAAAATATAATTATATTAATTATTCTTCTTTTTTATAAATAATTTAAATAAAAAAAAAATAAAAATAATAAATGTAATAAACAATTATAATGATATTAATATATAATATATTACATAATAGTTAATTACTTTAATCAAATGGAGGCTGAATCTCAACCCCCAGTTCATGAACCCCCAGAAAATGATGATAATGATAATGTTAAACGTCAAAAAATATAATATATAAATAAATGTAATAAAAAATAAAAATAAAAAATAAAAAAAAAAAAATAAAAAATAAAAAATAAAAAAAAAAAATAAAAAATAAAAAATAAAAAAAAAAATAAATAAAAACAAAAATATTAAACAATCTTTTTAAAAAAAAAAATAAATAAAAATAAAAAAAAAAAAAAAAAAAAAAGTAAAAAATAAATGAGTAATAATAAAAACAATAAATGAATAATTATAATAGAAATAGGAAAACTGGAATTAATAATATATATCAGTTCCTATCTTTCAGTATTTTAATAACAGATGTTCTTTTCATATCCTTCAAAAACGGAATTAATGTCAGTGTTTTAAAAAAAAAAAAAAAAAAAAAAAAAAAAAAAAAAAAAAAAAAAGTAAATAAAATAAAATAGATAATATTTTATTTTATTTTATTTTATTTTATTTTATTTTATTTTTTGACATTGTCTATATATATCTATGTTATATTCAATTTTATTTGTTACATTCTATAATAAATAATAAATAATAAATAAATGAATAAGTTGTGATAAATAGTTGATTAAAATTTTATAATATTTCAGTTTTAAGAACTCTATTGGACTTCTTTTTTGGTACAGGAGCTAAAAAGAATAAAAGATATTAATATTATAATATAATTAAAATACATTGATTATTAAAATTAAAATAAAAATTAAAATGAAAAATTAGTAATAATTAATGAATTTATTATTTATTAAATTAAATAAAAACAAAATGAGCAAATATATTATATTTTTAAATACCATTTTTATTTTCTCTAATATAAAACTTTCTTAACATCATAATTGCTTCTTCTCTTAGGTATCCACTCATTACTTCATATGGCTTTTTTTCTCCATAATTTCTTGTTAAATATATATAAATATTTGCAAAATTATTTATATAATTATTTATATAATTATAGGTTATTTTTAATATAAAATATTAATTTATATATATATTAAAGTAATGAAAAAGAAGAAATATAATAAATTAATTAATATTACCACTATTTTTCAATGTTTGTTTTACTATTATTATTACTATTACTATTATACTATCATTATAACTATTTTGTATTATTATTATTATTATCATTATTATTATTATTATTTTCATAATAATAGTTAAAACTTACTCATTATGTAAATGATAAATAGAACCACATCCTCCAAATCTTTCATTAAAACAACCAAAATAGACTTTTTTTACTTCCATTAATCTTAGAGCAGCAGCGCACATAATACATGGTTCAACAGTGACATAAAGGGTACATTTCTTTAATACTTCTGGTGGGTGTGTTTGAAGTATCATATCTATTGCTTCTAATTCAGCATGACGTGTACCCTTAATATGAATATATAATTCAGTAAATTAATATAGGAAAATTAAATTTTAAATTACTTTTTTTTTTTTTTTTTTTTTTTTTATTAAATATATATTTAATTAAAAGTAATAATTATAAGATTAAAATGAACCAATATTATAAAATACTAGATATTAATAAATAAATTTAAAATTAATAAATTTTAGAGCAATAACAATTTTTAATAAAATAATAATAATTAAAAAATAATAATAATCTAGTTGGAATAAATTTGAAATTTACATTTTTTGTTTCATTTGTTCTATTTCTTCCTTTACCAATAATTTCATTATTATAAACAAAAACACATCCAACTGGAACTTCACAAGCATCATATGCTTCTTGAGCCTATAATATATATATATATATATATATATATAAATAATTACAACATAATTAATTATAAAATAAAATTAATACAGCAATATAATAATATGAAATAAAATGAAATGAAATGAAATGAAATAAATTATTTAATATATTTTTTTTTTAAAAAAAAAAGATTGATATATATAGATTAAAAATTAATTAAAACAATAAATTACTTGTTTTAATGCTTCTCTCATAAATTTTTCGATAGATTCACTATTTTCTTTTTCATTATTCTTATTAAGATTTTCATCTTCAATATTCTTTTGATTTATAATATTTTCCATTATGTATGAAAGAATAATATAAAAAAAAGAAATATATATAGAAAAATTTAAAAAAAATTTTTAAAATATAATTATTATTTTGTTATTATTTTGTGTAACCTAATTTTTAATAAAATATAAAGATAAAAAAATATATAATAATAATAATAATAATAATAATAAAATAATGATAGATTTTAGTTTTATTAAAATTTATTAAATATAAATTATAATCATTTTATTAATTTGAAATTTCAATTTCATTATATTTTAAATTTATAATTTATTTTTTATAATCAATAAATTATTTATATTTTTAAAGTCTAATATTATTTTATATTATTAAGGATTAATCAAACTTGTTCAATTAAATATAGAAAAATGGATATTAAACATTCAATCCTCAATTTTTGTTATTTAAAAAATAAAACAAAGGAAGAAAATAATAAAAAGGAATATGAACTTAAAGACTCTTGTTTAATTGTAGGAAATAAAAATTCGTAAATATTATTGAAAAAGTTTTTAGAAAAAAATTTTTTTGAAAATTTATATATATAGGAATTAATTTTAAACGAAGTAAATGAATTTCAATAATAATAATAATATTATTATTATTATTATTTTATTAATATGTATATATTATTTTAAAAAATGAAATTTTAAAAACTAAAAATATTTATTATTTTAAAAACTAAAAATATTTATTATTTTAAACCATTTTAAAATAAAAAATATAAAAACAAATTTAAATTTTATAATAGCTTTTAATTTTTTAATAATTTATTTTTTATTTTTTCTTTTTTCATAATAATGATTATAGAAATGTTCTCTTACTTCTATTTAATTATATTTATAATATAATTCACAATTGTGATAATTCACATCCAGTAATTTGGTTAATTACTTCAAAAAATTCAAATGAAATTCAGCAAAGTATACCTAAATATTATTTCTATGATCAAAAAAACTCATTAGTATTCAATTCTGTTGAAATTAAGTATATAAAATTAAACGCTTATAATACAATAATATTATATATCATAATTACTGTCAAAACTTTTAAATGAAAAAAATAAAATTAATAATAATTTGTAAAATTGATTTCTTTTTTTTTTTTTTTTTTTTGTTTTTTTTTTGTTTTTGTTTTGTTTTGTTTTGTTTTGTTTTGTTTTCTCTCTCTTTTTCACTTTCTCTCTTTCCCTTTCATTAAAGATATATTCATTCCTTGGAAGAATTAAAAGCTTTTTTTATAGGATGTACATTATTAAATCATTCACTTTACCAAAATAAATATCCTTCTTGTATAATTATTGATAATTTTTTATCTTATTTTGAAGAAATTAATAAAAAGTAATAATAACAATAAATGGAATTAAAAATAATATAATTATTTATCCAATTATTTCTTTAAAAAAAAATAATAATAATAATATAAAATAATGATAATAACAATATTAACTTTAAAAAATTTACTTTACAATAATTTAAAAATTAAATAATAGTGTATATTCAATATCCAAAATAGTAGCCATAATAAGAAATACATTAATTCACATAAATACTAAAGTTAAAGAGTAATAGAAAATTTACTTATATATAAATTATTTGAAATATATAAATATTTAAATATAATTTTTTAATAAATTTTTAATAAAATATTTGATGATATTTAAAATATATATAAAATTATAAAATATACATATAATTAAATATAAATAAAAAGTCAAAATTCTTATTGTCAGTTAATAATATCATATGAAACATCATCAGAACTAATTCAAGATGATACCGTCAGTGAAAGTAAATATGTTATCGATGTCAGTTATGATCAATCATTACCTTATACATACCATCCAATAGACATTATTAATCAATGGATACCCTATCGAATAATTTTAAAAGGTTATTATTGTTATTATAAAATTACAATCTATATATTATTATTATTATTATTATTATTATTATTATTATTATTATTAAAAGTCTATTGTTATTGTTTAAAAACAAAAACATCACTATTAATACTTATAACAATTAGGTAAAGCCTCTGAAGATTTCGAATTAAATTATTCTTTATATCATCCAAGTATTAGTTCATTAATCAAATCTTCTTCTTCTTCTTTCATACCTTTTCTTCATGAGAAATATAACAATGCCTCATCTATAATTATAAGATATAATAAATTAAATCAAGAATTTCATTCTTTTCATTCAACACAATAATACATCTATTACTGCTAACTACTACTACAACTAATCATATATTATTAATCATAACGACAAATAAAATAAAATAAAATTTTATATTATAAATAACTTTGTGGTCTAATGGTTCAATTAATCATATTTATAATTTTTAAATAATTATATAATAGTTATATTCACACATAAAATTATCATATAAATGGTTTTACAATTATTATTGTTAAATTTTAAATTATTTGTTATTTGTTTTTTATTGCTAAAAATAAAAATAAAAATAAAAAATAAAAAATAAAAAATAAAAATATATATATATATATATATAAATTTTAAAAATGATCATTTAATAATTATTTTTATTAATACATTTATTTGAATATCATAATTTTCATTATTGCTATATATATAGATAAAAATTTTCATAAAGATAAATTGTTAAAGCACACACAAATATATAATTAACATAATTAATAATAATAATAATTAAAGTGAAAATGTATATATTAAATATTAAAATAGATTAAAAACATTATATTAATATTTATTATATTTCTGAAAAATAATATTAATAAAACTTTTTTCTTTTTTTTTTTTTTTTTTTTTAAGTTTTTTTAAGTTTTTAGTTTTTTGTTTTAATTGCATGAATATTTTTATTGAATGTGATTAAATATAAGAAATAATAATAAAAAAAAAAAAAAATAAAAAATAAAAAAATAATAATAATGATTATAAAGAAAAAAAAATTAAATATAAAATTACATATATATATATATTTTTTTTAAAAAAAAAAAAAAGTTAAAATAGAATAAAATATATATTAGAAGAAATTTAATTATATATATAAATTAATATTAGTTTTTTTTTTTGAATGATTTAAAGGTTAAAGTTTTAGTAAGAAATCGAATTGTAATTTTTTTAAATATATATATATAAATTAATGAGAAAAAAAAAAAAAATAAAATAAAATAAAATAAATTTAATTTCACGTTTTCTTTCTAATATATATAGATATTATATTATATTATATTATATTATATTTAGTCTTCATCCATTTTATCTTCCTTAGCATCATCACTTCCTTCTTCTTCTTCTTCTTCTGAACCTTCTTCACTATCATCTTCACCCTCTAGTACATTAAATTTAACAGGATATTCTTGATCATCACCCATATACGCATCACATAATAAATAAAGGGTATAATTATATTTACCTGGTTCTTCTGGAGCTATAAACTCCAATTTAAAGGAAGAATGATATTGAAGTGTTGTTCTCTTAATAGCTACTAATTGTTTAGTCTTTGGATCACCAACAACAATCCACCAACCTTCATCCTTCTTACCTGGATAATATGGTGCAATGACAGGTCCAACATCTGGCTTAACCTTTGGTTGTTTTGATTTTTTACCATCAACATCCATCTTACCTTCTTCTCCTTCACTTTCTTCTTCACTATCTTCTTCTTCTTCATCTCTTTCTAACAATATCTTAAGTGTAACAGATTCACCTGCAACAATTTCATCCTTATCCACAATTTCAAAAGATAAATCAACATTTGGATATCTATTAACGTATCGAGCTACTTCTGCTAATTGTTTATTATTCATTTTAAGACACTTATTTCTAACATCATCTTCCATTTCCATAATATCAAAGACACTCTCACCAGCATCAGCATCTTCACATCTCTTTATAACATCCTTAGTAAAGAATGGAATTTGCTTTAACGGTGAATCATGATTCCAAACAGCTTGTACACACATTTGGCAAAGCTCCATACAATTAAGAGCAGTGGTAAGCCAACCATTACTACTAATAACATCAACAGCAGCTTGAATTAATGGAATAATCTTATTAAGAATAAGTTTTTGATCAAATTCTAAATCTGGTGGAAGTTGAAGTCTTGAGAAGTGAGCTTGTAACAATATATTTGTTTTAGTGTGTGAATCATGGAAGTTAACATTTGAATATTTAACTGGACAATGCTCATAAATACGACGAATAACAGTATCTTCTCTGTGACGGATTGGAATATCTTCAAATTCAGCCGCAGCACTTAAAATTTCCATTAATCCCTTAAATCTAGTATTCTCAGACAAACTCATACTGAACATTTCAATAGTAACATAGTTAATGTAATAATATGAAGCAACCATACCTAAATTTAGTGGACTGATATCCATATCATCTTCAATAGTAATACATTTACTTTTTTGTAAGTCAAATAATGTATTTTCAACCAATTCAGAAAGATAATCACTAATATGACGATGAGTTACACCCTGAAGACCATAATAATTTGGATTAAGAGACATACGACGGTATAAGAAAGTCCATGTCAAATAATCTACTGCATCTTGTTTATTTTCAATAGTCTTTGTTACAATTTCCGCATTAAAATGATCATGAAGGAAATGATTCAAATGACTCTCTACTGGAAGAGCTTCATAAAGGAATTTTTTATAGAAATCCTTCTTTACACTTTGACACATTAAATAGCAACGTCCGCTTTCGCTATTAGATGGTTTACAAGCACGTCCCATCATTTGTAAAACATCTATAACTGGATAATCAACATAACGATGTTCCTTACCAGCATAGTATTGGGTGCCCATTATAACAACCAAACTACTACGAATATCAATTTCCCATGATGTTTCACGACTAGCAACAACAACTTGAATTGCACCAGCATGGAACAAATGTTCAACTGTTTGTTTATCTGATTTTGATAGAGCTTCATGATAGAAACCAATACCTCTTGCAATAGTTTCTTTCAAAGTCTTATCAGATATTTTTTCAACAAATGGTTCAATTTCTTCTGGTTTACAATGTAAAAATTTTGATTCATCACCATCAGAAGTACATAAAGTTAATAAATCAACAGCGGTAAGACAACATTGTTTACGACTTGGAACAAAAACTAATGCTGGCTGATCTTCACCAGCAGTTATAGCAAGATAAGTTGGTTTAGTCATGGCTATCATCAAACTAGCAAAGTGTGGAATTGAATACCCTTGAATATAAATTTCTAAAGGAACAGGTCTAATATTTGGTTGGAAGTTATAAATAGAATGGCTATTAGCTCCTATCCATTCACCAAGATCTCTAGCATTAGCTAAGGATGCACCTAAAGTAACAATACGAATCTTATTACCTGTTTGAACACTAATATAACGCATTCTTGACACAATAACTTCAATGACTGGTCCAATATCACTACCAATAAAGTGAATTTCATCCATAATAAATAAACCAATAGTTTGAATGTTACGACGTTGCTTCCATCTTCTGGATAACATATCCCACTTCTGTGGAGTAGAGAATATAATATCACCCTTTTCTAAAAGTTTTAAATCAGCTGCAGTTTCACCAGTTAATACGACAATATTTTTACCACCGAGTAAGTTACCCATTTTAGACTTCCATTCACGTGCTTTTTGATCAACAATTTCTTCATATGGTGCTACATAGACACATCTTGCCTTTGGATTAATAGCCCAGAGTCTTAATAAAGCAAATTCGGCACAAATGGTTTTACCACTACCTGCAGAAGCACCGATAAATGTATTATCATCAGTATTATAAAGTGTTTTAAATACTTGTGTTTGAATTGGATTAAAGTATTTCAATTCTTTATTATAAATAGCTTCATACTCTGGATTCTTTAAGGAAGATACTGGTAATGGTTGAAGATCTAACAAATCAGTATGTGGTGGGTATTTTTCTGGTAATATTAAATGTCTAAAGGAAACTGGTAATCTTGTTTCAGAATGAAGCCAACGATCACTAATAACACTAATAAAGTAATTTGGTGGAAGAGGATCAAATAATGGGACAGTAAAAGTAATAGTATGATCTTCTTCTGCATATTGTTCCTTCAGAATAAAAATATCTTGGAATAAAATATGTTCACTATCAACATCTTCTACGAGAATCCAGAATGGCTCCGCTGCCCCTTCATGAACCTTTGGATCAAACTGGAAATCTGGAGTAATAGTTAATTCAATTCTTAACAAAGAACGGGTAATTGGTTGAACATGAGCTTCTAATTCTAATTTAGGGAATTGATGAACATACTTGTAAATTAATTTTCCTGCTTTTGGAAGATGTGCTAATTCTCCAAGTTCCTGTGGATTTAAATCATAATATCTATCCCATGAAAATTCCTTCTTTTCCAATCTTTTTATAATATCATATGGAATATCTTTAAATTGCCTTAATGGATTCATGGATAGCCAAATACGATGAGTAACCATTTTACAAAGTTCTAACGCTTTTCTTGATAACTGAGCCCATTCACGTTTAAGACAAATTTCAAATATTGCCCTTAATATTCTACCTGCACTTTGAGTTATATATACCATATCAGCCATTAACGCAAAACCTTCTAGCTTTAATTGAGAAATATAAGCTTGAAGAAGGACATTCGTCTTTGCAGTAGGTTCTTCAACACTTTCCTTTACTGGTATAGGTACTCTTTCAAGTAATTTTTGTAATTCTAATTTTTCTTCTTCTCTAACAGGTATATATTTAAATTCATCAGATAAAGCAAATACTCTGAATAAATCAACAATACTCATCATTGGTTTCAAATGCTGATTATAAATTGACATAGAATTATGTGAAATGTAGTAATGACTTGCAATACGACCAAGTTCAGTAACTTGTATCTTTCCAAGTTTTTTATCATATTTAATTAAATTACATTTATCTAAAGTAATTGCTGCACTATGAATTAAATCAATTCTTTTTTGTTCCAAGAATGGATCTTCTTCTAATTCTTCTTGAGAAATACCATATAAACCTGGATTTCTAAGCATTCGTACATATAAATAAGTATAACCAAGCCATTGAACAGCATCATCACGATTTCTAATTGTACCTAATACTACTTCAGCGTTTAAATTATCAGCCAAACGCTTCATGAATTGTGATTCAATTGGTAATTGTTGATTAAGTAATGAAAGATAGTACTGTAGTTCAGTTTGGGAAGTTATAATAATACCCTCACCATTTACATCATATTGTGGACGACCAGCACGACCTAACATTTGAAGAATATCTTGTGGTGAAAGTTCCACCCAACTACCTTTTTCAGGTGAATAAACCTGTGTACCCTTAATAATAACAGTGTGTGCTGGTAAATTAACACCCCAAGCTAAAGTTGCAGTAGAAACAAGAACTTTAACATAACCATCAGTAAAAAGATCTTCAACTAATGTACGATCAGCACGTGTCATACCAGCATGGTGAATAGCAAAACCATATGGAAGAATATCCTTTAAATCTTCATTCTTTACTGTTGCAGATTCACTTTGTAAAATTTCCTGACTAGCGGAATCATTTTTCAATATTTGTCCAATGGTATCCTTTTCAATAGCCATATCACGAATAATCTTAGCTGTACGTGCTGTTTCCTTACGAGAATGTGTAAAAATTAAAATTTGTTCTTTACCAACAGATTCCATAACCTTATCATAAGTTATTTCATTCATTAAATGATAACGTTTAATAGCTTTTTTCTCTGAAATACCAATATATTGTTGATTTAATGGACATGGACGATAACTATTATCAAAGAAAAATAAACCAGTTTTAAGATCTACCCTAAGGAAAGTGGCAACATCAACATAATTCGGTAAAGTTGCACTAAGGCCTACAAGACGAACATATTCTTGAGTTTGTTCAATTTGTCTTAAAGTTCTACTAACAATACTTTCTAACACTGGACCTCTTTCATCATGTAACAGGTGAATTTCATCAATAATTAATAAACGTACTAAATTAGTATATGATTTATCTGATCCTTTACGAGTAATAATATCCCACTTTTCTGGTGTGGTTACAATAATTTGAGTTTCAGTAATCTGTTGCTTAGTTAATTGACGATCACCAGTTAATTCTGCAACCTTAATATTAAAATGTTTTAAACGACTTGAGAAGTTTCCTACCATTTCTTGTACTAAAGCTTTCATGGGAGCAACATATACAATCTTAAAGGAATCCATATTAATTTCACCAGTTTTTGGATTACGATTTTTATTAATTTCTCTAAGAATGGTCAACATAGCAACATTAGTCTTACCAGCACCAGTTGGTGCACAAAGTAAAAGGTTTTCATCGCTTGAAAAAGCAGTAGGATATACACGACTTTGTACTCTATTTAAACTTTGCGCATTTGGAAAACCTGGTCTGGCCCATTCGGGTAATTCGGATATTGGGATAAGCTTTTCGTCATCTTCAAATTTTTTTGGTTTTGGAGCTGGAATATGAATTTCTTCATAATTACCATTTGAACGTTTGAAAGATCCATTTGGGAGCTTACATTTTTTATTGGACATTAAATGATTACCTTGGGTAAATATAAGTGATTCTATATCAATATTTTGTTTTGGCGCTAATGTTTTACCCTTTGATTTTACTCCAGCTGAAACTGTTGCTGATGCAGATGGTGGTAATGGTTTATTTGGTTTATTATCCAATTCCATAGAATCTTCTACAACACCTTTACGATGTTTTTCTTCTATTTTTTGAGTTGGCGCATCACTCAATTGCTTTAAAATATATTCTTTTCCATTTTCTGACATTTCTTTTTCTATACCTATACGTTCAACAGGTGTTGCACGAGCAAGTTTTGTACAATATACAATAACATCTCTATTTCTTGTTAATAATTTCACTAACTCAAAATTATCGTAATCAAAAAGATTCATTAATTCATTTTCACAATCACGAGGATCTGCTGCTGAAGATAAAATATTGAATGTTTGTGAAGTTTTTTCTTGTGCAGTGTGGGCATCATGATAGTATGTAGAAATTTTTCTTTGAAGCCAGAACGCATCAACATCATGTGGTTGAACAGCTTCTGGCTCATTACTACCTGAACCATTGAAATTCATTTTTGATTCAGTATGAATAACAGTTGTAAAATCATCACCTTCCTCATCACCTTCTTGTTCTGATTCATCATCACCTGTTGCAGTTTTTAAAAACATATCTGTTGTAGTCTCTTGACCTTCTTCTGAATCAACGGAATCATCATCTCTAATTTCATCTTCATCATCTTGTAAATCTTCATCTTCATCAAATACGACAGCAACACCATATTCTTCATCAATAGCAGTATCCCTTGCCATACCATCTTCATCATTTAAATTTTCATTTTGATCTTGATTATAATCTGTAATTTGCTTTCCTAAATTAACTAAACGTGCGAATTGATCTGACGATAATTCACCTATAATCTCTTCTATATTCTTTTTTTTATCAAAATCTTTTAAATTTACATCTTTTAAAATTGAAATAACTTCATCTGTTGCATCTCTTAAAACATCTTGTTGAATATCTCCAAGATTTTTTTGAATAAATGATAATAAAAATTCATATGCTTGTTGAGTTTCTTTTGTTTTTGGCTGATATGATAATCCCTCAAAATTATTTGTTGCTGATAAAATATCTTCATGCCCTAAAAATAAACTATAATAATTAATTATGAAAAAAAAAATATATATATATATATATTTTCAATTGTAATATAAAAAAATACAATAATAATTACAATAATTTTATATATAAAAAAAGTAGATTAAATTATAATAAAATTTTTTGAAATAAGTAATTAATAAATTTTATTTTTTTTTAATATTACAAATTAATAACAAATCATTAAAAAAAATTAACAAAAAATAATATAATTTTTATATAATTTAACTAATTATTTTATATTTTTATATAATGATCATAAGAAATTCATTATATTTTAATTTTTAACCTTTACTAAAATTTATTATAAAAATATTACGATTAATACCTTTCCTTTTTCTTTTTTTTTGGTCTTTCTAATGAATCTAATGAACTATATCCTTTTTGTTTGCGTTTTTCTTCTCTTTCTTTCCTTCTCTTATCTCTTTTTTCTTTTTCTTCATTAAACGTTCTTTGAGCTCTATCACCAAAATCTTTTGGATTAATTTTTCCCCATAATGATTCTGGTTCACCACTTGGTTCTTGATTACGACGTGGTAACGATGAACGATCTGCTTGTAATACAAGATTACTATTAGCAGTATATTGATATTGTGTTTGCTTTTGTATATTTTCGGCCATTTTAATAAGATTTTAATTCATATAGTATTATATATAGCAATAGATTTTAAATTAATAAATAAAAATATATATACGTAATAATAAAAAAATTGAAAGTAGAAAATATTAAATAAAATTAAAAATAAATAATTATTTTAAACAAAATATTAAATAATTTAAATGTATTAGAAATTTGATTTCAGAAAAATATTCATTTAATATTTCTTTAAATTATTTTTTATTATAATATTTTCTATTTCTTTCATTATTTTTAAAATGTTATAAAGAAAAAAAAATAAAATATATAAAAAAAAAAAAAAAAAAAAAATTCAGAAATATGTTCTATTTTAAAAAAATGGATTAAATTTTATAATATTTTTATAATTTAATTTATAATAATATATTGAAAAGTATATTTCAATATATGAAATTTACTATAAACTTAATTGATTGATTATTTTTTATTGGTTAGAATTATATATATTTATTAAAATAAAAATGTAAACTACATTCAAAATTTTTTTATATTATATAATTATATATAATAAAATTAATTATAAAAAATATTATAATTACAAATACAATCTTTTATTATTATTATTATTATTATTATTATTATTATTATTATTATTATTATTATTATTATTATTATTATTATTATTATTATTATTATTATTATTATTATTATTATTATTATTATTATTATTATTATTTATTATTATTATTATTATTATTATTATTATTATTATTATTATTATTATTTATTATTATTATTATTTATTATTATTATTATTATTATTTATTATTATTATTTTTATTAGAATGATCCTTTTAATATTTATTTTTTTATTCTTAAAAAGTATTATTAAAATTCAATTTTATTATTAATATCTTTATTATTATTATTGTAAAAACAATCTTTTTATTATTGTTATAAACATTCTTTTTATTATTATTAAAGAAAGAACGTTTATTATTTAATTTTTAATTAATCATTAGCTACTATTAAAATAATTATAATTATTATTTTCATTACTTCATTATATCAAAGTTTTAATTTATAGATTATTAATTATTAAATAATTAAAAAATAACCTTATATAATTTATCAATTATAAAATAACTACATTATTTAATTTTAAAACAGGCAAAAATTAAATCTTTTTTCGTATTGATATTTTATTTTTTTTTTAATATGACAATTCTTCCATTATTAAGTTATAATACAATTGAATTATGTTTTGATAAAATGAGAATAATTATTTCCTAATATATACATTTTTATTAATGTTAAAAATTATTTATGAATAAAAATACTAATATTTTTAATATTAAATATTAAAAAAGATTTTTTTATAATAAAAAAAAATATTATATATATATAACTATAAATTATTTTCCTTATATTTATAAAAATAAATATATCATGTTAATGGAAAATTTTCATTTTTTTTTTAAAAAAATAAAAAAGAGATTTTCTTTAAAAATATAAATTAAATAAAATAGATAATAATAATAATAATATATTAATATAAAAAAAGAATATATTAATATTAAAAAAATAGTAATAACTATTATAATAAAAAAATATAGACAACTTAGTTGGCGTCACAATTAATACATCATTTTAATTTTAATTTTAATATTTTAATTTTTACATATTTAATTGAAATATATATGTATATATAAAATATATAAAAGTTTTAAATTCTATTAATATAAATTACAATTGTGAAATCTTAAATCATTATTGATTTATTTCAATATATTTGATATTTGATACTATTTAAGATATTTTACCTTAAATAATTTCATTAATATTGATTCCAAAAATAATATTATAATAAAAACTTTATATACTTTAATAATTTGAATTTTTCGTATTTTTTTTTCTTTTTTCCATTAATAATAATTTAAATTTTCATATCAATTATGAAGTAAAATATAAAATAAAGTAAAATATAATTAAATTCAAAAGATCATAATTAGAATTAAATATATTAAAGCATTAATATATTAATGCTACATTAACTAATATATATATTTTTAGTTTTTATTTTATTATATTTTATTTTATCTGTTTTATTTTATTAAAACTTAAAATTATTTAATATTTACTAAACCAATTTATTTAGTTTCATTTTTGTTTTATAATCATTATTCTGAAAGATTAAATTCAAAAACGAAGGAAAAAAATTATTTTATATAGTGTAGATTTTTTTATAAATTAATTTTTATATAAAAGAAATATAAATTAGATTTAGTTAAAAAAAAAAAAAATGCCTATTAATCCAGCTCTAATAAGAAGGAAACTTCCTGAAAATTCTGTTTTTAAAAATATTCAAAGATTGTATGGTGATGAAAATGCTGTTAAAAAGTTGAATAATATGAAAAACAATACTTCTTCATTAAATAAAGAGTCTAATTCACCAACAAGTAAAAAAACAGTTTATTTTACCGAGGCTAAAAAAACAAATGTAAATAATGAACCATGCTTTTGCCCAGAAGAAATTAATAACCAAAACAATTCGAAAGAATCGAAATTAAAAAATTCATTTTCAAATGAAGTAACAAAAGATGATTTTCAAAGTATTTTATTAAAATTAAAAACTGAAACTAAAGATTATATTATTGTTCGTAGTTCGTTATTAAATTTATTAGAAAGTTTAATATCGAATATGCCTACTAAAGATCATTTAAAACAAATGCAAGAAAATATGATGTCAATGAATGATAGAATAATACAATTAGATAATTTAAATCGTAATAAAGATAAAAAAATAGCTTCATTAGAAAAAGAATTAACTAAAAAGAATAATAATATTTCCGAATTAGAAAATGAAATTATTCAATGGAGAGGTAATATTGATAAATTAAAAGGTCAAATAAAAACATTATCCGGTTATATGGAAGAATTAGAAAAACGTGAAGATAAAAACAACGACCTTATTAATGATAAAAATAAAAAACTCGATGACTATAAAAATATGTTAGAAGATAATAAGAAAGAGATAAATGGTTTAATGAGTAAACATGATAATGAAATCAAAAAAATAAGATATAGTTTAGAAGAATGCAAGAAAATCCTTGAAGATCGAGATATTACTATTGAAAATTTACAAAACAAAGTTAAAGATTTACAAAAAAAGAATAAGGAACTTGCTAATAAGCATAAAATTGAATTAAACAATAAGAAAGAATTAATACAGAAGAATCAAAATATTCAAAAAATGTTGAATGATTTAAAAAAAAATAAGGACGCTTTATATAATAAATTTAAATCTGATAGTTTAGAATATAAGAAAAAAATTGATGATTTAAATAATGATTGTGTAATATATGAAAAAAAATTGAATGATTATCAAAAATTATTACAAGATAAAGATGCTAAGTTAGAGAATTTAAAAAAAAATAATTATGATTTATATGATAAATTTACATCAGATAATGAGAAAAATAAAAAGAAAATTAACAAATTAAATAATGAATGTGTGAATTATGAAAAAAAATTAAAAAATTATCAAAAATTATTGAAGGATAAAGATTTGAAGTTAGATAATATGAAAAAAAATAACGATGATTTATCTGATAGATATGACTCAGATAATAAGAAGAACAAGAGGAAAATTGATGAATTAAATAAGAAAAATACAAATTATGAAAAGAAATTAAAAAATTATCAAAAATTATTAAAAGATAAAGATTTACAATTGAATGATTTGAAAAAAAATAATAATGATTTATATGATAAATATGATTCCGATAACAAAATGCACAAAAAAAGAATCGACGAATTAAATAATAAAAATGCAGATTTTGAAAACAAATTAAAAAATTACCAAAAACTACTATCAGATAAGGATTCTGAATTAGATGATTTAAGAAAAAATAATGATATTTTATATAGTAAATATAATTCATTTCATAATAAACAAAATAAAGAAATAAATGGAATAAATAATAAAAATAAAAGAAATATAGATGATAAAAATATATTAAGTAATGGAAAATATAACGATTGGAAGAAAAATAATAATGATACATATAATTATAATAGTAATGATAGTAGCAGTAATAGTGATAATAGTGATAGTAGTAATAATAGTGATAGTAGTAGTATTAGCAGAAATTTTGAAAAAATATTAATGAATTATCAAAATGTATTTAATGGAATTGGTCCAAAATTAAATAACTCAAGAATGGGCAAATATCTCCGATTAAGTAGATTCAACTCTTATAATAAAAAACATAAGGAGAAGGAAGTCAATAAATCAAATAATGATTGTACATATAATATTGAAGATATTAATTTAAATAATAATAATCAAAAAGATAAATATCAAAATATAAAAATTAATGAACAATTTAAAAGAATGAATGGTAAATTAAATAGTATTGAAAATCAATTAAGAAAAAGAGACCGTGATGTTGATAGTTTAATGAGTGATGTTAGTAATGTTGAAAAGAGAGTTAAAATAAATGAAAAAAGGTGGAATAGAGTTGTTAGATTAACAAATAAATTATATTATACAGTTCATAGTAGGAGAAATAATAATGAAGGCAACAATAGTTCATCTGGTTATAGTAGTTAAATAAATAATAATATATATTATTTAGGAAAATATATTAATAATAACTAGGTTTTTTAATTAATAAAATTCAACAAAATATATTATATAATTAAATATTTATTTTTATTTGATGAATTATTATATTTTGATTCATATAATTTTAAATTTTTATAAAAAATTTTAATTATATATATTATAAATTAATAATTTTTTTTGATAAAATTGATATTAAAACATAATTGGATTATTAAATTTTTAAAAATTTTTTTTAAAAATTTAGATTCTTATTGTAATTATTTAATTTTTTATTAATTTATATATAGTACAAATTAATATTTACATAAAAAATAGACTAAAAATTTTAAAAAAATTTTATTATTATTTTTTTTGTTATTTTATTATTTAATTTAATTTTATTAATTATATAGATATATACTATTTAAATTATTTTGAATATTAATAAAATGACAGATGTGGAATATATAAGTGTATTAAAAAATGAAAATAATAATAAAATTAAAAATAAAAAGTTATAAAAAAAAAAATTTTTTTTATAGATTTAGAAAGATAAATAATAAAAAAATAACTTAAGATATATTTAAGATATAATTATATTCTTCTTAGGTATACAATTTATCATATGCTTATGTTCTTTTTTAAATTTTTCCTTTTCAAGGATATTATATGGATCACTTGCACCCATATAATTAATTCTTTTATGATCAGTCACTGCTAAGGAATTACGTTTAGATTCATTATGGAAGAAATTTGGAGTAAAAAAATTTGAATGTTCATTGTTTTTTTCGCTTTGTAAAGTATCAATAGAAATTTGAGAAAGTCTTTTAGATGAATTACTATTATTATTATTGTTATTTTTTTTACTCGAGAATATTTTTGAAATTCTGTGTGATAATTTATATAAATTACTGGTTTCTTCTTTTTCTTTTCTTCGTTCAATATTTTCTTTCTTTGGCTGATTATAATTAGAATTGCCTATAT
The DNA here is from genome assembly GCA_016946835.1 of Neocallimastix lanati (nom. inval.). Lineage (NCBI taxonomy): Eukaryota > Fungi > Neocallimastigomycota > Neocallimastigomycetes > Neocallimastigales > Neocallimastigaceae > Neocallimastix > Neocallimastix lanati (nom. inval.). The sequence goes on from JACVTC010000046.1 coordinate 456,488, forward strand.
TTTCTTTATTTTCCTTATATGTACTATCATTATACACTGATTCATTATTATTATTATTATTATTATTATTATTATTTTGATCAATATCTCCTTTGGAATTCTTTTTTGAAAGATAGATTTTACTATTATTATTTATTAGATAAAATGATTTATCATTATAAGTTGAATTTTTCATATTAGGATTTGATGATTCGTTAATTGTCATTTTCATCACATTTTCATTATTGCCTTTAATTTTCTTTTCCACTGGAATCTTTCTTTTTTTATCTTTTTGTTTTTTTTCAATACTATTATTAATTTTAATATTACTAGAATAATTTATATTAGAACCTTCATAACTATTATTTTTACCATTATTAAAGGTACGGCTTGTATTATTCGAATTATTAATAGTATTGCTATAATTATTCGAATTATTAATATAAGTATGAGAATTTAATGGATTATAACTATTTTGCTGTTGAGAATAACTCTTATTATAATAAATAGAACTATTATTATTATTACTATTTTTATTATTATTAGTTATTGGAATATTATTTATATTAGGACTATTATTAGTTTTTAATATACTAGAGTCATAATTTCTACTACTTTTTTTTATTTTACTTTGATTTATATTATTATAATTAGAATTTTGATTATTATGTGAATTATAATAGTTTTTATTATTACTTGGACTGTTATGGTCATCATTATAATCACTATGACCATTGACATTGTTTTTATTTTCATTAATATTATTAGGAACTGCATTATTATTGCTTTGTTTAGGAAGGTTATTTATACTATACATACTTTTTCTTTTTGATTTACTATTATTATTAAATGACTTTTCTATATTTGTATTAGAATAATTATTATTTATACTTAAATAATGATTATATGGTTTAGTATTTGTTTTTTTTGAATGCTTTTTAATAGAGCTATTTGTAGAACTTATTTCAGACTGAGAAAGATCATATTGATTTATATTATAATTTTCATTATAGGTAAATTTTGTGGAATCATTTTGTTTTATAATATAAGAAGGAAATTCTTGCTTTTCTGATTCATTTATGACTGATTCGCTATTGCTAGAATAAGAGATTGATTCATGTTTAGATGTAGTAGATTCATTTTTAGAAATAGAATCGTCTTCATCTTCTTCTTCACTAGTAATAGTATTTGTTATTTCGGTTTCAATTATATTTATTTCTTGTGTAGTATTAATATTTAGTTCATTTAAAATTTCATTGTTAAGTATCATATTATCATCATCAACTAATGATTTTTGAACTTCATTGTATCCAATGATTGTAGGGTTAATATTATTTGAAGATAGATAATTCATTTCATTTTTATGAATAGAAGATGAAATTATTCGACTACTACTATTACTGGATTTCATCTTACTTTTTTGGACAACATGATTATCATGACGCTTACTCACAGCATTAGCACTGTTAGGACTACCATAATTACCATAATTATTATAACTGCTATAATTGCCATAAGTATTAGTAATGTAGATACTGTGTCTATTATTTGAATTATTATTATTTGTATTATTAGAATTTATATTTATAGGATTAGTCATGTTTATATTGGAATTGATATTTGAATTATAATTAGTATTATTATTATTGGTTGCATTTTTAACATTTTGAGAATTATTTTTATTATTATTAAAACATTTTTCCTGCTCAATATTAGATCTACTTAAATTTTGTGATAAAATTTTTGAACCAGTGTTTCCTAAAGAGATATTATTATTATTATTATTATTATTATTATTATTATTATTATTATTATTATTATTATTATTATTATTATTATTATTATAAGTTCTTGCTTTAATTGTATTGCTAGATTGATTAATATAGCTATCATGGTAATCATAATGAGCATTAGAAGGTTTTTTTTCTCTTTTATGACGTTTGCTTGAATTATGAGAAGATGTCAAACTTTGATTGCTTATTTTATTACTGTTATTATCTATATTAGCTAAATATGGTGATTTTGAAGAGGAAGATATTTGGGAATGATTTTCATAAGTGTAAGATGATGGAGAAGAACACACTTGATAGGGAGAATTTGAATTGCTATTGTGACCATGTTTATTATCATGTAAAATATAATTCAAGGGAATATGTTTTTCAATTTCTTCACTTTTAATGGTAATTCTACTTTTATCGTATTCAACAACCATTTGAGGGACTTTAATATATGTATCTTTTTCATTATTATTATCTTTAACTAATGAATAATTTCTATTATGACTACTGATTAGGTAGTCAGAGGATGTCTCGTCATCATAATTGTCATACTCATTTGAGTAGAAACTATTTCTTTTATTATTGTCAATAAAATAATCCTTGTTTGAATTATCTTTTGTGGCTTTAGCATCATCATGGTTTACAAAACAGTAACTCTTATTTTTATTCAATAATTCGAGATTTGGCTTATTATGATAATCAATATTGAAACAATCAATACTATTAGCTCTTCTATGTTCTTTCTCAAAGTTTCTTTTTTTAAGGGAATCGAGACCTAAAGATGACAATTTTTCGCTAATTCGTTGCCTTGAATTTGCATCTTCAATATTATTAAACATATTATCAATACCGTCACAAACATATAAAGTATTTCTATTACCAGGTTTATTGAATTTTTGATTAAGTATTTTAATATTATAATAAGGTTCTTCATCATTGTTAGTATCAATTGATTTAGTTGGTGAGTTGAGTTCAAAATTACTACCGCTGTTATAATAATTATAATTATCAATATGTTTGGTAGTGTTATTGCTACTACTGATACTACCATGACGAGAATGACTAGTTTGAGATCTAGAATTCTTTTTATATTTTTTAAGATTAGGGAAAATGTTTTCAGTTAAACATAATGGTTCGGTTTCTTCTTCTGATGCTATGCTTGTTGGTGAGGTTGGTGGTGAAAAGGCCGATATCGATGGAGGTGATGGAGGAATAAAGGAAGATAGTTCTGATAAATAATAGGATGTATTTTGAGTACTTATAATATTAGGATCATTATTTTCATTGCTTTTCATATTTTCATCTTCATCTTCATCGTTATCTTCATCTTTATTATTATTATTAGTAGGGTTATGTTTACTACTATTCTTTTCTTCTTCTTTCTTATTTAAAGTATTAGAAATAATCAAAGCTTGTGCTTTCATTAAAGAAAATTCTAAATCAGAAATTTTATTCAAGTTACTATCCCGTTCAGAAGTAACATCCTTCAAAATTTTCTCCAATTCTTTGATACGATTAATTTGAGATGTAAAAATATCATTATTTGAATTATGAACACTTTTAAGTGGTGAATCCTTAGTGGTTCTTTCTTTTTCATAAATCTGACTTGTTGAATGTGGAAGGGGAGGAACAGAAGATTTTATTTTTTTTATTTTATCCTTTAGTAAACAGTTTTCCTTTTCTTTTTCTTTTAGAATTTCGTTTAGTCTATAAATTTCATAAGAAATAGGATTATCATTTTGATTATTAATAATTGAGGACTGTTCATTTGCATTTAATATACTAGTTTTATTTATTGAAGTAGATTTTTCATTATAGTTTCCTATTTTAGAATTTTCTAAAACATTTATCGATTTTAAATCTTGAGTAATAATATCAAATTTACTTTTTAAATTAATTAAGTAATATTCAATAAGTTCTTTGTTAGTTTCACACTCATTATTTTTTAAACTATTTATTAACTCAATATCTTCTAATAATTCAACATAATGTTTTTCATTTTCTTTATATAGTTGAATTTCTTTTTCCAATAATTCTTCATTTTCACTTTTTTTATTGATATTTAATAAAACTTCTGATTTTGAAAAACCTTCAATCTCTAATTTATTTTCATCAATGTCACTTTCACTTCTATCTTGATTTGTAATACTTTGTTCAATTTGTTGCTGTTGATATAAAATTTGATTATTTTGATCCAAAATTTGGTTATTTTTTTCATTTAATACTTGATTTAACTCATCAATTTGCTCCTTATACATTTTCATGTTATAATTCATTTCAAGGAACTTTTTTCTGAGGAAGGAGTCACTGATAGTATATCTATTTAACGTTTTTTTACAACTTTCCAATTCATTTTCAAGTCTTTCAATATAATCTCTCTTTGCTATATCTTTATCGAAATAATCTTTTATTTGTTTTTGATAATTATTAATTAATGCATCAATTTGTTCTGGGGTTTTAATTTTGGTAATGGAAATTTTATTATTTTTCTTTTTATTAGTAGTGGTATTATTATTTTTATTATTTTCAATAGAAGTTTCATTTTCATTTGAAGTATTATTGCTTTTATTACTATCGTTTTTTTTATTTATTAAATCTTCATTATTATTAATACTATTATTTGTATCAGTCATCCGATTTTTAGAATCAGAAAAAATATTTGAAGATATAAGTAGATCATTTATTTCTTTATCTAATACAGTAGGTGAAGCCTCAGAAAATAATACTATTAAGGTTTGACTTTTTTTTTTATCATTAGTAATTTTATTGTGTAGAAATAGAAAATTATAAAAAAAATCAGATTATAAAAAAATAATATTTTAAATTTAACTGTTAATCTATCTAATTATATTAATACATACCAATCTCTAGGACTATATTGAGTTTGAGACCAATATGGTGGATTTAAATAAGGTGAATAGAACAAATTTCGTTTTAAACCATTAATAATGTTTAAAATAGTTCTGATTTCAAAATTATTTCCATCATTATTCTATTAAAATTATTATCATATAATTAAAAATTATTTGTTTACAATTAATAATTGTATATATTATAAATAATTAAATGATAATTAAAATTATAAAAGCTATGCATATATTACCAAATTTGGATCTTGGGCTGTGAAGTCAATAATATTTAAAACTGCTAAAGATTCATATTTTCTTATTAATGATCTTTCATTTGGTTTAAATGACGTTTTAACTTTCAATGATACAATTAATTTTGGGATATTATATGATTTTTCTCTAATTTTGTTAATTACTTTTGATTTTTGGAAAAATTCGAAACCTTGTTTAAATACACTTGCATTTATATAATAATAAAAGAAAAAAAAATTAATTATAATATAGGAATTAAGTGTTGGGATTATTATATATTATTTTTATATATATAATAAAATTAAGTTTAAATTAATTATTAAATTTTTATAAATTAGGTATTGGAATAAACTAATAAATTGATAATTACTTTATTATATCATCAATACTTTTGACATTAATATCCATAACATGATCAATCCAATTTCTTTCGTAAATTTCACTTGTGAAAGAAGCATTAATATCTTTTGAAGGGTTTTTCTTAATATTAATTATTCGATAGTTTTCGTCTAAGTTATTATTTAATAAATCAAATACTTCATTTTCTGAAATAAGTGAATAATATTTTAATGATAAAGATAATTTCTTTTTTCCTTCATTTTCCAAGCTAGTACTTAAATTACTAATTATTTTAAATGCTTCTGTAACTATACTTGTTACAGTACGTAAATGAAAATTATCATCTATTTATTAAATTAACATAGTATAGTAAATAATAATTTACTTAATATTAAACCCTTAAATATCTTTATTTTGATAAATTAATTTTTATTATATATAATATTAAAATTTCTAATAAATATGTCATGATTCGATTTTTACCAGGTTTTAACGGTAATTCTTCAACTTTATTACCATAAAGTACAATATTTGTATCTTTTCTATAATATTTAACATCAGAAATATATTGTATATTAATTTAATAATATATAATATAATTTTAAAATTTTTTATCACTATTTCTTTTTAATATATATATATATTAATAATTTTTAAAAAAAATATATATTTATATTTTACCCTTGAATAGTACTTTCTAAAAAATTTGTAAGATATTCTTTATTAACAATTGTCGATGTCGAATTCTTATCTTGTACTTGTCGTATTTGTTCATTGCTTTCAATGAAATATTTGCAAGTTTTAATCCATTCACTACTTTGAATTTTTGGTCTATCTTGTGTATTTCTTTGATATTCATAACGTGGAATATAGAATGCAATTCTTGAACCTTTTGAAAAATTTCCCAACATTTTTTTGTTTATTTTTTTTATTTTATAATACTTATTACTTTTAGTTTTAATTAACAAATAAATATTAATATATATGATAAGTAATTTTATTTTTTATTTTTTTTCTATTTAGAATTATATTCGAATAAACTTTTCTATAAAATATATTATCTTTAAAAAATACAATTGATTTTTTTTTATTATTAATTTATAATTATAATTTATCTCTTTTTTTTTTTTTTTTTAATTATTGTTTATTGTAATCTTACCTTTAGAAAAAGTTATATTTATAAAAAATTTATATAATTATTATTACTATATTAAATTGTCTTATCTTTATTGTTATACATTCATTATTATATATTATTTTAAGAACAGAAAAAAGGAGTACTATATAATTATGAATAAAGAAAAAATATTATATATAAAAAAATTAAAAAATTATAAATTCATTTAATTGGAAAAACTTTTTTAACTTTAAAATAATTAAGCATAAAATAAAAAAGATTAAAGAAATAGAAGAAATAAAAATAAAATAAAAGAAAGGTAACTTATTATAATTTAAAACCTAAAGCTTATTATTACTAGAATTTTGATTTAATATTAATAAAATATGTAATTATAATAAAGTAATTAATTGGCTTTTTTTTTTTAAAAAAAAAAAGAATTTAATATAAAAAAATTAATATAAAAATATTATTTATCAATTAAATTTTTTAATTTTTAAAAATTTTAATTGATAAATAATATTTTAATATTAATTAAAACATATTCATAATATATTTATTATATTAATTAAAATTTTTTGAAAAAATAAATATAATAAAAATTTTAATTAATATATAGAATAATAATTGTTTTATGAAATAAAATAATCAAATATTTTTCGAAAAATATTAAACATAGAATTTTAATAATTAACAATTAACAATAATAAATAATATTAATAAATTAATAAATTATTTGTATAAAGTTTTATATCGCATTAAAACTATAGTTTTATAAAGTTTTATATATATATATATATATTTATTTTAATTAATTATCATTTAATAATGTTAATTAATTATATTAGTTTAAAAAATAAAGAAAAGATGGCTAATACTTCAATATTATTTTATAAAAATATATCTCATGTATAAAAAATTATATAAAATAAAGAGTTTAAAATAATTAAGAATATTTTTTAATAAATGGTTATTGTTTCCATAAACAAATTATTATATAATAACATAATATATATATAATAAATTATGTAATATGAAATAATTTACATTTATGTTACAAAAGAATGAATGATATTAATATATAAAAAATGAAAATATTATATATTTATTTTCATTTATGAAATCATGTTTAATATGGAATATATGAAATTGCGGTGTAATTTAAAGAAATACATTTATGGTTATAATTTTAACATATATACAACTTATATATTGTATATTGTATATTTTATAATTATTTAGTTTTATTTTGCTTGAAAAAAGTGTTTATATATAAATATATATATGGTTAAAAAAAAAAATACATCACAGTTTTTATTACAATAAAAAATAAATAAAATTTATTTAAATATTAATTATTTAATTAATCAAAAAATTAATATTGCTCTTTATATATATATATATATATATAATGAATAAATAAATTATTTAATTTAAAATTTCGTTTATTAAACTTTAATTTTTTTTAATAATTAAATTTTTTTTTTAAATTAATTTTTATGGAATGAAAATTTTGAAAAAAATTAATAGAAAATTATTTATTACTTATGAATTTAAAATAAATTTATAAATAGCAAACTAAATAACTTAATTATTGAATGTTACACTTTTTTTATAATAATAAAATATATAATAAAATTATAGGATAAATGTTATAATTATTAAATATTTATTATTATATATTTATATAAAATATACTAAACTCTATATTTGTAATATAGAATTTTTACCTAATTTTACTAATAAAAATATAATTGAATTAATTAATAATATGATAATGATAATGATAATAATATATTTAATGATAATAATGATATATCTAATAATTCTAATAAAAATAATTATTATTTTAATATTATTAAGAAATTTATATAAAAATAATTTATGTTTTTATATATATGTAAAATAAAGAAAATAAAAATATTAAAAGTAATTTAATTAATAATGTTAATAGTAGTATCCAAAAATAGAAAAAACTTTATATTTTAAAATAATTATTACAATAACAATAATAGTTATAATAATAATGTTTTTTTTAGAAGTCAGGAATTTATGGTTTATAATTATGTCAATTTTATTAATATATTTTATGATAAAGAGTTACTAGCACTTTAATTATTCTGAATTAAAAGCTTTATATTAATTCTTTGTGGCTTACGTGTTGATCGTATTACATTATATTTTACTGCATTAATCTCATTACATATTCAAACAATTTTAATAATAATGTGAAAAATAACGTTAATAATAATAGTAGTATAAATAATATTGCGTTTTTTTATGAAGATTATATTATTTTCTTATTAATTTTATGAAATATTATAATTTAAATTTTTGAATTTCAAATTTCAAATATAATTTATTATATCTTTTATTAAAATTTTTAAATTATTAAAATAATTTTATCCATTATAATATAATTATAAAGTTTATAAAGTAAATCAAAGGTATATTATTAGCTGTTTCTAAAAAAAAAGATAATTTATATACTTTTTTTTATAGCATATACTTTTATATACTATAAAATATATTAGAATATATATTTACATTATTTTAATATTAATATATTTAATGTTATATTTTTATATTATCTATATTATAATTGCCAAATAATATCAATAATTATATTTATAATATTTATTTCATGTTATCTAAATTTTTTTTATCGTTGCATTATTTCAATTATAAACAATTGATTAAAGATAAACTAATATATTTATTAATAATATTTATCATAATAAATTAAAAAACGATAATATCATTATATATATATATATATCAAAATATGTTAAATATTTATTTATATATATTGTTTTAAATATTAGATCAACAAAATATTCCAAGTCTTAAAAAAAAAAAAGATTAATAAAAAAATATTATAAAGATGTTGCTGCTGTAGATGTTTGATTATGTATGCAAGGAAAACGAATTAATTCTCGATTTTTTGAGATTGGATCACCAGAAAGATATTTTTCCCATACTTCCCACATTTTTTTATTGAATTGTTCTTTTAAATATTCTTCTTTTGTTAAAATTCTTTCTTTTCCTTTATTATTATTATTTTCTTTGTTAATGTAATTTTCTTTATTATTGTTATTATTATTAGTGGTAGTAGTAATAATAGTATTATTATTTTCATTTAAAATTTTAATAGTTTTATCATGTGGTTTTTCAGTATTTTTATCTTTAAAAGTACTTTCATTTTCTAATTTTTTATCCTTAGTATCCAAAATTGAATTATTTGTACTTTTATTTGTAAAACTAAATTTTCCATTTTCAAAATCTTCAGATAGATCTAAAGATTGAGATATAATTAAAAAGGAATGTTCCAACTGACTTGTTGAAATATAAGGTGATTGGTATTTTTTTTCCTTTTCTATGTTCATTAATGGTGGTATAACTTCTTCATTATCAGAATTATTAGTATAAAGAATTTCTACTGAATTATTGTTATTATCACTATTGTTATTGTTATTGTTGTTATTGTTATTATTAAATAATATAGTTGAATTAGTAGTTGTATTAGTAGTAATATTATCTGTAAATTGTGTTGAATCGTCAACATAGATATTTAATCTTTCTTTCATAATTTCTTCGAAACTCTCATCTGCTAAACTACTAGAAATACTTTCAATGTGATCATCAATCTGACTACTTAAATCAGATTTATCATCATCATGAACAATTAATGAATCATCTACTGAAGCTGGGAGGTTTCCAAAACTATGATTTCCTTTTTCTTCATCGTGATGTGCATTTGTTATACTTGAAATATGATCATCAATTTGTTTTTCTATTAGTAGTGAGATATTCTTTTTTTTTTTATCTTTAATATTTGATTTAGAGTTATTTTCATCACCAGTACTATTATTATTAGCTTTATTTATTTCTTTATTATTGCTATTATCATTGATACTATTCAATGTAATGCTTTCTTGACTACTTTCATTAATGTTATTATAATAACTAGATAAACTATAACTTCCCTCATTTATTGAAATAAATGGTTCATTTAAAGATGACTGACTTTGATTAGAATTATTTAATATATTATTGTTATTTTCATTGACATTAGAATTATTATTACTGTTAATATTATTGTTATTATTGAATATTTTCATACTATTAAAATTAACTTCAATATTGCTATTGAGATTATTATCTTTTTCTTTCTCTTTCTTTTTTCCTTCTTCATTTCTATTTTCATTTTCATTTTTATTTTCATTTATATTATCATTTTTATTTATATTTTCATTTTCATTTTTATTTTTATTTTCATTTTTATTTTTATTTTCACCATCATTTTCTTTTTTTATTTCATTATCTAAGTTTGCTAATTTTCTTAAAAATAAATCTTCTGCCAAGTTTGGTTCTTTAAATGAGCTTTCCTTCATTTCAAAAATACAACTATTATATTTTGCTGCTTTATTTGGATCTCTTTTAGATTTTCTAGCAAAAAGGGAAGAATACCTTGAAGTCTTTTGAGGAGGTTGTTGTGATTTCATAATATTTACATTTGATGAGGGGTAATTATTTAATTTTTTCATTTTATTATTTGAATTAACATTATTATAGAAGTTAATAATACTGGAGTTGCGTTCATCATCGAAATCATTATCAAAGTCATTTAAATAATAAGCTAAAGGACTAACATCAGATGAAGGATTAATTCTTGAAGATTCAATTAATTTTTCTTCAATACTCATATTAGGTTTCAAGAGATGACGATTTGATTCATTTACAGGACTTAATTCTATATTTAATTTTGGTTTTATGGACCAAAATTGGGCTAAACAATGAGGGCATATACTGAAGCAAATATATGAATAGATAGAATGACTATATTTTAACATTATACGAATCAATTGGTTTGAACGAATTATTTCATGATAGGCTTCCGTTTGAGAAACAGAATCAAGAAGAAAGAGAATAGATAGATAGAGATAGCCACTTGCTACTAAGGAAGGTGAATAACAATTGATTGGTACAGAAGCATAAATTTTTTTACCATTATTTAATTGTAAATAAAGCATAGAATTTTTTATGTATTCTTCTATTTCTTCATTCTCTTCTTTAACATTATTATTACCATTATTACTATTTCCATTATTTGGTTTCATGATAGTTTCTAATTCTTCATAAGTATTTATACGTAAACCTAATTTCTTTTCAAGTATTCTTTTTTTATTTAATTCCTGACTAATTTTTTCTTCATTGAAACTGTCTCTAAATAAAGGATTGTCTATATGATACAGATGAGGACTAATAGAATTATCTCCATTTAATGATAAAAAGTTTCTACAATGATTAGAAAGACATTTATCTAAAAATTGATCATCAAAATATTTTATTTTCCACTGCCATGTAATCTTAGATAAATTAGGACTATTACCATTACTAAATAAGTCAGGATTCATAAATTTTAATTCTTCTATCCCTCTTTTGACCATAGGATTACTTCTGTCATGAATATTATATATTATATCTTCTGTACCGGAAAGTAAAACCATTTGTTGACGAATCCAATAAAGAGATTCTGAAAGCCAATTATTTTCAGATTCTAAAGAAGTTGACGGCTTAATAGCACCTGAATAAATTAGCCATGAAATTCTAGCTAGGTGAATTGTTGAAATTAATTGAAATACTTTAAGTCGAGATTTATAGAATAAAAGAGATGGTTTTTCCATATTCAAATTAAGATCAAATCCTATATTATTAATTTGAAGTTGTTGAATTTTATCAAGTTCAGAATCCAGCTGATCTATTATATTATTATCACCATTACTTTTGTAATTTGTACTATTATTAATATTATTATTTGTACTATTAGCAGCAGAATTATTTCTTTTTAATGAATCGATATAACAATTATTATTTAATTGATTACTTATATTCTCAATAATTAATTTTAGGAAAGTTGGGAAAACATCATATCCTTCTTTATTAATATCCAATAATTCTTTAATTTTCTTCTCTTCTTCTGTTGGTGATTTTAATTTTAATTTGTCTTTCTTACTATTTAATAACTCTATAAATATTGTTTGACTTAAATTATATATAGATAACGGTATGACGATATCTGGAAATATATTTGCTTTATTTACTAACGGTTTTATATTTAATAATTTTCCATAATATTTATAGGCTTCCTTATAATTATTGATAAATGTATTTACACTTGCTATAAAAACAATAAATTATTATATAGTTGTATAAAAATAAATATTATTAAAATATAAAAATAAATATAAATTTATTTGATTCATTAAATATATAATAATTAATATTAATTAAGTATATATTGTAATGTATAGACATATTATTTAAATATTATTAAAAAATAATATAATATATATATTAATAATTGATATATATTATTTAACTAATATTCATTTAAATTTATTTATTTTTTTTTTAATTATTATATTTTTCATATTACCAAAATTCAAGGCAAAATAAACCTTTGAAATCCAATCATGTCTTTCTAAATTGGGTACCTGTTCATTGTATAGTGAAATTCCCTTTTTAATATACATTTTTGCTTCTTCTGTGGTATTAATTTTAATGAATTCATCAGGTGTTTCATTTTTTTTATTATTTGTAGATAGGTTATTATGCATTTCATTGTCATGCCACCATGATCCTTGAATAAATAGTTTACCACATGTAATCCAGGTAGAACCAATATTGATGCTTAGTTTTCTTGAAGACATCTTATCTCCTTCCCAATCAAAGATATTTAATGCTAAATAAAAGTGATTTAATGCTTTATTCATATTGGATTTATTAAAATAGTTGTGACCAATATTTGCAATAATTGCGCCATAATGTAAGTTGATTGGAGAAGAAATACTATGATAGTTCATTTTTAAATTAATTGCTGTTTCATGCCTATTTTTTGCCTCTAAATCTGAAGCATACTTTAATAAATTTTTTGATATAGATAAGGCATCTTTATGATAATTTTCAGCTTTTTTAATTTCATAAATAGAATCATAACATAAACCTAGATGGGTTAAAGCTCTTGATTTGGCTATAATACAAGATCGGTGGATATAAGTATATTTATTACTTTTTTTAATTTTTATATCTGATATAGAATGTTCCATAAATTCTAATATGAAATTTAAAAGAATAAATAAATAAATAAATAATAAAATTAAAAAAATTACTGATTATACAAATATAAAATATTTATTATAGTAAATAATAAATAACATAAAATTTTAATCTATAATAATAATAATAATAATAAAAACAAAAAAAAAAGACATAATATTAAATAATAATATGTATTTTTTTTTATATTTGATATTATATATATAATACCTCCAGTTGAAGTTAATGATTGATTATTCAATGAAGAAAGATTATTTTCAGATTTACTCATAATCATTTTAAACCAATTTTTATTTTGACTTCCTGTATTATTTATTGATTTTGAGTCTATCGCGGGTGTGGAAGTAGTTGAAGAAGTAGTAGATTTAATTAAGAATTGATTTTGTTGTTGTTGAAGTTGAAGCTGTTGTTGTTGTTGTTGAAGATAGGCGTTATTTGTTGTGGAATTAAAATTATCTGAAAATGGAGGTAATTGTTTTTGGGACTGTAGAGAGAGTTGTGACGAAGATGATTGAAGGAAAGAGGAAGATTGTTGTTGTGACACGGACAGTTGAGGTTGGGATAGAGTTAATGGATTAGATGATTGTTGTTGGGATATAGAAAGATCCTGAATGGAATTTGATTGACTATTTGGATTAGGAAGAGGATACTTCTTCAATATACGATCTGCAATACCAAGTGAAGCATTATAATACTTTACTGCTTCTTCAAAATTACCTAAAGTAAAATAAGTATTACCCAAATTAGATAAAAGGTCCATTACCCAAACAGCAGTTGAAGGTGTTGAAACAATATTTGGAGTATTGATTCCAGATTTAATGGATTTATATTTTTTAAATTTGGCGTAATTTAAACTGGAAGAATTTCTTGAAATATTATTACCTTGACTATTATCTGAATAAGAAGGGAAAGAATGGACATCATGAATAACATCTTGAATTATATTAACCCAAAAATTACTAAGGGCCTTTTTCTTTTTTTTTTTAATTGTTAAATTATTTGATTTTGAATCCTTTTTCCAATCTTCAATTAATTTTTGTGTGAGACGCCATGCTGACCATTGATGTTCTAAAGCACTTTTTAAATTACCTAATAAACGGTATGCACAACCGAGGTTTGAAAGAGCTTTCGCTTCTTTTAATAAATCATTTTCACTATAAGCTTGTGAACATGCTTGCATCCATTTATTAATTGCTCTGAGATAATTACTTATTGGAGGTGAAAAATATATGAAACCTTTTATTTATTTATTTATTTATTTATTTATTTATATTAATATGAAAATAATCATATTCAATTAAATGTATAAATAATTTTTTTAATATTAGGATCAAAATTATTAATTTAATATGAAATCATTTTATTAAATAATTCATTACAATAAAATAATATTGAATTGATTTTATTCAAAAAATTTATTATTTATTTATTTATTTATTTATTTATTTTCAATAATAATTGAATATTTGATTAATAATTATAAATAAGTTATTAATTAAAAATATTAATAATATAAAGCAATATTATAGTCATAATAATAATATAGATTATAAATTAGTATTTATACATTTATATATTTATATTTATAATAATTATTTAAAAAGGAAAATTATTAAATAAACAGGATATTTATTATTTGTTATTTATTGATTAAGAAAATATTTATAAGTTTATTCAAACCTTGTTCTAATAATTCATCTATAGTATATTTTGGAAGAGATGTTTCTCTTTTTGGAATTTCTGGTGATATTTTTGGATCATCCATTTTTAATAATATAAGTTTATATGTGTTATTCTTTTATTTTCGTATATTTAACTATCAATATTTATTAAATATTTATTATTTTAAGGATTTATTCTATGCACTCGATATGTTAAATTAAAAAGTTAACTATTCTTTTTTTTTTTTTTTTTTTTTTTTTTTTTTTTTTTTTTTTTGTTGTTGTTGTTGTTATTTATAGTTATTAATAGATATTAATTCATGTTATTTTATTTAAATAATTATATATATATATATATATATATTATGGATATGCTGCCAGTATGGAAAGGATTTGCTTTATTATTACTAAAAAACACCAAATAAATTATATAATCTCTTTATTTATTAAATATCAATAAAGGAAAAAATAATATTCCTAATTATAATTAATATATTATTTATTCATAAATATTCTTCTTTAAATCTTTTATTAATGATATATTTATATTTTTTTTTTCTTCTTTAATTATATTATTTATCTATATAGATAATTGTTTTGTTATTATTATTATTATTATTATTATTATTATTATTATTATTATTATTATTATTATTATTATTTTGCTATTATGCTTTTTTTTCTTTTTTCAAATAGATATATTTTTTGACATTTTTAAACATATATAATAATAGTTACTTTTTTTTTTTTTTTTTTTTTTTTTTCTCAAAACTTTCATATACATGTATAAAATTCTGATAGTTACAACAAAAAATTTTTTTATGTTTTTTACAATTTTATTTTATTTATATATAGAAAATTGATAAGAAAATTTCTTTTTAATTTTATTTAGAGAGGATTTAAAGTAAAAATAAAAAAATATCTTTATTCATAAGAAAATAATTTTATAAAAAAAAATTATAAATAATAAAATAATAAATAAATAATATAAGCTGTATTTCTTTTTCTTTTTTCTTTATTTTTTTTTTTTTTTTTATTTATTATTTTATTTTTTTATTTTATTTTTTTTTTTTTCAATATTAATATAAAATATAATTCTTATAAATGAATAAATAAAAAATTTGGAATTGTATAAATATTAGTAATTTTCTTAATTTTTCATATATTGTACATATAATATATTATTATTTTAAATATTTACTAAAATAAAATAAAATAAGCAAAAATAAAAACAAAAACAAAAACAAAATATATATATATATATATATATATTATTATTATTATTATTATTATTATTATTATTATTATTATTATTATTATTATTATTATTATTATTATTATTATTATTATTATTATTATTATTATTATTATTATTATTATTATTATTATTATTATTATTATTATTATTATTATTATTATTATTATTATTATTATTATTATTATTATTATTATTATTATTATTATTATTATTATTATTATTATTATTATTATTATTCCATATATATTATATAGTAATTTTATAAGGTTATATATATGTTATAAATTTTATTTCATTAAATTTAAAATAAATTTTCTTTTTTTCCAAATATAAATGTAATACATAAAAAGATGATGAAATTTTAAATAATAATAAAAATCCTAACTTTAAAAATTAAAATTTTATAAAAAAAATAACAAAATTTTTATAAAATAACAAAATAATATGGTGGATAAATACAAACTATAAAAAAGTTTTTAAAATAAAGTTTACTTAAATATTTTTATTCAAATTAAAATCGCCATATTTTTTAATGTATTATATAATTATTATTTCAATAATAATTTTTATAAATTTTACTAAAGCCACAATTTAAAACAATATTTAATATTTATTTTCTTTGATGTATTATACATCAAATGCCAAAGAGCATATCTAATACTTTATTTATTAATAATTAAATATATATCATATATTCATATGTATATATAAAATAGTTAAATTATTAATATAATAATTTTAATTATAAATAATATGATAATTTGGTTTATAAAGAAATTGTGATTACTTTTAATATGATATTAATTTAATATTTATTTTTAAATATTATTTATATAATTTATTCATTATAATTTATTTTATTTTATTGATTATTTATTATATTTTTAAATAAAAAATTTTTTAAAATTTAACTTTTTATATATAATACCTTAATATATATATATATATATTTTATATTTAAATAAAAAAAATTTATCAAAAAAATATTATAGAATAAAAAAAAATAATAAATTTTAGTATATGTGCTTTGTGTATTATTATAATTAATATATATAATTATTATTATAATATTCATGATATAATTACAATATATTTAAAATTATGATAAATTTGAATATTTTGTAATAATATCATGATAAAAGTTTTAATAATAATAATAATAATAATAATATTAATATATATTATATATTATATTAATGTAATTTAATTTAATAAAAATTTATATAATTTTTATCATTAATATATTTTTTTTATAAATAATTAAATATATATAAATAAATGTATAAGATATTTTTTAATATAAAATTCTGTACTGAAGAATTACAAATTAATTTCATTCTATAATATTCATTTATTTTAATAATAAACTTTTTTGCCCTATTATTATTTCCTTTATTAATGAATTATTTATTTTTTTCATTTTTAACCTTTTTTTTTTTTTTTTTTTTTTTTTTTTAATACAAATCTTTGGCAGTTTTGTAGAATTTTATTTTAAAGAATTTGCAGTCTTTGAAGGATCATTCTCTTCATATTCCACTTCATTAATTGTAAAGCCTGCCCAATTCTTTAATTTCTTTGTAAAGTTACTAGTTTGAGTTTCTGTTGTCGAATCAGATGTAGCTGAGGAATAACCAGAGATATTGCTATTAGCATCCGATTCTTTCTTTCGATTGTAGCTTTTATTTTTAATGCTTTTGAATCCAATACCATCTCGAATATCTCTATCAAAATCGTCTCCATCAAAAGCCACATCAATTTCAGCTTGAAAAGCTGCTTCTGCATTGGCTTTAGCTTTTGCTCTTGCAGTATTTTGTAATCTATTATTAATTTTCGACAGACCTGCTGAAGAAGTAGAAATAAGCATTGAAGTGGCCGTACTTAATGGCTTAGAATTAGTTATGATATTAGAAAGAGTTGAGACTTTTAATGATGGTGATATTTCATTTTCATTAGTACAATTTTTTTGATGATCTATAATTATTATTTTAAATTTAAAAATTTATTAATTATAACATTATTTTTAGATTATTTTAAGATTATTATTATATTATTATATACTATTATATACTTTTATATATTATTATATATTATTATATATTATATATAATTATAAGTTGTTATCAATTATATTTATTACTTATTATAATTGTAATAATTATTTATTATTATTATTATTTATTTATTTATTATTTTTATTATTAATTACTTATTCTCTGTATTATTATTTTTTGTTGATATATTATTATTATCATTATTTTTAATATTATTATTTATTATTACTATTTATTATTATAGCTATTATTTCTATTTATTTATTTATTCATTACCTGATAAAGGTATTGAGGTTTTAGGAAAATCATTCTGAGAATATAAAAGTGGTGGCTTTGTTGCTATTATTGGTGCTGAAAGAATATTTTTAACAGAACTTTCATTATTTAAAAGATCTTTATTAGTATTGATAGTAATATTATTTTTATTATGGATAGTTTTATTTGTATTATTCTTGGTGTTTTGACTTGAATCTAATGAATTATGAATTGCAACATAAGCATTATTAATTTTTGTAGGGGAATTTATAGCGGGAGAATTATTCTGTGCATTTAAAGAATTGATATTTACATTGTTTTTAGTAGTTAAAAGAGGTGGTTTAGATGAACTAGTATAAGATTTCAATTCTACTCCATTATTATTAATATTATCATCTTCTAATTTATTATAAGTAAAACTTTTCTTTCTTACAATAGCTTTAACAGTATTTTTAATATTAGATATAATCTTTTTTGAAGTAGGACTTTCATTTAGATCATTAGGTATAGGTATTAAAATATCATTATTATTATCTATATTAGTATTATTATTATTATCATTATTACTATTTCTATTACTGTTATTATTATTATTTCTATTATTATTATTATTATTATTATTATTATTATTATTATTATTATTATTATTATTATTATTATTTCTTTTGGTGGGAGAAGTTGAGGTTAAGGTATTTTTTGTATTATTATTAAATGAAATATTATTTAGACTTGGATTTAATTTATCATAACCATCTTGTAAAAATTCAAATATAGATTTATCAATACCATAATTTTCTTTGCTTTTTTTTGAAGATTGAGAATGTTTAGATTTTATTGTGGAAGTGCTATTACTATGATGATGATGATGAGAGGTACTATTACGACTACCAGACTTAGAAGAAGAATCATTTATTATATTTTGATCATCATTATTCCTTTTTTTATCTAATGATTTTGTATGATGATGATGATGATGGTGAGAATAACGTTTGCTTTTCTTTTTTGATGAATCAGTTATTAAATCTGTGACACCTAAAGTTGAAGATATATTTGAATTTTGAGCATCCTCACCAATACCACTAGAGTAGCCGGTAAAATCAATATGATTGTTATTTTCATTATTTTCATTATTAGTAACAATGTTTTTATTCATAGCATTAACATCCTCCATGTTCACAATACTATCCATATCTTTGAATATATTTTTCATTTTTTCATACATTGGCTTTTTTAACAAAGATGTCATTTTGGTTTTTTGATTTATATGTTTTGACTTACTGTTTGAAGATGAAGACACTGGATATAACATTTGTTCCTCAGTTTCTGATTCCTTTTCAATATCAGCCTCATTTCCTGCATTTTCATTTGCTGATGAATATGTAGATCCTACACTACTTTGACTATTTTTACGTAAAACATATTTTTTTATATTATTAGGGCTTAATTTATTGTTAATATTTGAAATTTTATTTTCAGAATTAATTTCAATGTTTAAAGTTTTATCTGTTTTATCTGTTTCATCCTTGTTTTCTTCATTATTTAATTGTTCATCTTGTGATAATAAATATTTATACTTTTCAATACCATCACGATCTGTTTTATTATACTCAAGAATGTTAAAAGAAGATGAGTGAGATGATTCTGAAGAAACAACAGATGAATTAGTTGAAAATATACCATCATTTGATGAAGAAGAAGATGATCTACACTTTTTATATTTATGATTTTCATCATAAGAATAATCACTATAGCTATCATCATCATCTAAAAGATCATTATTCTCATAATATAAACCATATTTTCTGGCATATTGATCATACCAATCATTACTTAAATTAGAATAATAAATCCATTGTGATGTAATAACAACATCCATAAATAATTGGAAAAGACCACAAAGGAAAAATTGATGAGGTGTATGCATAAATCCGTGATAGCAAACCTTACATATATCACCTGTAAACCAAACAATTAATACCATTTTACTAAAACCTTTAACCGATTTATTATGATAATTACGAATTGCTTGAGGAATAGGAACAGCTGCTTCAATACTAATACCTATAAATCCAATAATTTCTAAATATAAATACGAATCATTAAAGAAATATCCAAAAATTGTCAATACTAAAGAAATTATTATAATCAAAACAAGATATAGAGTAAAAGATTTATAAATCCATTCTTTTCCAGTTTTTAAATATGTTATTCGCATATCTAACTTGCTCGCATCTAACATATATATAATAAAAATTATTATTATAAATTTAATTATTAATTATTAATCATTTATATCTATATAAATATATTTAATATTAAAATTTTATAAATTAAAAATACTTACGAAGTAAGATAAATTGAACTGTAAACATCGAAATAGCTTGCCATAATAATGTAACATCAAATCTTTTACCATACCTTTTATTATATATAAAAATATTAAATTTTAATTATAAATAAATAAATAATAATAATAAAAAAAAAAAAAAAAAAAAAAAAAACGGTAAAAACAAATTTTATATATTAATAATTACCAGAAAAAAATTTTAAATATATTTGCAATCAATAAAAAACCACAAACATGTCTTGAGAAACCCTTTCTACCTTCCGGATCATATTTTAATTTTTTATATTGATCATAATATGGACTTACCTAAATATTTAATAATAAGAAATAATTGAATATAATATTAATTTATCTTATATAAATAAATTAAAAAAAAAAAAAAAAAAAAAAGATATAACTATATTTGTTATTATACTTACAGGAAAAATTACCATAGAAACCTGTATTATTCTTTGAACTATAGTATTAAAATCCATATTGAATTATAGTTTATTATTACTAAAGTTACTATTTGAATAAAAATTAATAATTATATAACAATTTTTGTCTTTATAAAATATATAATATTAAAAATAAAAAAATTTTTTTTTTTTTTTTTTTTTTATTATTACTATTATATATTTATATATTTATATATTTATTTATTTATTAAAATAAAATATAAATAAATAAAAAAATATATAATATTTAGTACAGATGTATTTAGAAATAAAAATAATAAATTGATTTCTATATTTTAATATTATTGTTATTAATGAAATTATTAAAATTAGTAATTTTTTATATTATTTCATAAATAACATTTGGTATTAGACAGTTTCCTTTTGAATATATTAAAATGAATTTTATTTATTATTAATTGTTATAATTTAAAGGATATTATTTTTCATTAATTAATAAAAATTAAAAATAATATTATGCGAAAATATCTTTAATAATAATTATTAAAATAGGATTAGAACAAAATTTGAATATCTTTATTCTTTTTTTATTATATTGTGTATGATAATTTTTAAAAATTAATGAAATTTCGATAAAAATTTAAAGTTTAATCCGAGATAACAATATTTTAAGTAATTATTTTGTAAATTATAAATAATGTATTGGTATTGATATTTTTTTATTATTATTATTAATTGTACTTTATTAAATTAATATTTAAAAAATGGAATGTGTTATTATTTTTTTTCTTAGTTTTCAACCTATATTAAGCAAAATCTTGATATTGTTATTATTATTTCTTACTTGTTCCTTATTTCAGAAACTTTCATATGGAATACTTAATCCAACAATTATAAAGTTGAAAATAATTGAAGTAATTTAAATTCTTTTTTTTAATATATATATATTAAAAATGATTCAATATATATAAGATAATAAGATGAATTAAAAATATTAATATTATATTTAAATTTAAATAATCATTTAATATGGTTACCATTACCTATTAATAAATTAATTTATATCACTATTATTTTTAATATTTATATATTTATATTAAAATAATAAAAGAAAGAATTAAAATTATTTTATATACTTATATATAATAATTATCCATAAATATAATTTTACAACTGATGTTATATTTTTTATATACTTACATATTAATTATCAATAAATATAGTTTTACATCTGATATTATTCAATATATAAATATATAAATACATTAATTATTGTTTAAAACAATATTAATACTTTTTTAATGATATTAATTATTAATACATTTTTTTATTTTATTATTTAATCATAGAAGTTATAAATTATTAGCTTTTATATATATTAGTTCAAAATATAAAAAATAATAATGATTTCAAATTGTAATGAGGTATAAAATTAATAAAGAACATATAGTTGATATATAGTAATATAAAATATTTCATAATTTATAAATTAAAATAAAAAAAATAAAAAAAAAAAAAAAAAAAGTTTTAAAAGTTTTATATAAATATATTATAATATTAAAAAAAAAAACTAAAAAAATAGAATGAAAAATTTATCAATAAACTTTAAAAAATACCGAAACTTTTTTAAATTCATTATAAATATCTTATTTTTTAATTAATATATAGTATATAATAAATATAAACATTATATTTACTTTTTAAATTTATGGATATTTTTATTAAATAAAATATTTATTTAATAAATAATAACTAATAAATAATAAATAATAAATAAATAAATAAATAATAAATAATAAATAATAATTTTAGAATATGTGAAATATAAGTTAAATGTATTGAAATGTATTGTAATATAAATAATGTATAAGCCACAATGTATTAATATAAAAGGATGTGAATATATTAAATTTGAATATTTGTAACTTTTAATCATAAAATATATAAATAAAGTTTAATTATAAAACTAAATTAACTGATTGTTAATAAATAAAAAATAAAAAAAAATAAATAATAAATAAACAGATGATAAATGATAAAAAATTAAATAAATAATATTTTAAGATATTTAAAAAAAATCAAATATTATAAATTTAATTATAATTAATAAGTCCATTATAAAATGTTAATATAAAAAATATTAATATTCATCAGTATAAAAAAAGCTTTTTATACTGAAAAACTATTATTTTCTAACTTCTTTTTTTTAAAATATATATATATATATTTTACATATATTATTTTATATACATAATTTTCTTTTCAAAAAATTTTTACTTAATAAGAAACCCCAATTATTCTTATATATTCTTACTATAATTATTATTTATATATCAAAAAAAAATATTTTAAATTTTATTTAACTTTATTTTTTTATTTATATAATCAATGGTTAATAAATTGATTACATAAGCATTTAAATATATATATTATGGATAACAAAACACATTACATAAATGATATATTTATATATTCCAACATCCACCCTCAAACCTATATTTTTAAATAAAAATGTTAGTTAGATTATAAACATATGTAAAAATATCAAAGAATATTTTTTCCACTTATTAATAATTAACTATTTTTGTTTTACTAAGTTTAAATTTCCAATATAGATTAATTAAAATATATAAAGTGTTGATTATAGAGTCGTTAAGAGTCAACCTGCTAAAATTGGCCATGTCTTTTATATAGTGATAATGATAATATTGCATCGTTAAATATATTATTTAGTATTATTCTAACACAAATATTACAATTATTATTTTCAATATTATTTCTAATTGTTAATCTTGTGTAATACTATTAATTATTTTTTATAGACTGAAGACTTTGGTCTTCCCTATATAGTAATATGGGTGTATGATTAACTGCCATACCAGTACGGCGTCGGCGCTCTCAACTCCCCATAAGCAAAGAAACTCCATATAGAAGCACCCTACGCGATCCTCGAGGGAAAGCAGAGCCAACTATAGGTGGCGTCCTTGCCATCCCAGAGGAGCTGGACACAGTAAATCCTCTCAGACAAGGCTTACGCAATGGGATTCTTATAGTGTTAGAAATAAAGAAAACATACCTACCTGAGTATCGTTTAACCCCTAACCTTTCACGCAAAACCCAGAGGGAAAAGTGTAATACTATTAAATATGATATATTTAATTTATTTTATTTCAAATATATATATATTTAATGATATTTTTGATAATATTCAAATTTAATAAATATGTTTGAAAAAAAAAATATTTCGAATTAAATATTTGTAGATTAATTATAATAAAATATTGATATCAATAAATATAATAAATAAAATATTTAAATAATTTTCAATAATTAATGACTGTAAAAATATTTTACTTTTTTAATATTTTTACTAATAACAATGATATTAAAATATACAAATCAATTTATTACTTTTATTTCTAAGTACTTCTGCACTGGATACTTTTATTCATTTTTATTCTTTTATTTTAATATATAAATATATAATAATAATAATAATAATAATAATAATAATAATAATAATAATAATAATAATAATAATAATAATAATAATAATAATAATAATGGTAATAATAATAATAATAATAATAATAATAATAATGGTAATAATAATAAGAGAGTGGGCATTTCTCCTGGTTGCACTTCGCCAATTGAAAATTATTAAATGAATAAATAAATAAATTAAAATAAATTTCTAATATTTATTTTTTTAAAGCAAATATTTAAAATTCAAAAATTTTTTATTATATAATTACTTTTTACTTTTTACATATATCTATATATATTATATGATAAATAAATAAATAAATAAATAAATAAATAAATAAATAAATAAATAAATAAATAAATAAATAAATAAGCGTATTATTAAATGTGTATTAAATGTGTATAAATAAAAATATTAAATAACTCAAACGGCTCTAAAATAAAAGAAACTATCCTTAATAAGAATTTACAACATATACTTTTAAAAAAATATTTATAATCAAATTATGTATAAATTAATTTCTACGATATATTAATGGTTCATTTAGAGATGAACAATGATAATTTTATTTCATAATACCAAATAATAAAAAAATATATATAAAAAATATATATATACATAATTTCCAGTTTATTTTCATTTTTATTTAATTATAATTATTTTTAATACTTTTTTTATAATAATTTATTTTTTTTTTAAAAATACTTTATTGTGTAACCAATTACTCTCATTTATTATATATAAATAAATAATCTTTTAGTAATTTTGGTAAATATATTAATTTTGTTAATTATATTAATAAAAAAAAAAAAAAAAAATATATATATATATATATATATATAATATACATTATTATTTATTTACACAATACACAGCAACATAACATAAAAATTTAATAAATTAAAAATTATTTTATATAATTATAAAATATTTATTAATATAAATATGAAACTTTATTAAAAAGAAAAAATAAGTATGATATTGAAGTACTTTTATTTATTAAAAATATTGGTGTTAAATGCTTTAATTTTTTTATAAATTATATTATATATATTATATATTTATTGTTTTTATTTGAGTGCAGTTATACTAAAATAGATAGAATTTTTATTGTTTTTATTCTTCCTCCACCATACTATCGTTACCGTCATCTTCCTCTTCTTCTTCCTCAATTTCTTCATCTAAATCAATTATATCATCGTCAACATCAATTTGATTTTCTGGAGGCATTTCAATTTCTAATGGCTTATCCCTTTATTATATATTTACACATTATAAATGATATAATTATTATATAAATATTTATTATATTGAAATTTTAATTCTTAAAAATAATTATTTATAAGTAATTTTATGTACCATTCTATTAAAAATCTAGTAACTCTTGGTTTTTCTACAAGAATATTTCTATATAATTTTGAAAAATCAACTTGAGGAGGTGGATTTTCTCTTAATTCTTCATCTATATAATCATTATTAACATAATATCCAACTCTTACAAATTCTCTTCCCATGTATGAACAAGTTAAAAGAACTACTGTAACACCAATGGTATCATCAGTTGGAATTTTATCTGAATTTGGTGCAGGTGTCTTTTTTAATTTTGTTTTACATTATTCATTTAAATAAATTTTAATTTATGTACTTTAATTAATATATTATAATATTGTTAAAGATTGTATTTAAGTAATAATATTTTATACGTACTGTTAACATAAATCTATTCATTCCAAGAGGTACAGGACCAACCATAATAGAATCTAATTCTTGATCATATTCCTCACTTTCTGCCGAACCGACATATATAACTTTAAATTCAAGATCTTATATATATATATATATATTTTTTTTTTAAAATATAAAATATTAAATTTATTTTCATTTTTTTTAGTATTATTTTTTATTATCATTATATTTATTAGTAATATTATGTTTATGATTATAATGGTTTTATTTAAATACCTTCTTTTAAAGGAGCGAGACATTCAAAAGTGATTTCAAATTGAAATTCTGTATTAAATAATGCAGGATTATTTGGTATTTGTACATTCGTTATATTTACTAAAGACATTATATATTATTTATTATATTGAAAGAGAAATCAGGAAAAAAATTACAAATTTAAGATATTTAACTATGGTAAAAGTTTTAATATTCTCTTAGAATTAATAATTATCCTAAAAAAAATAATTTATAATATATTAAATTAATAATTAGAATTATAATATTTTTTATAGATGATATTTATATTATATTATATTATTATTATTTAAAAATAAAACAAAAAAAATGTATATATATATTTAATCGTACTTTTAATTGTTAATTTTTAATCTTTAAGTTAGTAATTATCTTTAATTATTGATTAATTGATAAAATATAAATTTATTATTTAGAATTATAATAATATGTTTATAAATATTATTTCAATAAATTATATAATACTTTATATAAAATAAAATAAAAAAAATTTCTTAACAAACTTTTAATTATTATTTTGGAATTAACAACAATAAAATATTCATAAAAAGTATATATATAAAGTTTAATTTATGTTTTAAATTATTTTTAGCAAGGAACTACTTTTATTTTAATAAAAAAAAAAAGATATACTAAAATTTAATGATTTAATGAATTTTTATATTTAATTTAGTATGAAAAATTTTTTTTCATTTTAATTATATAGTTATTTTGAATATATCCAATTCAAACTATATAATACTTTTTCTCTATTCATTATTAAATTAGTGTTATAAATTAATTCAAATATATAAAAATAATTAAAAAAATTAATATTTCGTTGTCCATTATTAAAAAATTAAATAGATCATTAATTTTATTGGTTAAGAGTTAATTATAAATATTATAATTTAAAATAATTTAAAATAAACTATTGAAACTAAATAACTAAATAAATATAATAATAATAATAATAATAATAATAATAATAATAATAATAATAATAATAATAATAATAATAATAATAATAATAATAATAATAATAATAATAATAATAATAATAATAATAATAATAATAATAATAATAATAATAATAATAATAATAATAATAATAATAATAATAATAATAATAATAATAATAATAATAATAATAATAATAATTAATAAAAATAATAAAAGCATTAAGAGAAAATAAACAAATAATGAATATTAATAGAAAATATTAATATAATAATAACACTAATAGAAATATTATAAAGATTATAAAAATAATAACAATAGAAATAAAGTAGTAGATAATTATTATTTAATATTAATTTTAATAATAAATAAGCTAATACGACATTAATAATTATAATCAATTTTTAATATTATTTTAAAAAAGTAATGTATTGAATGAAAAAAATTTACCATTACATAAATAAATAATAGATTATAGTATTGCTAATTTTAATTAGTATAAAATTTTTTTTAACTACATAAATTAATAAGAAATTTAAACTTTTTATAATTAAAAAAAAATTTTTTTTTAATAATATATCAATAAATATTTTTTTTTTATTTTTAAAAATAGATTTATTTATAAAAATATAAATTATGAAATATATATAAAATAGGAATTTTATAAAAATTAATAATTTATTATAATTATTTATTTTTAATATCAATAATAAAAGTAATATTATTATATTAGTATGGAATCATGCCAAACATCTCAAAACCCAATCGAGGTCAAAGATTATAACAGAAATGTGTTGAGTGAAGATAATAAAATATTTAATGACAATACTTCGGAAAACAAAATAATAGAGAATGCTTCACAATCCAGTTTAAAAAATAAAGTATTATTAACGTCGTTGTTATCTAATGAAAGTGACCATAAGAATGAAATAGTGAAATCACCATCCGCATCTCTAATTTTATCTGAAAGTGAAATGAAAGAGGTTGAAAAAGCATATCAAGTAGCAGACAAGTTACAATCTGTAAAAATTCGAAAAATCGATCCAACTCGTTTTTTACATTCTCTACCAGATAGTGCATATCCCCAACTTCCAAAACTTAAAAAATATACAACGGTTTATACTTCAAGAACGTTATTTCCAATAGATAACAATGATGATATTAAGGAAAATAGTAGTAAATTTCATGAAGAAAAGTTAAAAAATGAAAATGATGTGAATAATAATGATGACTATATGACTGAATTTCAAAATATCAATATAAATAATACTGAAGAACATCCTTTGAAAAAAGATGATAATAATACATTAATGTCAAATCAAATTAATGATGATATCAATAAAAATAATGACAATTCTTTAAATAGTGAACAAATTAAACGATCTGAAGAAGATAAAATAGATATTGATAAAACTTATAAGAATTTAATGCCTAAATTTACTGATATGGTAAAAGTAAAAAAAATTAATTTTCCAATGATAATGGATATTTTAAATGGAAAAAGAACGAATACACTATATGAAAGACATGCTTCAATTATTGAAAAATTAGTTAAAATAATAGAAGAATCAATGGTTTGTAATTTTTTACTATTATTATTATTAATAATAATATTAATTTATATATTTACTTCATTAAAAAAATTTATATTATTTAATATATATAATTAAAACATATTAAATAGAAAGAGGAATATGTATCATGGTTGATTGATATTATAAATACTTTAAGAAAAAAAATTTTACAAGGGGGATTGATACTTGTTAAGCCTTTAATAAATTTAATCGAAAGCATAAAGTATATTTGAAATAATCATCAATATAATTTTTTTTTTCAAAAATTAAAATTTATATAATAATATTCATAATATTGATATATATATATATATAAAAATTGAAAAAATTATATGCTAGAATTTATGAATTTTTAAATCAAAATAGTAACCCAATAGAAAACAAAAAAATAAAATTATTAAATACCATATTAAAAACTATTAGTATACCAAATTATCCGGAATTATGCTATTGTATTCTTAATGTAAATAAAAATATTTATATATCATTTTGTATGTTATTTTATAATTCTAATAACACAATTTTTTTTTAAAATATTTCAATATAATTATTAAAAAAATGAAATAAAATAAAATAAAAAATAAATAATCAAATAAAAATAAAAATAACAAAAACAATAAAATAAATAATTAAATTATTACATATAAAACATTGATCATAAAAAGACTATAAGTAAATTTGCAAAACAGAATATTAGTGATAAACCAATACCCCCAATAAATCCACCAGTATTATGTAAACAATTATCTCAAAATACATTAAATATATATTTTAATTTATATTATTTTAATCAATCACCAAAATCATTGTATATTATAAGTCATTCGTGAGTATATATATATAGTAATTAATTAAATAATAAAATTAAATCTTAAATATATATATATATATATTTATAAAATAACATTTTTTAATAATTTTTTAAATTTAAAATTATTAAACCAGAAATGTTATAAAATATCTATTAAATTCATCATATTTTTCCGAAAATTCAGAAGTACAACTTCAACTATTATTAACACTAAAATTTCTGCTTCATTCTGATGAACTGTGTGATAAATTTTTAAATTGTTAGTAAAATATATAATTATTTAAAATAAATAATTTATGTATAATGTATTAAATTACAATAAATTTTATAATATTAAATAAAATAAAATTAAATAAAAATAATCAAAAAAAAAAAAAAAAAAAAAAAAAAAAAAAAATTAACTAAAAAATAAGGTGACGGAATGAATCTTTTATGTAAATATACAAATTCAATGACAAATATTAAAAATTATTATAATATATCCAATAAAAATTCGATTAATAATAAAAAAATTAATGAACTTCCAATGACTCCACATCAAAGTGTTGGTGATCTAATTGTTAATGATAATGAATTTATTGATTATAACAATAAAAATTCGAGCAGTAGTAATTCAAACATGTGTAGTGGTAATTAATATATATTTATTTAGTCACAATTTAAATAAAAAATGTAAATAAAATATTGTATTGAGAATAACTAATTTAATTATTAATTAAATATTAACAATAATATTAGCTTCTAATACTATTAATAATCTCAACGGAACTATTTCTGAACATAATGTAATCAAAAACAATAAATTATTATGATATATAAAATATATAATAATATATATTTAATATACAAAAATAGGAAAATAATTCTTTATCTGTGACTACAACTGAATCAATGAATATTAATAAAATGAAAAATATTAAATTAAATTATGATGCGATTTACACAGTTATTGAAATATTGATATATGTAGTTGACACAAAAAAAAGAAATGACGCAATAATTCAAGTATCACATAAAGTACGAAAATAAAAATAAAAATAAAAATAAAACAAAATAAAATAAAAAATTATTATAAAAATTTTGCTTTTTTTATTTAATATATTTTGATAATATTATTATAATAACTACTAAACATATAAATTTTTAATAAATAGGAAAGTATGTTTTATTTAAAATGTATTTATGAACAAATATGTCTATCAGTTAAAAGAGAAATTCATAAAAATATTAGAAATGATCTTGTTACAATATCCTTTTTATTATAAATATTATAATTACTACTTTTTTATTTATAATAAATATATTTATATATGAATTTGATATATAGTCCTTAATTCGTTATTTTATTATTATATATATATATACTTCTTTTCTAGAATATTGGAAAATACTTCAAAAACATCAAATAAATTATCTTCAATTTTTTATAAAATCAATTTAACAAATTCAATTTATAATGAATTAAAAAAGCCTGATCCTGTCTTTGTGAATAAAGTATGTTAATATTAATTAAGCAATATTTATAAATTTATTTTATGTTATTAATAAAGTTTTTCATGATTTTATATCTAGATTATTCCAATTGATTATGAATATAAACAAATACTCTTTAACATTATTGGTTATTTATGCTTTTCAAATGAGAATATTGAATTACTTTCAGATGTATATAACACTTTAATTTACCTTATTTATTTCTTTTTTGTTTTTATGATTTTAATTTCTTTATTTACTAAATTAACCAAACTATTCAATATAATATTAATATTTAAAAAGTTAGGATTTTTGGAATATTCATTTAAATATTTAACATTTGAAGACAGCGAATATATAAAGTCTCTTAATGTTATGCAGCTAAAACAGATACAACTTCAAGTATGTATATAATTATATATATATATATTTGATAAGAAATTTTTAATAAAATTTAAATATATGTCTTATATGTAAAAATAGATTCTTGATATATTAAGTTATATGTTACAAGATAAAATGATAAAAAAGAAATGGTTTAAATGTGAAGGAAATATGAAAATCTATAATTATCTTCCAGAAGCAATATTTAATGAATCCGGATTAACCGATGGTTGTAATATTATATCATCAGTAGTAGGATTAATACCATCTACATTAAAAGTATTATTAAATATATCTCAATTAGGATTATATATGAAATCACATTTGGGTAGTTTAGGAATCTTTAAAACTTTAATAGGTACTAACAATAATAATACTAATAATATTTATATTTATTTTATTTCACGGAAAAAAAAACTTATTTTAATTTTACTTTATACTTATATATATATATATATTTATAAAAATATTATAATAGATATATTAAATAATAATACATTCGATGATGAAGTTATTCAGCTAGGATTAATGATATGCTCATCATTATGTCATGATTGTATTCAAAATAAAGATATTTTTAATAAAGAAGGTGGAATTAAAATGTTAACCAAAAAATTGAAGTATTAATATTATTAATGTTAAATAATAAATTTTAAAATTCTTTTTTTTTTTTTTAAATAAATATAAGGAAAATTTTATTATTAATTTCAATAATTATTTTTTTTTTTAAAAAAAAAAAAAAAAAAAAAAAAAAAAAACAGATATCAAAATCCAAATAAATCAAGTCAACACATTATTCTATTATCAACCATTGATTGTATATGGAAATCAATTTGCGGTTGTAAAAAAAGTGAATTTAAATTCTTTGAAAATGAAGGATTAAAATTACTATTGAATATAATTGAAAATGATAAAGAAATTAGAAATCAAGCAATGGGATGCTTATTAGATTTAATGGAAAATATAAATGTAATTAAAGATTTAATATTAAATGGTTTTTGCATATTTTATTACAATTTTAATTTACAATCTATATGTTAATACTATTTTCTAATAATTATTAATATATACCAAAGGCTAGATCATATTTATTACTATGGAGAAGTGAAAAAAACAGTAATATTGGAATTGAGCAATTATTAATAAATTTATGGATTGAAATTGAAAATAATTTAGGAGGTTAGAAAAAATATATATTTATATGTAAATAAAAAATACCCTAACATTATTAATATATTTATTATATTGTAGTAAATAAAATTGGTGGAAATATTATATCAAATACTCGAAGTCCATTACAGCCTGATAACTTTATAAAGGATAATGTAATTAATACTTTCAGAATATAAAAAAAATTAATAACATTGTTTTGTAATAAATTATTTAAATTGATTATATATACAGTATAGGTTAAAAGCGAATATACAGTTAAATAAAAGCTGTGTAATTAATGATATGAAAGACGATTTTAGAGTAATATTAAAAATATAATTAATAACAATTAATAATTTTAGTATATTAATTAATAAATTAAAAATATTAAAGGTTAAAATATTTTCAATGTTTGAAATCTTGGGATTTAATTCTTTTGATGCTACATTAACTATTGATCAAAAAATATATTTAGAATATGTAAGTATTACTAAATATAATATTATATATAAATGTTTAAAACTTTATAATCTAATACTATTTATAAGATAAAAAAATATTTAGATTTTAAAATTGGTGAAACATGGGATGAAATAATAGATGAATTAAATATACAAGGAATAAGACCTATCACACCTGATAATGATTATATTATGGCTATTCATCGTTCATTAAATAAAAAAGGTGAAAACGTTCAAAAATTCCAACAAGAATTGGTTAAGATGAAAAATAAAGTAATATTAAATATTTTTAAAAATTTTATGAAAATAAATAATTATTTATGATTTAATTTTATTTTAATTAATATTATTATATTAAAATTTAATAATATAGCTTCAAAAAACAGAGAATAACTACTTTATGGAAGAATTACAACAAATTGAAAGAGTTAAATATGAATCATTAAAAAGAGAAAAATATCAAACTAAAATTAAGCAAGCTTTTAAAAGTCAAAACAAATAAATTCACATTATAAATATTTAAATATTTTTAATAAATAAATAAAATAAATTATAAATAAATAAGTAAATAAAATAAATAAATAAATATATATATAATAAATAAATATTTAATAAATAAATAAATAATATATAAATATATAATTATAGAAATAATTTTAATATAGAATATTAAATAAATAAATAAATGATAATGAAAATAAATATCATATTTAATAAAATTATTATTATTATTATGAAAACACAATCTTTATTATATTATAATTATTATTATTGCTCTAATATTATTACAATTATAATTACTATTATTTTTAAATTATTACTTAACTATTATAATTATTATTATTATTATTATTATTATTATTATTATTACTATTTTTTTTTTTTTTTTTTTTTTTTTTTTATATTCCTATTATTATTTTTATTATATATTAATTATAAATTTTTATTTATAGAACTTTTTTAATATTTTTATAATAATTTAACTTTTAAAGTAATTTAATTTTTTTTACCTCTCCGCATATCATTTATATCAATGTAACATTTCTAAATTATTGAAAATAAACAACAAATAAATAAAAAATTTTATTTTTTTAAAAATTTAAAAAAAAAAAAAAATAATATCATATTGTATGATTTAATAGTAAATTTAAATGATGTTAATTATATGATATTGTATTAAAATCTAAAAATTGATGCTAAATACGACTTAATAAATATCATATATAATTAATAAATTAGTAAGTGAATATATGAAAAAGATTCTTAATATTTTTAAAACCAGTCAATTTTATAATATAAATTTTGATTATGTCATCAGAATTTAACAATTCTAATATTATTACTGAAGAACAAGAAATTACTAAAAAAAATGAAGATAATATAGAACAAAAAAAAGAAAATGAAGGTCTTCAAGAAGCAAACACAGAGAATCCAACAGAAAATGATGAAAACAAAATTGAAAGCAATTCAAATGAAAACCTTTCGGAAGAAAATAAAAAAGAAGAAGATATACATAGTCAACAAAGTTATTCGTCTGAGAGTGAGAGCTCTTATGATAGTGATTCTGATGAATCTGATTCGGACTTAGAAAGTACTAGTTCAAGCTCCACAAAAAAAACTGAAGTTAATGAAAGTAAAACTAAAGATAATGAAAACATAGATAATGAAAACAAAGATATTGAAAGCAAAGATATTGAAAGCAAAGATAACGAAAACAAAGATATTGAAAATAAAGATAATGAAATAGATAAAAATGAAAAAATAGAAAACAATGGAGATAATGATAATGAAAATTTAAGTAAAAGTGATTTAAATGAAGAAGATAAATCAAATAATAATAGTGAAAGTAAAGAAATTAGTGACGAAAATAATAAAGAAAATAATGAAAAAGGTGAAAATATAGATAATGAAAATAATAATAATGAATCTAATGAACAAAAAGAAAAAAATGAAGAAGAAGCTAGTAAAGATACTGAAAATAAGGATAATAATAATGATGAAACAAATGAAAAAAAAGAACATCATCATCATCATCGTCATCATAAGAAAGGAGATAAGTTTAATGTCAAAAAAAGTAAAAAAAAGCATAGATCTAAACATGGTTCACAAAGATTAAAACTTTTAGAGAAAGAAAAAGAAAATATTGATAATGCACCAAAATCATATACCTCCAATACTGAAAAAGAAAATATGATTTTAAAATATGTATCAAACTTTAATAGACAATATTCACAACAGTTCCCTAATAGGAAAAAATTGATGTTATGTCCAGAAAATGAATATGGAATAAAAGTATGGAACATTATATTATATATATAAAAAATAATTTAAATAATAAAAAATAATTTAAATAATAAAAAATAATAATAAAAATAAAAATTAGTAATTATTATTTAATATTTTATATTATTAATATTAATATTAATAATTAATTTTATGTTGGTATACTAAACTTAATATATTAAAAGAAATTTGTATGTACAACAATCAGACCAACCCAACTTCCATTTAATGAAATTTATGATTATAATGCCTGTGCATTATTTGTTGCCAATTATATTAAATATGAACCTTTAGAACCTAGCCATGAACTTGTAAATTAATTAATTTATTATTTGATTTCTTTAATTAATATAAAAATTAATATATATAATTATAAAATATTGAATATCAATTGAATTAGCCATTAGTATTAGCTTCTCCAACATTTACATTAGAAAAACAAGTTGGAAATTGTTACGAATGTTCAACACTTTTAGTATCACTATTAAGAGGGGTTGGATATGATGCATATATTGTTTCAGGTTATGCCACAATTGATGTTACTCTTTTAGATGAATCTAAGGTGTATTTTGAACCTCCTCAATCATACATCAAACATGATGATCTTCCAAAGCCATTAAAGATTACAAAATCGAATGTTGATGGAGAAGAAGTATTTAATCCTATAAATGTAGCCGACTCATTTAAAGTTTTAAATGAAAATAATGAAAATGAAAAAGAATCAAAATATAAAATTAAACCATCTAAAAAATTTGAAAGTAACTTTTTAAGACTTCAAGCTGAAAAGAAAAAATATCAAGCTCAATTAGAATTAGAAAAAAAACAACTAGAAGAGGAAGAATTACAAAGAAAAGTAAATAACAACTTTAATAAAAATTGAATTAAAGAATATAAATGAATTATTACAAAAAAAAATGTATATATATATATTAATATGATATAAATAATAATAAAACTTATATTAATATTTTTAGAAAGATGAAGAAGAAA
This sequence comes from Neocallimastix lanati (nom. inval.), assembly GCA_016946835.1. Classification (NCBI taxonomy): domain Eukaryota; kingdom Fungi; phylum Neocallimastigomycota; class Neocallimastigomycetes; order Neocallimastigales; family Neocallimastigaceae; genus Neocallimastix; species Neocallimastix lanati (nom. inval.). The sequence goes on from JACVTC010000046.1 coordinate 493,428, forward strand.
ATTACGATTTTCTAAGAGGAATGAGAGTTCATGCATGGGTATTAGTTTTACCCGGAAAAAGAGAAATATCGGAAGCATTCTTCATTGGTATATATATTAATAAAATTAGTTAAAAAATATATATTATATATTCCATATAATTATAAATATATATATAAATATTAATTTAAAAAAAAAAATTAAAATAATAGAACCAAGTACAGGAAAAATTACTGATATTAATGATAGCAAATATCTTGGTATTGAAAGTGTTTGGTCGTCTCAAAATTATTGGGCAAATATGCAACCTTGTTTTAATGGTTTAAGTGGAATATCATTCGATTTAAGTGATAATTTAAAATGGGAATATTTGCTTTTAAGTAATTCTCAACCATCATATTCTTTTGATAAACAAGATGATAAACCAGATGATCAAGGATCAGATGATGAAGAAAATGAAGAACTTAATTCAAATATATCCTTTTATTATACAATAAAAACCGCATTACAGTTAATTAAACCTTTAATTTTCCATATTATTTTTAACTTTTTTTTATTTTTATTTTTATTAATACATCTTGGATCTTCCAAGATCATGGGTAGATCAATTAGTAATAAGTAAAGAAAATTTTGAATCTGTTACACCATCAGGAAAAAAAATAATTATATATAGCAATGCTAAATATGTAATAATTGATAATAGATCCAGTGATTATAATTTAAATATATAAAAGCAAATAATATTAAAGTTATATTATTATTTATTATAGGAAATTTATGCTGATTACTTCAGAAAAGACGGACTTGTAAAGCGTATTATATATTTTGCAGATGACAAATTTAATTTCAAAGGAAAAATACATGAATTTTATTTAAATAGAAGGTTTATATGAAATTTGTAAATATATTTAATTTATGAATAATATATTTATATATTAAAAAAATATAACATTATTTTAAGTGATAAATTAGTTGAAAGAGTGATAATATCAAATGATGATACAATTATAGAATATTTCTTACCGGGAAGATCTCATGGTTTGAAAAAACACATTATTGTAGGTGATAGAACAAAAGAAATGCATTTCTATCCTGAAGCAAGAAATGATGGATTGTATAAACGTGTTGATTTACCAAATAAAGTAGTTATTTATAATTTAAATTCTATTTAAATTCTAAAAATATAATAATTATTACACAAATATAAATTATTAAAATGTTATATAAATTTTATTGAAAGGTTATTGAGTACTTCCAAGAGAGAGATGATAGATTAAATTATAGAAGTGTTACATTTGATTCATCTAAAGATGTACACTATTAATATTTTTTATATATAAAATTTACAATAGTATTATTACTAAATATATATTCATTTTTTTTTTTTTTTTTAAAGAGTGATATATTAGAACAAAGAGTAATTGTAAAAATGGCTGAAAAATACGATAGGAATCCAGAAGTGCCAGCTCATAAGGATGCTGCTAAAAAAACATATTTTGTAAAGAAAGAAAAGGTATTTTTAAATAATGAGAGCTTATTTTTTTATTTACTTTTTTTTTTAATAAAAAAAATTATATATATATAACAAAACTAACAAACAACAAACGAACAAACAAAAAAAATGAAATAAAATAAAATAAAAAAAGATTAAAGTTGTATTTCATAGAGAAAAAGATAGAATTATTCAATCTTGGAGAGAATTTAAAAAACCTATTTCCGAACAAAAAGAAAATATAAATGAATTAATAACAGAATTTCAAGTAAATGAAATAAGATAAATTATAAATAATTTAATTAAAAGTATTAAATAATTGTTTTCTTTGTATTATATTTTGCATTTTATTAAATTTAAAATAGATTAATCCATTTTTGAAGCAACCTAAAAAGCAATATTTATATGACGAATTATGTAAATTAATAACATCAGAACAATTATGTTTACAAGCAATTAAATCTTCCGCAAGAGAAATAAAAGAAATATTACAAGTTAGAGATCAAGAAGAAAATGAAATTGTTTTGCAAATTTCAATATACGACACCATCAGAAATAAAACTGTATGAATACTATATATAAAAAAAAATTATTATTAATGTTTAAAGTATTATACATATAAAGTATATTAATATATATATATATAACTTTAATATTATTAAGATACAAATCAAAAGTGATAATGATCCACATAAAAACGATGACGATAATAAGCTTGCAGATTTAGATTATCTCTCACCATTTATAATTAAATATGTAATTAATTATATTATATTAATTATTTAAAAACTAATAATATCATATATATAACTTTTTTTTTTTTTTTTTTTTAAACATTTAATAATTCAATTATTTAAATTTTTAGGCAAATGGTGATGGAAGTGACCTAACTAAGGAAGAAGCTCAACAGATACGTGACGCATGTCTTGCTACCTTTAAGCAACGTTTAATCGATAAAGGAAATATAATTCAAACTCGTCTTGATTACACTACAAAAGAATATCAAAGAAGACAATTAGAATATTCAAAGAATGCCGATACTTTAACAAAAGAAGAAACTGAATCATATGTTGCATATTCTAATGAAGCTTTATTTAAGATTCATGTTTTAGAAAAATGTTTAGCCAAGGTAATATTCAAAAATTGATTTATTTTTATATACATTTATTATTTATTAAATTTTATTTTATTTTATATATAAATAGCAAAAAGAAGTTGCTTCAACTAAATTAACCAATCTCAATACAAAATTAAGAAATGACGAACGTCTTAAATGTTTATATGAATAATTAAATAAATGAATAAAAGAAATTAAAATAATATTAAAATTAAAAAATTCTATTAATTTTATAAATATTTTTTCATAAAATAATAAAAACAATTAATTAAAATATATAGATAGAAATTGATAATAACAATAATAATATTAGCAAGATAAAAAGAAATTTTTTTTTAATAATGACATTTTACATCATTTAAAATAAAAACATTAATATTGTAAATTATAAATATATATATAAAAGAACATTAAAAATGTAAATTTTTATAAATTTTAATACTTAAATTTGTTATTATTTTTATTTAATTTTTTTTTTTTTTTTTTTATTGTATTTATTTTTATTGAATTTATTTTTTATACTTTATTTTTTTTAAATTTTTAATATATATATTTATTTAAACATCGTATAAATTATATGTATTAATAATTTATTACAGTTGTTATTTAATAATCATTTTTTTTTTTAATGTTTATAAAATATCAATAGTATAATTACAAGAAATCATACATATTTTTGATATTTTTTTTTTCTATTTAATTAAATAATTATTACTATATATATATATATTATATAAATATATATATATATATTTATCTTTTCTTATTATTTTATTTTATATATATTTTATATATAAATTATAAATTATATATTTTTATCAAATTTTATATAATTATTTATATATATAATTTATATTTTTAAATATTATATATATATATAATTTTTTTTTTTTTTTTTTTTTTTTTGAATCTTTATTATTATTATTTATTATTATTATTATTATTGTTATTATTATTATTATTATTATTTTATTATTATTAAATAATTATAATTTTTGTTTTTAATTTATTTTTTATTATATATATTTATAAAGATAATTTATTTATTACTAATTTAATAGTATTTAATTCATAATAACGTTCAAATTAATTAGATGCCTTCGCTTTCTCTAATTCTTCTTTTAATACCATATTTTTAGTTGTTAATTCCTAATATAAATATATTTATTATTAATTATGGTTGTTAATAAAATAATAAATTAATTATTTATTAATAATTATTAATATTTAATATTTACTTCAACAAGTTTTTGTAATTTTTGATTAATTTGGGTAAGTATTGCAGGATCAGTTTTCTGCAATAATTTTTGATTAGACAATATACCAATATTAAATAACTTATAATAAATTGTATAAAAAATTTATTTAAAATATTAGTATCTTTAAAACATACATTTAGTATTTAATTATATATATAATTAATATCATATTTATTACCTTAGGTTTATTGACTTGATCAGGTTGTAACTCAGCTGTAGTTTTAAAATAAAAAAAAAAAAAAAATTTTTTTTATATTTTTTATTAATATATAAATTCGTAAATGAATTTAAAATTTAATGATACTGAATAAAAATATTATTATATTATTAATTATTTTTTAACATTAAAAAGCCATTATTATTACCTGAATGTTCTTGTAATATATATTGTTGTAATATTTTTGATTTTGTTGCAAGTTCTTCATTTAATTTTTTATTTCTTAAAATGAGAATTTTTACTTTCTCTTCTGATGTTAATTTTCTTTTGGTAGTTTTAGCCGATGAATTACTAAGTGTGGATTCCGGTGGTGGGCTATCCAATATTGGAGATGAACTTAAAGTTTCGGCCGTTTTAGATGCTCTTCTCACAAATGAAGATGATGCACTATATGAACTCTGACCATCAGACTATTAAATATAATATTATAATATTATAATGTTATTTTTTTTTTTTTTTTTTTTAATAAATAAAAATATAATTATTATATATAAATAAAATAATATATTATTAAATATTAAATTTATTCTACATACTATTTCTTGATTATTTATTTTATTATTTGATGATTCATATAGTTTTGGAGATGAATAATTAGATTGATTTGGTGAATTCATAGCCGAAATTGAATCAGTACTATCACCTGATTTTAATAATGTTTTTCTTTCTTTGATCAATTGCTTTTGTAAATCTTTTATCTAATTAAATAATAACATTAAAATAAAATAAAATAACATAAAAAATATATATATATATAAAAAAAAAAAGTTAAATAATATATATTAAAATAAAATAATATAATATAATATAATATTAATAGTCTAGTAATATAATACATAAAAAGTATTATATATATTATAACTATTAATGAAAGTTATAATACTTACTATTTGAATTTTCTTTCTATCTGATACTCTAAGTTCATTCTCTGTTTCATGCCATTTCTCTTCTAAATCTTTATTTTCTTTCATTAATTCTTCATTTTTCTCAGTTATCTTTTTAATGTTGTCCGTCATTGCTTCAGACTTTTCAATTAAACTCTTTAATTTTATTTCTTCTTCTTCTTTCGCTTTAGTTACTTCTTCTAATTCTTTCTTTGAACTTTCATATAATTTCTCCAATTCATTTATTTTTTTCATATTCTTTTCATTTGTTTGTGTGAGTTCTACAGTTTTCTTTTTATATTCCTTAACAATTTCTTGACTTTCTAATATATTTTTGGAATTACGATCACAATTAGCTTTCGATACATCAAATTCTTTCAAAAGATTATTATGCTTTGAATTTAACATTTCATATTTTTCAATTAATTTGGAATGATTTTCTTTAATTTGTTCTAATTCCTCTTGATTCATCAACATTGTTGCTTGAATACTTTCGGTTTGTCTAGCTTTTACATTGAATTTTTCCTCTAATGAATAATTATCTCGCATTAATTCATCTATTCTTTGTCTAGCTAGATTCACTTCATTTTGTTTTATCATAAATTCTTCATCAAATCTTTTTGAAAGATCAACCTTTGCTTTTTCCATTACAGCAATATGATCTTTGTATTGATCAATTTCATCTAGTAATGCTTGTTTCTCGGATGATGATTTATTCTCACGAGTATTTAATTCTTCTTTAATTTTATTTAATTCTTTCGATATAGATGCATTAACTTTAAGATAATTATCAGCTTCTTCTTGTTTTTGACGATATTTAGTATTACTTTTTGCTAAATCATATCTAATATTTGCCAATTCTTTTGACATATTTTCATTTTCTTTAGACAACTTTTCTATTTTACTATCTTTTTCTTGATTAGAGGTGTAATGCTCATCTAATATACGATTAATTTCAATTTCAAATTCATCATGAAGAATTTTTTCTAATTGTAATTTTTCATTTTCAAAACCAGCTCTTAAACTTTTAACAAAAGCTTGTTTCTCTTCAACCATTTGGTTTTCCATTTGTTGTTTAATTTCAATCCTTGCTTCAGAGAGACGTTTCTCAAAATCAATATTACTCATTTGATTACTATTATTATTATTATTATTATTATTATTATTATTATTGCTATTATTATTGTTACTGTTATTAAGGTTATCATTACTACCATTATTAATTAATATATTATTTTCATTTTCATTTTCATTTTGTGAATTTAATTCAACGTATTTAACTGATAAATTTTCTTGGGTTTCTATATCATTATTATTAATGTTAAATTTAAAATTATCAGAAATTTGGTCTATTTCTTTAATAGCTTTTTCTTTGATACTATTTATATCATTCTTTAATTTATTAATATTAATTGTTAAATTGTCTATAGGTTGATTGTTATCATTTTTATTATTGTTTTCATAAATATTCTCATATTTCTCAATTATAAAATCAACTTTATTATTATAAAGTTGATTAAATTCTTGAATTGACAATGAATCTTTTGACATTATTGAATTAAGACCAAAATTATTATTACCATAAGTCTTTATTAAATCATTTGAATTATTTGTATATATATCTTCTATCTCTTTTTTAATGGTTTCAATTGAATCATTATTTAAACTTATATCAATTTTATTTTTCTTTTTATTATTATTATAAAAAAATGAAAAATAATATATAAATAAATAATAAATAAAAATATAAAATAAGCATTTTAAAAAATATAAAAATAAAAAAAAAAAAAAAAAAAAAAAAAAAAAAAAAAAAAAAAAAAATAAATATAAAAATTTTTTATAATATTATTTTAATTATAATAAAAATTATATAATAACTTACTAAATTTTCTTTTGAATTATTATTTTTTTCAATATTTAAATTAATTTCATTAAATAAATTATTAAATTCTTCAATTAATCCATTATAAAATGATTGCATTTCTTTATAATAAATTAAATTTGTTTGGGTATCATTTTTATCTATTTTATCCTCCTTTTCATTATTATTAGTTTCACTATTATTATTTTGCTTATTATCAGTTGTATCTTCATTACTTTTATTCTGTTTATTGTCTGCTGTATCTTCATCTTCATTATTATTTTTTTCGTTATTACTTTCTTCATTATTATTTTGTTTATTTTCTTCTTTATTCTCATTATTTATCTCATTATCATTATTTTGTTTATCATTTTTCTTATTTTCTTGTTCTAAATTTTCATTAAATTTTTCTTTATATTGTTCAAATTTATTCATTATTTTTTGTTTTTCTTCGTTAATTTTTAATATTATTTGTGACATTTCATCACCATATGTTTCATATTCTTTAAAAATATTATTATAACTATTTTTCAAATTATCCATTTGATTCTTATTTATATAATTATTGTTTATATACTCAGATACATTTATAGTTGATGAAGATTTTAATTCATTTAGATAATTATTAACATTTGAAATAACTTTTCCAATTTCCTCAGATTCTAAATCCTTATACTGTAAAATTGAATAATTATTTAATAAATTTTTTAATTCGATTTTAAAATCTTTAAATATTTTTAAAGATGAAATTTCATCATTTTTCTCATCCGAAGAAGCATTGGAAGATATATTAAAGTTTTTAACTTGGTCATTAATATCATTTATATCTTGATAATATTTTTGTTTTAAATCTTCAAACAATGAAATTATCTTTCCTAAATCTCTTTCTATAAATTACATAAATTAATATTTTATACTTTAAAAATAAATTGACATTATAATTATTATTATTAATTTTTACCTTGTTTTTTATCTTCTGCTTCTATATCCTATTATAATCATAATTTTTATTTTTTATTGTTTTTTTTTAATTAAAATTATATATTTTTTTTTTTATTTTAAATAAAAATTAACTTTTTTTATTAATAAAAATAAATTTAAAACATAATTTAAATACTTTACAATATTATTTTTTTCAATATTTGTTTCAGGTACCATTAATAAAACATCAGACTGTTCCTGATGTTGATTCAATTTATAATTTTCTAATTCAGATTTAAGAATTGACATCTCTTGGTCATACTTATTCGTTAAAGAATGAATATGATTTTTTAACGCCTCATTCTTTTATTTAAAAAATTACATTGAATAAATATATTATATATATTTTAAATTTTTAATTAAATATACTTTATTTTTGATTTAAACTTCTATTTTTATTTTTATTTTTATATTTTTATTTTTATATTTTTATTTTTATATTTTTATCCTTTTATTTTTTTTTTTTTTTTATTTTATTTATTTTATATATATATATTTTATTTTTATTTATTTATTAACAATACCTGAACTTTAAAATCATTCAATAATTCTATTTCAGCTTTTAATTTTTCATTTTCCTCTGCTAAGTTACCCTTTTTTAAAGTATTTAAAAAACTATTTATACCTGCACCTACATGAACAATTTATATTAAAAAATTTATAAAACCAATTAATAAGTATATATAAATATATAAAATAAAATAAAATAAAATAAATACTTACTAGCTTTATCTTTTAATTTTACTTCTTTTTCTTTTTCAAGCTCTATATAATATTTACAATTTCAATTAATTTAAAAAAAAAAAATAAATAAATTTAAAGTATTATTTTCAAAAAAACAAAATAACCTAATATTTTTACCTTTTGTTAATCTTTCAATTTGTTTTTTATAGTCAAATGTTTGACTTATGGTATTTTGTAACTTCAATTTTATATTATAAATATAAATTTATTTATTTATTTTAAATTTATGAAAAAAAAAAAAAAAAAAAAAAAAAATATATATATATATATATATATATATATTAATATAAGAGAAATAATTAAAATAAAATTATTAATAAACAAATAAAATATAATAATTTATTTTAAAAATTTTTATAATTTTTACTTTTTCTTGGAGTGTATTAAACTCTTCAATACTTATTGTATTACTCATGTTATTATTTATGTTTATTTATATGTTCATAAATCACGTAATAAAATTATATCCTTAAAAAGAAAATATTAATTTTTAGAGTAATATGATTTTTTTTTTTAATAATTAATATTATCACTTTTTATTTAATGATAAATATAATTATTTCTATATTACTTTTTTTATACAACAATATTATATATTTTATTTAAAACACAAAATATAAAGTATTGTTTATTAAGTAAATTTAATTAAATTCAAATTTTAAAAAAAAAAAAAATAAAATAAAATAAAAAAAATATAAAGACAAAAAAAGTAGAATAAAAATTATATTACTTATTATGATTAAATCTTATTTTATATTAAACATATATTGTATTTATTAAATTTATATTAAAGCAATAAAATATTGATTTGGAATATTAACAATAGATTTTATTTTTACCAGCAAATTTAACATAAATTTAAAAATTTATTATTATTATTAAATTTCCAAACAATGTAACAATTCAACCCTAACCAAGATTTCGGTTATAAACTCTGGTAGTACAATAATTATAGCAAATTACAAATTTAATTTAAATATAATGGTCATGTGATATTATAAACTTATTAACATTATAAATTTTGATTTTTAATATATAAAAACGAAGACAAAATAAAGTAAAATATAGAAAATAACTTTAAAATAATTGTATTTTTATTTTAATACTTTAAATAAAATAAAATAAATACTGAAGTATTATAAATTATTAATTTTTTATTTATTTTTTATTTTCTTTTTATTTTTTATTTTATTTTATTATTATTATTTTATATTTATATTTTTATTGCTTTATTTATTTATTTATTTATTTATTATTTTATTATTTCATTATTTTATTAATGATAGAAATATAATTTATTTATATAATACTTTTATATAAAAAAAATAATTATATTATTTTTGATATTTGACTTTGATTTTTATTTTGATTTTTTAACATTTTTATAACCTTTCTTATTAATTTCATTATAATAATCTAAAAATTCTTGTTTATCTTTTGCACCTAAACCAGTTTTACGAATACGAAGAACTTGTCCTATAAGTTTACTTATATGAGCACCTAATTGTCCTTCAACAACAGAATTTGGTAATTCTGCTTGAGCAGCAATATCATTAAATTGTGATTCTTCAGATGTAAGATATTTTACAGTCATAGCATGATGGATCTAATTGAATAATATGTTGTTCAATATACATTTTTTTAATAATTTAATATTTTTATAATTTATTATTACTCTAAAAAAAAAAAAAAAAAAAAAAAAAAAAAAAAAAAAAAAAAAAAAGTCGATTTACCTTAGAACAAAGTTGATAAAAGTGAACAAACTTGGATCCAACAGTATATGAAACGTTATGACCATAGAATTGATATCTTAATTTTTTTTTTTTTTAAAAAAAAAAAAATAATAAATAAATAAATAAATAAATAAATTTTATATAACAAAATTTTAAAATGATTAACTTTGATAACATATTTTAATTTATTATTAATAAATTTATATAGCATACTTAATTGAATAAACATGAAGAGTTATATCATCTTTTGGAGTAAATTCTTTAAAAACAGGAAGAAATTTTAATAATCCTTTTCCATTTGTTGTTGTACCCTTTTTAATTCGAAATATTTTTAAAATTAAGTTATTATATTTAATAAAAAAAAAAAGGTTTGTTATATGAATAAATATATAATTAATTCATACTTCTGGGAAAACAACAATTGGACCCTTTTTTTGTTCTTTAGATTCTTTAATTATATCCTTTAATGATAGAGCACCTTCTTCTTCTTTTAATTCTGGATACGAGCCATTACTCTTAATAGCTTCTAAAAAGCTAATTTGTTTGACTTTTCCATCTTCAAAAATTTTAACAAAAACTGGATTAAACCTTTTCATTAAAAAAATATATATAAATATATATATATATATAATAATAATAATAATAATGATTAATTCTTAGAATTAAAAAATTACTGAAACCAAAAATTATAAATTATTAATAATATAAATCAAATATTAATTATTCTTTTAAAATTAATACTAACTTTGAAAAGAAATAAATAATATCAACATATGATTGACAATTACAAGCAATTATATCTCCATGATTGACACTAGTAGTTTCTTTTTTAGTATGTTTACGTCTGTAAAAAAATTATATAATTAGTATTTAATATATATAATTATAATCTTTGTTAATATAATAAAGTTTACCCTCTTGTTAAAGTAACTTTTTGAGAATCAATCCAATTAAATCCCATATAAAGTAAAACTAATCTTGCTTCACAACTGAAAAATAATTTTCCCACAATCCATTTCAATGGACCTGGAATCTTTATCAATTTAAATATTAATATATATTTTGAATAAGAAATATATTAATATTAAACATAAATATTAATTAAGTCAAATATAATTTTTATAATATATAATATTTTATTTATTTACAATTATTAATATTAAATTTTGTATTAAATATATAATAAAAATAAATAAGATGAAAATAAATCTAATTGTTGCTAATGGTGGTCCAAGAATAAATGTGTTTAGGAAATATAAAATGCTATCTAAAGCTGAATTAGATTTCGGTGGCTATTATTACAATTTTCATTTATTTTATTTAATTAAATATAAAAAATTAATTTAAATAATATATTTTGATTTTTTTGTTTTAAATATATTATTAAATTTACCTTCAAGGGTAAGAAAGGTTGAATACCAGTACCTAATTTTAAATAAATTATTTTATTGTTTATTAGTAAAAACATATTTCTTATTTGATTATAAATTTCCAATTACGTAATTACTATAAAAATACCTGAATCTCTCCAATGTGAATACTTTTCCATTATATCTATATTATATTTCTATTAATAGTTTTTTTTTTATTATTATTATTTTTACTTATTCTAATTCTTTTTTGTTTCTTTTTTTTTTTTTTGTTTGGTATTTTTTTTTTAAAAAAATAAAAAATTTATATATATAAATCTTTTTATTTAATTATTCCTTTGATTATTTTTTTTTTAATTTTGTTTGTTCCTTTTTGGAAGTTGTTTACTTTTAATATATTTTGACAATTTTTTAAATCTATATTTTTTTAGCCTAATAATAAATATAATAACTTGAAATAATGTATGAATACCTGAATACGTATATTACAAATTAATTTTTTGATTTAATCTTAATAAATAATAAATATAACTTTATTATTTATTTATTTATTTATTTATTTATTTATTTATTTATTTATTTATTTATTTATTCACTCATTTATTTATTTATTTATCATTTAATCTTTTTAAAATTAAATTTTAATTATAAACATTTTAATTAATTTAATAAGTAAACAAAAAAAAAAAAAAAAACTTTTTTATAAATTTTTATAAACTATTTTTATAAATATTTTAAAAAATTCATAATATAAATTCAAATAATAATTGAAATTAATAACTGTTATTTAAAAGAAATTAAAAATTAAACATTAAATAAGCAATGAATGCCTTGGAGGAAGATTTAAGTAAAGAAATATCTGAATATACTGAAGAATATCAACTATATTGCAAAAATAATAATATTAAAATTAGAAATGAACTAGTTTCGTTTTTAACAAATCAAACAATTTCTGGGTAATATAGAAATGAATATTTGTTATATATATATATATATATTTTTTCTTAAAATAACTACAATCATTGTTAACAAATAAATTATATTAAAGTACCATACCAGAAGAACTTGCTCTTAAAGGAAATAGTGAAGAGCTTCGTAATTGTAGAATTGATAATAATCAAATTCTGGGTATCTTATATCCACTTAAATATACGTCATTTATTACAGTAATCGACCTTCGTTTTAATGTTATTACTGATGAAGGAGCCGAAACTATAGCAAGATTTTTATTGGTATAAAAATAAATAATAATAAAAATTTAAAGTATAATATAAAATTTTTATCCATATCAATGGAAACGTCATAATTAATATACTGTTAAACACACATAATAGGATAATAAATCAGTTAAATCTTTAATTTTAAAATCAAATGATATTGGTTCTCGTGGTGCTGCATGCATTTCAAAAGCATTACATATTAATGAACATTTAAGTCATTTAGATATTAGTTGTAATCCTATAGGTCAGGAAGGTGGTTTAGCTATTGCTTCTATGTTACAAGTAATGTCAATAATAATAATAATAATATATAAAATATTTTCATATAAAATACACTCTTTTATTACGTATTATTCGAATGAGTTGAAAAAAAATAACATTAAAAAAAAATTAAAAATAAAAATAAAAAATATGTATATAATAAATAATAATTATATATATATATATATATATATATATATATTTATAATCTAATTATGTTTTTAAACATACAAAGATTAATACTTCTTTGAAAAAATTAGAAGTTTATTCTTGTTCTTTAAATTCTGTTGCGGTAATTGCTTTGGCAACAGTGCTTCGTAACAATACAACCTTAACATATATAGATTTTTCTGATAATTTTCAAAATACACATAATTTAACACAAAGTGTTCAAAATGCATTAATGTTACATATTGCTAATATGATTAAATATAACAGTTATTTATATGATTTAAGAATGCAAAAAATGTGTATAACTGATTGGGCAATGGTAGATTTTTTAGAAAAAACAATAAAGATTAACACAGAATTAAGGGTATTGGATTTAAGTAGGTAAAATTAAAATATATTTTTTTTCAATATAAACTATTTCGTAATCATTTTGAATAAAAATAAATAATAATAAAATAAAAAATAACAAATAAAAAATAAAGTAAAATAAATAAATAAATAAATAGTGAAGTAAAAAAATAAAAATAATAATAGCATTAAGTAAAATATTAATAAAAATAAAATAAATAATACAATAAAATTATTATATAATGTAATATAATTTAAAATAAAAAAATAAAATAAAATAAAATATATCATAATAAAGTTATCCTTTTAATATTTTAAAGCAATAAATTAACCAGAGATGGATGTGTTGCATTATGTTCTGCTTTACATTATCATCAATCGTTAAAATCATTGAGACTTTCACATTGCACAGTTCAAGATGAAGGGGCAGATGCTGTCAAAGAATTATTACTTGCCAATGAAGTTATTGAAGGGTAAATATGAATATATACATAAGATTTTTCTTAAATTATATATATACTAATAATAATTATATCAATTATTTATTTATAAAAAATTAGAGTTTTTCTAGATTATAATAAAATTACACGTATAGGAATTAAAAGTATAGCTGATGCTTTAAAAGTAAATAAAAACTTAAAAATCATTTTATTATGGGGAAATATTTGGGATACCGAAGCTTGCAATGTAATATTATAGAATTATTTATTTATTTATTTATTTATTTATTTATTTATTTATTTATTTATTTACTTACTTAAATTGATTTTATTAAATTTAATTTACTTATTTTATTTTATTTATTTTATATATTTTATATATTTTATTTATTATATTAATTATATTATATTATTTTAATAATATTTATTATGTTATAATAGATCTTTTCAAATTTAGTAGGAGGACCAGTAGAATCATTTAAATGTGAACCTGATGCTGATAGAACTCTTCCAAAGCACTATAATAAAAGTGGACCCATAAGAAAAAATCCTAATAATAGAGAAGTCACTAATATTGATGGAGAATTTCATTATCTTACAAATAATTATTATACACCATGTCAGTTAGCAGATAAAATTTATCAAAAATCTCGAATTCATCCAAATAATACTGATGTAGTATTTTATGAAGTTGAAGGTGTTCTTAATGTATCAAGAAATATCATTGATTTAGAAAAAGAACCTGATGAATTCATGTAATAATTAAATATATAATTAATTTAAAAAAAAAAAAAAAAAAAAAAAAAAAAAAAAAAAAAAAAAAAAAAAAAAATTAAAATAAAATAAATAAATAAATAAAAAATTATTAACATTTATTTTTATATAATTATTATAAAATCTAGTGATTTCTATTCCAATACAGAAAAACCTACTCTTTAAAATGATATATATAATTATATTAAATAGTTATACGCTAATAGAATTAATGAAATATAATAACAATAAAAATAATAACTAAAATTAAGGACATTAATATTTTATCTTTAATGATAAAAGATTTTTAACATACAAAATAAAATTACCATATTTAAAAATTTATTATAAATATAAATATTACAATATTAAATTTATTATTAATAAAATGAAATTCATAATATTAAATAAAATAAAATAATTTATAAAAGAAATAATTTAATTATATTTTATTATATTTTCTGGGTATTAACAGCATCTAGTTTCCTAAAGATTATTATAATATCTTACAATAATATTATTATTAATATCGTATAATATCTTAAATTAATAACTAAAAATTCATTATTACTATTAATATTATTATTATTATTATTAGTAGTAGTAGTAGTAGTAGTAGTAAAAGTAGTAGTAGTAGTAATAGTAGAAGTATAATCATTATTATTAAATTATTAAATGTAATCTATTTTATTCATTTTTATTAAACTTTAAGACATTAATAATTATTAGCTTTAACCTAGTTATTATAAACAATGATTGTATATCATTCATTGACATAAAAAACATATTAATTTTAAATCATGATTTAACATACTTTTAATATTATTACAGTTTTATTTTATTTATTTTATTTTATTTTATTTTATTTTATTTTATTTTATTTTATTTTATTTTATTTTATTTTATTTTATTTTATTTTATTTTATTTTATTTTATTTTATTTTATTTTATTTTATTTTATTTTATTTTATTTTATTTTATTTTATTTTATTTTATTTTATTTTATTTTATTCAATTTGTACTTTATACTTATATTCTACTATTTATTTTATTTTATTTTATTTTATTTTATTTTATTTTATTTTATTTTATTTTATTTTATTTTATTTTATTTTATTTTATTTTATTTTATTTTATTTTATTTTATTTTATTTTATTTTATTTTATTTTATTTTATTTTATTTTATTTTATTTTATTTTATTTTATTTTATTTTATTTTATTTTATTTTATTTTATTTTATTTTATTTTATTTTATTTTATTTTATTTTATTTTATTTTATTTTATTTTATTTTATTTTATTTTATTTTATTTTATTTTATTTTATTTTATTTTATTTTATTTTATTTTATTTTATTTTATTTTATTTTATTTTATTTTATTTTATTTTATTTTATTTTATTTTATTTTATTTTATTTTATTTTATTTTATTTTATTTTATTTTATTTTATTTTATTTTATTTTATTTTATTTTATTTTATTTTATTTTATTTTATTTTATTTTATTTTATTTTATTTTATTTTATTTTATTTTATTTTATTTTATTTTATTTTATTTTATTTTATTTTATTTTATTTTATTTTATTTTATTTTATTTTATTTTATTTTATTTTATTTTATTTTATTTTATTTTATTTTATTTTATTTTATTTTATTTTATTTTATTTTATTTATTTTATTTTATTTTATTTTATTTTATTTTATTTTATTTTATTTTATTTTATTTTATTTATTTTATTTTATTTTATTTTATTTTATTTTATTTTATTTTATTTTATTTTATTTTATTTTATTTTATTTTATTTTATTTTATTTTATTTTATTTTATTTTATTTTATTTTATTTTATTTTATTTTATTTTATTTTATTTTATTTTATTCAATCTGTACTTTCTTAATTAATATTCTACTATTTATTTTATTTTATTTTATTTTATTTTATTTTATTTTATTTTATTTTATTTTATTTTATTTTATTTTATTCTTATTTTTATTTTTATTATTATAAAAATTATTATTGTAATTATTACTTATTGTTATTATTACATTTTATATTTTAATTATTTATTAATTTATTATTATCAATTTCTTCATTTATTATCAATTTATATATATATATATGTATATAATATATTTGTTTTGTGTTGTTTTTATTTAATTTTATAATAAAATTTTGGTAAAACATAAAGATTCCAAGTATAAGTTATTAAATTATAATAAATAGTCAGTGAATATCATATATTTAACAATTATTTATTTATTCATTTATTCATTTATTTACTTATTTTATTTATTTTTATTTTTATTTTATTTTAATAATTTAGTTTTATTATTATTGTTGTTATACTTATTCTTATCTATTTATTTGTTTATTCAATTCATTTTCTTATTATTTTGTATATTTGATTGACTATTTGTATATTTATTAATATGGTTTTCCCTTTCTTTTCTCTTTTTTTCAATTACTGAATTAAGATATTCAGTTAATAATCTTGAATCATCTGCAATAATACCATTAGCTCTAACTTTTCGTATATTTTCTAATACATTTATATCATTCGTTATATCATTTATATTAGAAAATACAAATACTGGTATACCACGAGCATTCATATGCATATTTAATTTATACTTCAGGAATGAATATTTTTTAATATTTCTTGAAATAAGCACTGATTCATTGATATTAATAAATGGTAAGGCACCAATAAAATCATAAAAGACTATTCTAACTATACGAGACCAAGAAAAAAATAATGGAATTTTTTTGTTAGTCTCAAAAAGATATCTCCCAATTTTTTCATGATCAAAACTTCCCCATATTGTAATGCTTTCTCTATCATATTCTTTAATAAGCTCATTAACTATATCAACTAATTCAGTCGAATCAGAAACAAAATTCAAAATAAATGGAATATCCGGAAATTCTTTAAATATTTCATCTAAAAGAGGAATTTGAAGTTGATCTTCATCAATTTTTGAATTTTGAAGAAGTCCTTTTTGCTTTTCAGTAAGCACAAGTTTTGGTAATTCTGAATAATTAAGATTTTTAATTTTTCCGCTATAATTACCTCCAATACTTGATAAATCTTCATTTCTAATTAAAACAACCTTCATATTATTTTATTAATGATAATAAATGCATTTATTCATTTATTTTATGATAAAATGATTAATTTATCATATTTATAAATTAAAATAATAAATATTGTTAATAATTATTTTCTTTTTTTTTTTTTTAAAAAAAAAAAAATATATATATATATATATATATAAAAATTAAATATTTTACTTTTTTATCTTTCGTTAATTGAATATCAATCAGAACAACTTGAGCTCCACCATTAAGTGCACGTTTTATTGATTCAATTGTATTTTCTAATAAAAAAGAAAACAATATATATTTTTTATATTGATTAAATTATAAACAAAAATGTTAAAACATTTTAATCATAAAAAAAAAAAAAAAAAAATACCTGGAAATGATATTCTTTCTCCACGATTTGAAATATTTTCATAAGGATAAGATAATTTTGGTTTATATGACCAAATAACAAAGCCTGATAATACAAAAGAACAAAGGATATAAATCAAAAGCAATATTATAAATAATAAGCCATACTGGTAATACTTATTATAAACTAAAAATTCCTGAATAATATCGTAATTATCCAAAATATATTTTGTAATTATTATCATTGAAGCAAAAGGAATAAATATCAAAAATGGAATTGAAAATCTTATTATATCAACCATTTTATATAATTCAAAATTTCAAACAAGAAAAATCAATTCTATTTTACTTTCTATCTCTATATAAATATGTTTTATATATAGATTTTTTTTTTTTTTTTTTTAATAAAAATAATAATAATTAAAAAAATATATATATATAATAAATTAATTTTATAAGAAATGTATTAAGAATTTAAATCTAATTTTTTATAGTAATTTTTATTGTGGCGTGATCTGTTAATTTATTATAAAATTAGTGGATGTTAATTCCTATTGTATAAATATTAATAAATATAGCTAATAAGAATCATTAATTTTTTTTTTAAGCTTTTATCTTTATATTTTTTACAATATATTTATTTTCAAAATCACTAGTAATACTAAAATATTTTTAAATAAATTCCATTAATTAAAAAATATATTTGAATAGTAATAAAAAAAAAAAAAAAAATAAAAAAATTGAATCATAATAAATAAATAAATATAATCAATATTGTTAATAACAACAATAAATAATTTTAAATAACTAAATTATACTAATAAATAAATGATAAATAGTAATTAATAATTAATAACTAACAAGAAAAAAAATAGGAAAAGTATTAATTATTAATATAAAAGGATATAAAAAGATATAAATAATAAATAGAACTAAATAATAATCAATAAATTATTATATGTAATCCTAATTTTTTTTTTTTTTTTTTTTTTTTTTTTTTTTTTTAACGGCAGCAAACTTGTTTCATCTTTATTAATTAAAATATTACAATAATACAAAATAAATAATAAATTATATGTGTAATATATAGTTACTAATAAATATTTAAAATAAATATTTAATATATATTATTTAATAAAAAAATAATAATATATATAAAAATATTTAAAAAATAAAAAAATTAGTAAATTAGTACGTCTATGAAAATTACAATAATATAATTTATAAATTATTAATAATTATTAATATATAAGTAATAAATATTTGCAATGAATTATTTTCTTAATTCTTATTTTTTTAAATTAAAAAACAAAAAAACATATCATTTGATAATTAAATATTCATGTAATAAAAATTACAAATATTCCTTTTGAAAATTATTAAATTCACCTATGCGGAAGGCGTATTTCAAATTTCATTTTTTCTCAAATTATTTACTATACTTATTTAATTTAATTTATATACATCACCAACTTTTAAATAAACACCACACTTTCACTAATTTTAACTTCTTTTTTTTTAATATAATTTTTTATTTTTATTTTTATTTTTTTTTTTTTTTTATTTAAAGGATGATTGAATTCTTTTTTTTTTTTAAAAAAAAAAAAAATAATAATTTAATTATTTCACCCTTTTTTGTTATTAATTTATAATTTAAACATTAATTTATGTCATATTTGATTGTACTAATAATTCTTTTTAATGTTGAAAAAAAAAAACTTTTTTTTGTTTCTTTTAATTGCAATATTAAGTAGAAATTAAACTTTGTTCTTTTGATTGTTCTTTTCAGCTTTCTTTTGCTTGTATAACTTTTGTTCTTCCTTTTTTGCGGATTTAGACTTTGGCTTATTTCTTTCAGCCTTGGTTTGTGGGGCGGCCTTTTCCTTATTAGATTTCTTACCCATTTTAAACTAATTTTTTTTTTTAAAAAAAATGAAACTGAATTAATAACATATTTTAAATATATATTTATACTTTTTATTTATTTATTTATATAATTACCTATTTAAATTTTATAAATAAAATAATTTTTAAATTACTATATTACACTTTAAAATTAATTAATAAAACTGAAATTTCAATCTAACGAAAAATTCATTCTTTTTATATAAAAAAAAAAAGCAGCAAAGAGTTATTAACGTTATCAAACTTAAAAATTTATAACATAAAAATTAAACTAATTTATTTTAAATTAATTTAAAATGTATAATACATATATAATTTAATAAAAATAATTAATACAAAATTACATTTAATATAATTATTTTTTTAAAAATACAATTATTAAAATTAATAATCAATTAGTTATTAAAAAATTTATGGAGTTTTCAATTAAGAAAAAAAATAATAATAAAAATAAGAAATTAAACATTATAACATAGCGAAAAAGAAAATTGTAGAAAAGTTTATTTTATATTTATATTAAAACTAAATACAAATTAACTTATATTTACAAAATAACAAATAAAAAAATAAAAACAAAAAACTAAATAAAGATTAATTTATATTTATGAAAATGAAAAAAAATTAAAGATTAATTTATAGTAATATGATTAATTTAAACTTATTAAATAAAAAACTAAATAATGATATTAATTTATTGATAATAGGAAAAAAAAAAATTAAGTATAATAAAAAATAAAATTAAAGAAAAAAGGGAACGATATGTAATAAGTTAAAATAAAACTTTTCTTCTGTTTCAACTAAAACATTGAAATAATCATTTATTAATAATAATCATAAAAAAAAAAGGTAATATGTATGTATTAAATTCATTATCCTAATTATTAATTAAAAAAAAAATGAAGTTAAAAAAAAACTTAATAGAATTTTTTTTACATTAAAAAAAAAAAAAAAAAAAAAAAAAAAAAAAAAACTTACTAGAATTTTTTTACATCAAATAATTTTAAAGTTTTTATTGAATAAATACATGTGATATTTTATAATAGAATAAGAAATAAGTTTGTTTTAAAATTATAATCTTACTACAAAAGTAAATGTAATAATAATATTACTTCTTTTTATTCTTGTTTTATTACTTAATTTTTATTCATACATATATAAACTAATTTAAAAATATATATTATGAAAAAAAAAGTGCATTAATTCCGATTATTGCTTACTTTTCTTCTAATTCCTTTTATGATTTTTAAATTAATCTTAATATTTTTAATATTAAATAAGATTAACAAAATATTCTATAATTTATAATATGTATAATTTTAATTATTAATTTTTTTTTTTTTTTTTTAAAAAAAAAAAAATAATAATAAACTATAATTTAAATATTGGCATTAAATATTTAAAAATATATAATTAAATATTTAATAAAACAATTTTTATTTAATAAAAATTATTGAAAATATTAATATAAATAATCACATTATCTGTCATTGTTAAAATTTATTAATAAAAAGCAATTTTACAATCATTAATAATAAATAATAAAATAATTGATTATTTATTATTTATAGTTTATACTCGATTATTTTTTTAACAAAAAAAAAAGTTTTTTTTATTAAACTATATACTCGATTATTTTTAAAAAAAAAAAAAATTTTTTTTATTAAATTATTTAAATTATTGAAAAATTATTAGTTAACCAAATAATATATATAGTAATAAAAAAATTATAGTACTGTTAAAATTATAATATATAAATATTTTGGAGTTTTGACTTTTATATAATATTTCGCCTATCTTTATATATTTAAAATATAACGAGAATTCTTTATAATTATGTATTTTAAATTATAATAATAAAATAAAATATTTAATAATAAACAATAAAAAAAAAGTAAAAAATATAAAAAATAATTATAATAAAACTATAATAATCAAATAATTAATACAGTATTGTAACAAAAAAAAAAAAAAAATTTAAATCAATATATAATTTTATTTAATACCAAAAAATTACACTATAAATTCTATTATTTTATGGTGTATTTAGTAAAATCATAATTATTAAATTATTAAATATATACAGTATAGTTAAAAATTTTAATTAATGTATAAGATATATTAATAAAAATATTAAATTATTTTAGTAATAATTTTATATTACGTATTTAATATATATTAAAGAAGTTATAAATAATATTAAATACATATTTTAATTTACTAAATATAAATATGTATTTATTAATATTAAAACGTTCATAACCAAAATTTAATAATTCCTATATAATTAAATATTAATATCAGAAATATAGAGCATATTAATTTCAAATAATTTATTATTAAAATATGTAAAGGATAACCAATCATAGTTTTAAATAGAATTTTAATACACTTGAATATTGTAAAAATGAACTTTATACTATACATTAAAATATAATAAATATTAATATATACAATGGAGTTCAAAAGTCCTATGTATTTTACTGAAACTGTACACTCACCAGTACCAAAGATATGTGAGGAAGAAGAAGTATTAATTGGAATAGATGAAGCTGGAAAAGGTCCAGTATTTGGTATGTGTTAGAATATATTTAATTAAATTTATATAATAGAATAATAATATTATAATACAAAAAGTAATTATAAAATAATTTTTTTTTTATTAATATTATTGGTAAAATAAAAAAATGAAAAACTTTTATAAAAAAAAAAAAAAACAGGCCCAATGGTATATGCTACATGTTATTGTCCAATTTCAAAAATTGAAACTTTGAATAGTTTAGGATTTGCAGGTTTTTATATTAATTAGAATTATTATATTATTATTTATTATAAAATTATTATTTTTATAATATTTTTTAATATTTAAATAAAATTAAATATTAAATTATTAAAGATTCAAAAACTTTAAAGGAGCAAGAAAGAAATGATTTATTTGAAGTAATAAATAAAAATTCAGACATATTCGGTTGGATGGCAACAGCTTGTAGCCCACAAGATATATCAAAACATATGCTCAGAAAGTAAATTTATTTTCTTTAAATAAGAAAAGTATATATATTTATATATATATGTCTATATAAATATAATTTATATTCAAAATACTAATTTTAATTACAAAGAAATAAATATAACTTAAATCAATTTGCTCATGATACCACTATTGATTTAATTAATAATGTATTAAAATTAAAAGTAAAAGTTAAGGAAGTATATATAGATACTGTAGGTCCTGCCTCAACATATCAAATGAAGTTGAAAAATTTTTTTCCAAATCTAAAAATAACTGTAGAGACTAAAGCAGATAGTAAATTTCCAATTGTAAGTGCAGCTAGTATATGTGCTAAGGTAAAAATTATTTATATAAATATAAATTTAATGGAATAAAAAAATATTTATTAATAGAAAATTAATATATGAAAATTATATTAAATTATTAATACTAAAAAATATATATATATATATGTATGTATATATATATATTTTTATATTAAATATAATTATATTAAAGGTTAATCGTGATAATTTAATCCATAATTGGAAGTTTATCGAAAATAAAGAATTTTTTGGTGAGAAAGGATCGGGTTATCCTGGTGATCCGAAAACAAAAGAATGGATTAAAAAACACTGTGATAAGGTCTTTGGATTCCCAGGACTAGTTCGTTTTAGTTGGTCAACATGTGAAAACTATCTATTAGAAAATAGTTATACAGTTAATTGGTAAATTATCGAAATAATAATTATAATAATAAAGTAATAATAATAATAAATATTATTTAAATATAAATATAGTATAGTACTTACTGGATTATATATATAAATATATATATATAATCAATTAATTAAATTTTTTAAATATCTTAAAATTCTTTACTTTAGGCCTGATGAGGAAGAAAAAGATATAAAAAACAAAAATGGTAAAAAAGGTAAAAGAGTTAGTAAAAATTCACTAGAAGCTTTTATGAAACAAAATGAGAAAAAAATAAAAAGTTCAAACAAAGAACCATTAAATGAAAAGGAAACATCATTTTTAGATGAAAAAAAGAAAATTCTTAATTTAAGTCTTACATCAGTAACCTCATTATAAATATAAATAGATTTTTATTTATTTATTTATCTTATTATTAAATAATAATAATAAAACAAGTTAAATTTTGAATTATTTTTGGCTATTTATAATATATAATAGAAATTAATGATATATATATTAAAATAAATGATGTGGGTTTATCGATTAATCATTCATTTATAAATTTATTAATAAAATAATTAACGAGTAATAATAATATATATTAATATATATTTATATATATATATATATTTTTATTCAAAAAAAAAAAAAAAAAAAAAAAAAAAGAACTAAATATGTTTTAGTTTTAATTATATGTTAATATTTAATTTATATGATGGTCACTTTCCTATGAATTATTAATAAAAATGTTAAATAATTATATATTTTTTTTTTTTATTAAATATAATTAAAATGTCAATTTTTTTTTATAATAATTATGTTATAACTTTATTTTATTTGATTTAAAACGAATAAATGAATACATGAATAATATTTAATATTTATAGTTAATATTTTTGTATTGGGACAAAAAAATTAAAAAAAAAAAAAAAAAAAAAAAAAAAAAAAAAAAGATATTGAATAATTAATTTAATAATTAATTTTTATATATATATATGTATTTTATCTAAATTAATATATAATTGAATATAATAATGCATATAACGATTTTGATATTGCGTTGTTCTATACTTTTTTATATATTAAATAATTACAAATAATAAAATTATAAATGTATAGATTTTAAAGCATTCTATCATATTTATAAATTAATCTTTAACTGTATAAATTAATCTTTATTCATTTAAAGTTATATATGGTTCTAAGGATCTTATTTATTTAAATTATACTATTATATTTATTATAAGGGTTAAAAAAAAAAATGTATAATTATATAATCTAAAATTATTTTAAAGAGTTTAAAAATAAGTTATTAAATGAAGATAATATATTATAAAGTTTAGTTTTTTTTTTTTTTTTTTTTTTTTTTTTTTTTACTTTTCATTAAAAGAATTTATAATTTGTTATATTATTTAACAAATTTTTTATCTAATAATAATATGTATTGAACATTAAATAAAAAATAATAATAAAAAAATAAAAAATTAAAAAAATAAATAAATAAATAAACATTTAATCATTTTTCAATTAAACTTTTTATTAATTAGTAACTGAAAAATAAATATTGATTGTTTTTTTATCTTTTTTATCTTTTTTTTTTTTCTTTTTTCTTTTTTTTTTTTTTTTTTTTTTTTTTTTTTTATAAAGTTATTATAGTTCATAGATATATGAAATAATTTATATTAATAAACTTAATAAACTTTTTTTTTTTTTTTTTTTTTTTTTTTTTTTTTTTTTTATATTTAAAATTTGATTATAATAACGGTCTCTATAGAAATAATAATTCATAATATTCCTATTATAAAAAAACTTATATTTTTATATATATAATTTTAATAAATAATTAGTTAATAGAATGACTTTTAGTTATATTTTTAATTCTAAGATTATTTCATTTTATTATTACACAAATTTTATCTTTTTATATAATTCTTTGTAAAGATGTACAATAATTTAAATAATGTAATGAACAACAACTACAACAACAACAACAACAACAACAATAATAATAATAATAATAATAATAATAATAATAATAATAATAATAAATAAATTATTATTAGGACTTCATTATTATTATTATTATTATTATTATATTATTTATGTAACGTTTTAAATAAATAAATAAATTTATATTATTATACTATATTACATTTATTATAAATTATTACATTAAATTTAGTGTATTATAGATATAATTAATATTATAGAAAAATATATATATAAATTTTATATTAGATATAAACATCCATTCACATAAAAAAAAAAAAAAAAAAAAAAAAAAAAAAAAAAATCCCTTCACTCTGGAAATCGAAATATAATTTCCATTAGAAAATACACTACCCGATTTTACTGAAGTGTAGCATTTCTGAAAGTTGTATTATGGAAAATGTGACTTTTCAAAAATTAAATAAATAAATTAATAAATAATTAAGGTTAAAGATATTTATATTTTTATTATTTTTTTTTATATTCTTTTATAAAATATATTTTTTAAAAATAATATATTTTTGAAGTATATACAATTAAAAAAAAAAAAAATATTATAAAAAATTAAAATTAAAACCTTTATAAAATCTTTAAATATATAATTAAAATATTCTTTAAAAATACAATATTCTTAAAAATACTCTTAAAATAAATATTTAAATAAAGATTTTAGAGAAAAGAAAAAATTTTTTAACCTTCACACATATTAATTTATAGTTTTTATAGAATTAATGGATATATAAGTTATTAATAAAAATATTTAATATTATATATTATTATTTTTATTTTTTTTTTTTTATTATTATACATTTTTAATAGAAAATTTTTTGTATTAGCATCCATAAAATTAATGACATAAATATAAAAGTTTTTAATAAAATTATATAAATGAAAATAATAAAATAAAATAATTATATATAGAAATATATATAATGATAAAGATATTTTTAATTTTTTTTTTTTTTTTAAATTAAATTTTTAAAAACTATTATAATTTCAAACAATTATAGACTTTAAATAAGAGTAATTTCAATTAGTAATAATAGTTACGACAGAATTTAGATAATCTTTTTCATTTGATCATTACTTGGTCATTTATTACCAATCAGTATATATTATAAAAGTTTAACATTTAAACCATAATTCAATATCATTTATAGGCCTTTCAATGTCAATTAATTTGAATTCCATAGTTATGTATTTTTCAATTACAATATTGATTTCATGGTTTTTTTTTTTTTTTTTTTTTTTTTTAAATTCTTTCACCTTTCCTTAATTTTTGTAATCATTTAAATGTAAAAAATTTTTGTTGTTGTAATGCATATATTAATTTATCATCCTCGGAAGTTTCTTCATTATTTGATTAAAATTCATTTGCTAAAATTGAAAAGTAATTATGTGAAAGAATATTGGTACACTTCGTATAACTAATATACAAAGACCTTTTGCAAGATTTTTAGGTTTCATAAAACCATCTGAAAGTTCCTTATTGCAAGAAAATATAATAGGTTTATGATTAGATATACCATTAAAGGAAGAACAAGAAGAAGATATAAATGAATGTGAGAAGCCATAGCTTTATTATAGATTATGTGATTAATGCATGAGGACTTAGAATCTTAGTCATAAGTAATATTATTACCGGATAGCTTAGCAAACCGTCCAGTCAGGAAAATATTTTGAAATATATATATCTTAAATTTTTCAAAGGGCATATTGAAATCCCCAACAAGAACCGCAGGAGAGTTACTATTAGTACGGTTTCAAACTTGAAAATTAATATTAATACATTGTACTAACAACATAAAGAAAGTAATTTTTTTTTTATAACATTATTACTTTTATTAATTATTAATTAATAATTATAGTTATTCTTGTTAAATATAACACCTTAAAGTCAGAAATAATATTTATTTTTTATTATGTATTCATATATATATTTTATTGCTTTTTACATTAAGAAAGACCTTCTTCATTTTAGAATATGTCATTCCATATTGTTTATTATCATAATTTTTGTTAATAGTCTAACATTATTTGGTTAACATTTAACGTTACTGCGGGGATAATATTGAATAAAAATATTTTACACTTAATAATGTAGTATAATGTACAATGTAATTAAACCCATAGTTGCGATATTTAACAATTATATTTTATAATGATTAGCATAAATAATTAATATAATAATAATTATTAAAATTTTTATTATATAAACTAATTCCATATTTATTTATTATAAATTATTTTTTAAAAAATATATTAATAATATATATTTAAGTTTTGATTAAAATATATATATATATTTTTTTTTTAAATTTGGAAATTTATATATTAAAAATAATAATAATAATAATAATAATAATAATAATAATAATAATAATAATAATAATAATAATAATAATAATAATAATAATAATAATAATAATAATAATAATAATAATAATAATAATAATAATAATAATAATAATAATAATAATAATAATAATAATAATAATAATAATAATAATAATAATAATAATAATAATAATAATAATAATAATAATAATAATAATTGTTAGCTTTATTAAATTTAGATCTATAATAATATTCCTTATGGAATATGGTATACAAGGGAAATAAGTGTATGATCTATCTTTCGGCTTTAAATAAGTAATAAAGTCACATGTTACAACATGCGTTTTCCATAACATAAAATAAATTAAAAATTAATTAAATAAATATTAAAAGATAATTAACATAGATTTATACAAGACGATAGATCATAATACATTTAAGTAATCATTAAATATAAATAAATAAATACACATAAATATAAATAAATACTATAAATAAATAAATTAAATATATAGTTAAATTATGAGTGCAGTCAACACTCCCCCTCAAATAATATTTTTAGATAAAAATGTTGTTTGTAAATTTTTGTATCTTTGGTCCATTTGAGTCCTTGGTTAATATGTCCGCTAGCATGTTTTCAGTATCAATATATTCTAATTTTACTTTCTTCTTTGCAATATTGTCCCTGTTGAAATGATATCTTACACTTATATGCTTTAATTTTGTATTTATTTCTCCGTTCTCCATTATTTTCTTACTTGCTTGATTATCTGTATAGATTTTAACAGTTATCCATTTGTTTAAAATTTCTTTTATTATATTTCTAATCCATAATATTTTCTTTATATTTTCGGAAGTGCTTATGTACTCTGCTTCAGCAGTAGACGTAGCAACACTTGTTTGTTTCTTGGACAACCAGCATATCGGACTTGTTCCCATAAGTATTATTCCTCCTGAGGTAGATTTTCTATCTTCCAAACAGCCGGCAAAGTCAGAGTCGGTATATGCAACAAGCTCCCCCTTTCCATTATATTCTATCTTAAATTCTTTGGTACTATTAATATATTTTAGAATATTTATTATTTTGTTCCAATCCGATATAGTTGGATTTTCACATTTTCTTGAAGCTTTATTTACAGCGAAAGCTATGTCAGGTCTAGTACATTTCGAAAGGTATATTAAGGAACCTATTGCGCTTTTGTAGATTGTTTTATCGAAAGGTTTATTGTTTTCTGATATTTTATTATCACCAGTACATGGTGTTTTTCTTTTCTTTGTATTATCAATATTAAATTTATATAACATATTATTTATAAAATTTTTCTGTGAAATAATATATGAATTATTTTCTTTCTTTACTTCAATTCCTAATATGTATTCAATTGGATCACATTTAGATATTTTAAATTTTGATTTTATTTTATTTATTATTTGTTTAATGTATTTGTTTTCTCCAGCGATGACCATGTCGTCCACGTATAAGCCGATAATGCATTTTGTTATATTATTTTTTGTAAATTTGAAAATACATTGTTCGGATTTAATTTGAATGAACTCATTTTTTATTAGGAATTTTCTAATGGTATTATACCATTGTCTACCAGATTGCTTAAGGCCATACAAAGCTTTGTTGAGCTTCCAATATCCCCGCCCAAAGCGCGTATCGCCTTTAGGAATAGTAGTATAAATATCTTTATCAAGCGGAGCATTAAGGTAAGCGGCCTTTATATCTAGCTGGAAAATATTCCACTTAAGAGCAGCAGAAATAGCGAATATTAATTTAAGACCATCAATGTTTAGAGTAGGAGAATAAGTTAATTCATAATCGATTCCCCATTTTTGTTTAAATCCACGAGCAACTAAACGAGCTTTATATTTATAAATATTATTATTTGAATCACGTTTAGTGTTGAAAACCCATTTTGTGGTAATGATGTTCTTGTTTTTAGGTACATTTTTAACAAAAGTCATAATATTATTAGAATAAAGGTTATTAAGTTCATCATTAATAGCCTCAATCCAGTTATTTTTGTCTTCACTGTTTATTGCTTCTTCATACGTATTAGGAATGTGACAAAATATAGAAGCAATAATAATGTCGTTGATTTGGTCTAGTTTTCTACGAGAACTAATATTAGTAGGTGCAGTCTCTTTATATTTTTATAACAGAATTAATAATTACAATTATTTTATTATTTTAATATTTAGTATTATTTTTCAATAAAGTTTTAAAACAAATAATTAAATTTAAAAAATATTATTTCTGGTATAGTTGTTAGTAACTAATACCATGAATCAAACTACTTAGGGTTCGATTCACATTTATTATTATTTTATAGTTTTATTCTAAAAAATATCTAGAAGATTCTTTATAGTTCAAGAAATTACTAGAATTTCTTGATAATTCTTGTGTTTAATTAATTAAAATTTATTCTATTAAATTCTTAATTCTATTGTTTTCTATTTTTTCTAAATTTTTCGATTTTTAAGAACTTTTTAGAAACTTTTATTTTTATTTTTTAATAACATTAACTTTTGAAAAAAATATAAATATGAGTAAAATTCTTATTAACAAATATTCTTTTCTTTGTGTTTTTTATTTTAATTTTGTTTAGTTAATAAAACTTAATTTTTTAATAAAACTTTTTTAATATTAATACTATATCAACCCTTGAGGCTTATAGTATTATAATAAATATAATTAATAAAATAATTATAATAAAAGAAAAAAAAAATAAATAAAAAATAAAATAATTTTTGTTTTTTTGAGTGTTATTATATTTATTATAATATTTTGTTATAATAAAAAACACCCAAGATTTAGACGCCGTGCCTTGATATATCTACCCTTTTGTTTGGTTTGAAGCTTTCTTTTGGAATTAGTGTCTACTGCCTTTTTGTTTTCTTTTTGGACTTTATTTTTTGAATCTCTCGGATTTTCTGTTTCCTTTGTTTTTGGTTTCTGTTTGGCTACTTATCTTATTGGCTTCAGGTTTCCACTTTTGGTTAGATTCTTTCTGTTTGCCTTGGATTTCTTATTTTTGGTCTTGGTTTCTGTTTCCATTGGTTTCAGATTTCTTAGTTTTGGACTTGGTTTTTGTTTCCATTGGTTTCGGGTTTCTGATTCTTGGTTTCTACTTTTGGACAAAATCTCTTCTTCTCTTAGTCTCTGATATCTTCTTTGGGTTCAGCCTTGCTTCTTGAATCTACTTTTTTTTCTTTAAAAAATAAAATTCTCGGTTTTTGGTATTAATAGCATACTCACAATTATACCAAAATCTATCTAGGCGAAAAAAAAAAAAAAAAATTTTTTTTGATATAAAAAATTCTTTAAGAAGTTCTACAGTTCTTGAGACTTTTTAAAGAATATTACAGGTAAATATAATATTTAAATATACTAGGAGCGATTAGAGCTCATAAACAGAGTTTCGGCGGTTAGTAACTAGTTTCAGTAGGTTAGAAACTATAGCCGTTAATTATTCGAATATAAACGGGCTTCAAAACCCTAGGGCGTGAAGAGCGTGTGGATTAAACGAAAGCCACATCCTACCAACCAACTTCAACAGTTCGGTGGTTGCTCTATTCGAATAAGCTCTGGCGAATAAGGAACTATAGTCACCGAAGGCTATAGGTTGGTCGTGAAGGTAAAGCGACTTTAAAATATATAGTTTATAATTTTTTATTTTGAGGTCTAGTATATACCTCTAGTTAGTAACTCTTGCCGGTTTTTTATTTTGTTGTAAGGCATAAAAGAGTGAAATTTAGTCTAGTTATTATATTTACCAAATTAAATTTAAAAAAAAAAAAAAAAAAAAAATTTAAATCAGCAATTAAACTAAACGCCTAGAAAAATAATAATTTATAATTCTTTATCATTACAATTTTCATTCGGGAGCACTAATAAAAAAAAAAAAAAAAAAAAAAAAATAATAATAATAATAATAGTGATAATATTAAATAAATCTTCCTATTGCAATTCTTAAACTTGTTTATAATTTAATAATTCTTTCAATGTCTTCTTCATCAAACGATTTTCATTTTAATGGCGATTCAGCTAAGCTCAAGGGATTTTTAGCTTATGTTGGGTTAGCCATTGCTCTTCGTCCTGAATATTTCACCAATGATCCGTTAAAAGTAGCTTATACCATCACTTTGTTAAGAGATGAAGCTATGGATTGGGCTGCAGACTTGATGAATGAAAATAACCCAGTCCTTGACGATTTTAACGCTTTCATTGAACTTATGAAGGATAGATTCAGTGACGTAGATGCAGTTTTTAATTGTAATCAAGCTCTTATGCATATTAAGCAAAAAGCATATGGTAAAGTCACTGATTACAATAATGAATTCCGTAGGCTTTCGGAAAAAACGGACTGGAATGAATTTGCCTTAATGGATGTTTATATTGAAGGATTGCTACCAAGACTTCAAGAAAGAGTAATTAGTTTGTTCCCTCCTCCTGCCAAATTAAGTGAACTAATGCGAATTACCAATCGTATAGATCATCAAATGACTCGATTCGCAACGATCAACAATTACAATTCTAGAAATAACAGTAATAATAATAATAATTCTCGTAATAATAGGAAGTATTATAGATTTAACTCTAGTAATAATAGAAACGCCAATTCTAATTCTTTTTTCAAATCAAATAATGATTCAAATTACTCTCATTTATCCCCTGAAGAAAGAGCAAGAAGAATTAAAGAAGGGCTTTGTCTATATTGTGGACAATCAGGCCATAAGTTAATAAATTGTCCAAAGCGAGCAAATAAACCTGGCTCCTCCCATATGGCTAGATCTAATTCTTCTAAGAAATTTAATAAAGATTGTATTATTAAGTGTTCCTTTAACTACAAAAATAAATGGATTAAAGCTAAGGCTCTTATAGATTCCGGCTCCGACTTGAATCTTATGGATAGTAATTTTGCTAAAATTAATAATTTTAAGCTTGTACATGATAATTTAGAAGCTGATAACATTACTGGTATTGGTGGTGGCAAAGACGTTGTTGGTAAAACTATACCAATATTATTTAAAGTTAGTAACCTTCAGGTCTTAACAGAATTTTTTGTTATTGATTTGAACGACAAATTTGAGTGCTTAATTGGTTCTAGATTTCTTAAAGAAAATAAATCATCAATTGATTTCAACAATAATATTTTAAGCTTTTGCAATAGTAATAACAATGCGTCAGATTCTTCCTTTGTTGAATCAGTACCCTCGACCTCGGTTAACTCTACTTCACTTTCTCTTACTTCGAATACTTCCGACTCTATCTCTTCGAAACCAGCCTATTCCAGTTCATGCACCCCTAATAATTCTTTGTTTGATAATTCTTCTATTTCTCCTTCCGTGTTGAAGAATTCAATTGCCTCTTCCCCAAACATGGATACTCCAAATAAAACACTTCCCGCCATTTATCTAGAATTCTCTGATGTATTTAGTGAAGAAGAAGCTAAAATCTTACCTCCTCATTCTAGTTTTGATTGTGCTATTGACCTTAAACCTAATACTAAGTTATATTATAGTGCAATTTATCCCCTTACAATTCCCGAAGAAATAGCTTTAGAAAAAATTATTAAAGACTATTTAAAATACGGTTTTATTGTTAGGTCAAAATCAGAAGCTGGTCATCCAATTTTATTTGCTCCAAAAGATAATGGTGAGTTACGTATGTGTATTGATCTTAGGAAACTTAATGAAATCACCATTAGAGATAGTTATCCTATGCCTTTAACAACTGTTATTTTTAATAAAGCTCCTGGTCATAAGTATTACTCAAAGCTTGATTTAAAATCTGCTTACTTCCAAATTCGTATCAGGTCTGGAGATGAATACAAAACAGCTTTTGTATGTAGCTTAGGACACTTTGAATTTAGAGTTATGCCTTTCGGTTTCAAGAATGCACCTGCCTGTTTTCAAAGAATGATTGATACTGCATTAAGTGACTATTTAGGTAAATTTTGTTATGCCTATATTGATGATATTATCATTTTTTCTGATGATCTTTCTGAACATCATTTACACGTTAAAAAAGTACTATTACAACTTAGGAAATTTCATTTACATGTTAACCTTGAAAAATGTGAGTTTGATAAGTTCGAAGTTAAATTTTTAGGATATTATGTATCTTCAGATGGTCTTAAGATGGATATTAAGAAAGTCTCAGCTATTTTAGATTGGCCTGCTCCAACTACAGTTAAAGAAGTTCAATCGTTTCTTGGCCTAGCCAATTTCTACAGACGCTTTATAAAAAATTTTGCTAAAATTGCTTATCCTCTTAATAAACTTACAAGAAAAAATGTTCCTTTTGTTTGGTCAAAAGATGCTAATGACTCCTTTGAACTTCTTAAACGTTCTTTTACTTCTGCTCCCATCCTTATTCCTGCTGATCCTAATTCTCAATTTTTTGTTGAAACGGATGCAAGTAATTTTGCGCTTGGATGTATTTTATCCCAAGTTAGCTCTAAAGATAATAAGCTTCATCCAATTGCTTTCTATTCTAGAGCTTTTACCTCTGCTGAATGCAATTATCCAATTTATGATAAAGAGTTACTTGCTATTAAGACTGCTTTTGAAACTTGGAGGTACTATTTAGAAGGTGCTAAGAATACTATTAAAGTTCTTACTGATCATAGAAATCTACTCTACTTTAAGAAACCAGAACAGCTTTCACAACGTTTAATTAGATGGTCAATGTTCTTTACTCGATTTGACTTTCAAATTGAGTATCGTCCAGGTTCTCGCGGTGGTAAGCCTGATGCTTTATCTCGCCGTCCTGATTATGATAATCATGAACCTGCTAAACCTTACCAAGTACTTAAACCGGAAAATTTTTGTTTTACTTCAAGTATCTCTATTGAATCAAATCTACAAGATGAAATTAAAAAGTGTTACTCCAAGGATCCTTTCTTTAATAATGTTAAGATATATTTTGAAAAGCCTTCTACTAATGAGAAACCCATTGCTTCAGTTGATCTCCTTTCGTTCTCCAATGGTATTCTTTTATATGACAATCTTATTTATATTCCTGAATGCCTTAGATTTAAAATTCTTTGTTCTTGTCATGATTCTCCTACTGCTGGCCACTTTGGCATAAATAAAACCTCTGACTTAGTTTCTAGAAATTATTGGTGGCCTGGTATGCATAAGGATATTAAAAAATATATTCGTACTTGTAATGTGTGCTGCGCTTCAAAAGCTCCTCGTCATAAACCTTACGGTTTACTTAAATCTTTACCCATTGGCAATAATCCTTGGGAATCAATTTCAATGGATTTTATAACAGATCTTCCCTCTTCCAATGGTATGTCTTGTATTCTTGTCGTAGTTGATCGCTTTACGAAGATGGCTCATTTTGTTCCCTTTAAATCAGTTCCCTCTGCTGAGGATTGTGCTGAACAATTTCTTAATTCTATTTTCAAACTTCATGGTCTGCCAAAGGATATTGTGTCGGATAGAGGTACTCAGTTTACTTCTAAATTTTGGAATAGATTATTTAATTTACTTCATGTTGATTTTTGTTTATCATCTGCTCATCATCAGCAAACTAATGGTCAAACGGAGAGGGTAAACGCAATACTTGAACAATACTTAAGATGTTATGTTAATTATCAACAAAATAATTGGATAGAATATTTATCTCTTGCAGAATTTGCTTACAATAACACAATACAAGAATCTGCAAATGCTACTCCTTTCTTTCTTAATTATGGGTTCAATCCTAAATTTGATCCTTCTACTCCAGATGTTTCTATTGTCCCTCGTGCTGAAATTATTGCTAAAGACTTAAAAGAATTAAGAAATGTACTTAAAGAAAATCTTCAAAG
Source organism: Neocallimastix lanati (nom. inval.) (assembly GCA_016946835.1). Taxonomy (NCBI): domain Eukaryota; kingdom Fungi; phylum Neocallimastigomycota; class Neocallimastigomycetes; order Neocallimastigales; family Neocallimastigaceae; genus Neocallimastix; species Neocallimastix lanati (nom. inval.). The sequence goes on from JACVTC010000046.1 coordinate 529,464, forward strand.
TGCAGTTAATTTTCAAAAAAAATATTATGATGATAAACATATGTCTCCGCCTGAGTTTAAAGTTGGCTCAAAAGTTTGGCTGTTAAGGAATGATTTAATAAATAATAAAAAAGGTAAACTTGCTCCTAAGAAATCTGGTCCATTTACTATTTTAAAGAAAATTTCAGATGTAAGTTATAAATTAAAGTTACCAAACTCTTTTAGGGTCTTTCCAGTTTTCCACGTTTCACTTCTTGAGCCAGCCTATGAAAATGAATTTACAGAAAGAAATATCCCAACTCCAAAACCTATTATACTTAATGGAGAAAAAGAATATGAAGTTGAATCTATTCTTGATTCAAAGAAATTTCATAACAAAATTAAATATTTAATTCATTGGAAAGGTTATGATGATTCTGAAAACTCATGGGAACCTTTTGAGAATCTTCATTGCAATAAACTTCTTGCCGAATTCCACAAGAAGTTTCCAAATAAACCAAAACCTAAGACGTCTGGAATCCGTCTCTAAGGGAGAGAGTTATAACAGAATTAATAATTACAATTATTTTATTATTTTAATATTTAGTATTATTTTTCAATAAAGTTTTAAAACAAATAATTAAATTTAAAAAATATTATTTCTGGTATAGTTGTTAGTAACTAATACCATGAATCAAACTACTTAGGGTTCGATTCACATTTATTATTATTTTATAGTTTTATTCTAAAAAATATCTAGAAGATTCTTTATAGTTCAAGAAATTACTAGAATTTCTTGATAATTCTTGTGTTTAATTAATTAAAATTTATTCTATTAAATTCTTAATTCTATTGTTTTCTATTTTTTCTAAATTTTTCGATTTTTAAGAACTTTTTAGAAACTTTTATTTTTATTTTTTAATAACTTTAACTTTTGAAAAAAATATAAATATGAGTAAAATTCTTATTAACAAATATTCTTTTCTTTGTGTTTTTTATTTTAATTTTGTTTAGTTAATAAAACTTAATTTTTTAATAAAACTTTTTTAATATTAATACTATATCAACCCTTGAGGCTTATAGTATTATAATAAATATAATTAATAAAATAATTATAATAAAAGAAAAAAAAAATAAATAAAAAATAAAATAATTTTTGTTTTTTTGAGTGTTATTATATTTATTATAATATTTTGTTATAATTTTGGACTAAGTGGTCTTTTATGGATATTGCCATATTCTGTATTGGCTACAATGTCATCCATAATTTCATCTTTATTAAAATCAATAACACTTGATGCATCTATAAGAAATTTGTGGGCATAATTTTCTTTATTTACTATATTATTGTTGTTAAATTTATTATTTATTTCGTTATTATTAGTAAGTGAAATTTCGTCTGTTTTTTGAGAAATTTGGTTGGTTGAAGAATCGGTTATTAAAGGTAAATTCTGATTAAAATTATATGAAAGAGTTATATTTTTAAGATTTTCCATTACCGTATTTTTATTATCTGAAGGAATATTATTGATATCTATTGTAGGAGTGGAGAAATTATAGTTTTTCTTCATAGAGTCGCTGGATTTTGAATTTTGTTGAATTAATTTATTATTTTTCGATAAAAAATTTTTATTAATAAAATTTTGATCATTTTTTGGAAAATTTTTGATATTCATTGATTTATTTGAATTATTAATAGATTTATGTGAATCATTATTGTTGTCATATGTTATTATTGAATTATTTGAAGATTTTTTGATATGATATGAATGTGATTTTGCTTCAGCCAATAGATTTTCTTGAAAATTTTCATCATTTTTTGAAAAATTTTTATTATTAAAATTTTTTTTCATATTATTATTATTTATTGTAAAATTCTGTAAATTTTGGCTTGATTTTTCATTATTTAAAAATATTTTATTTTTATCAAAATTTTCAAATTCGGTTATTTTTTCTTTTCCTTTGTTCCTGCTGGAAGTTGAGGCGGCGTAAGCAGGATCTTCTGGTTTATATTTTTCAATAATGTTAGAATTAAAATTGGTATTCTTAATATTATTTCTAAACTTTTTATTATAATTTTTATTTATTATTTCTAAATTTCTATTTATCTCATTCAAATAATTATTTTCAGAATTATTTTTGTCAACATTGTTGAAATTGAATTTCAATTTAAATTCACAATTATTTTTATTTTTAATTTCAGGATTAATTTTAGAATTAATTTCAACATCTTTATTTAAATTATGGTTATTTTTCTGGTTTATATCTTTATTATCAAATTCTTGATTTTCTTCATTTAACGATATATTATTGACATGCTTATTTTTAATGTAATTACTTTTATGTTCTGTATTAGTAGTCCTTTCATTATTAATATTTTCATTTAAACTGTTTTCTTCATTTAAGATGTTTCTTCCATTAAAATTATTTTCATTGTTCATATTATTATCTTCATTTATATTATTATCTTCATTTATAATATTATCTTCTGGATTCATATCTTTTCTATTGTTGTCTTTCATAAATGAGAAGTAAGAGTCTTTATAATTGCTTGTTTCGTATTTGTGTTTACTAGGCTCTTCTTCAACGAATTCTACATCGTTAGTATAATGTATTTTATTATTTTCAATATCCATGATAATATATGAATATTTTTTATCATCAAATCCCAAGAATACGCCCTTCTTAGCATTTGGTAAAATTTTTGATTTGTGTTGTGTATCATCCCTGTAATAACACACACAACCAAAGGTTTTTAAATGTTTTAACTCTACCTTTTTGTTGTAAAATACTTCATTGGGTATTAAAAATTTATTTCCTGAATGGGGAATTAAGTTATATATGTAGCATGCCTGTTTTATGGCGAAATTCCAAAAGTTTTCTGATAATTCTGCCCAATATAGAAGAGTTTTAGCTGAATTTCTAAGAGTTCTGTTTATTCTTTCAGCTTTTCCATTAACTTCAGGACAACCTGGGGGAGAATAGGTTTTTTCTATTCCATTTTCTTTACAGTATTTATTAACTGTTTTATTTTTAAATTCCTTTCCTCCATCTGATTTAAATATTTTAATATTATATTCTTCAAATTGGTTATTTAAGTACTTGAAGAATTCCACAATTAATTCGGGGGCTTCGGCTTTAGATTTTAAAGTATATATCCATATTTTTCTTGAGAATTCATCCATGAATGTAATAAAGTATTTTTTATTATTGATAGATGAATTGTATGGGCCTGAAATGTCTGAATGTATTATTTCTAATATTTTCGTAGCTTTTGGTGTTTTTCCTCCGTGTGATTTCCTTGACATTTTAGCTACTTTACATTCTATGCATTTAGGAGTTTTTATTTGGTGTAAACTTAGATATTTGTTTATGTTTTCTAGGTAATAATGACCTAGTCTTCTATGCCAAATTTCAAGGCTTTTTTCATCAACTTCGTTTAAAGCCATAATATTTTTATCCTTTTCTTCAAAGTTTTTATTAATCTTGTAAGTATTTACTAAGAATTGATTATCATTTGTAGAATAATAAGTTCCTATATATACATTATTTGGACCCCATAAGTTAAATCTACCACGTGTATAATCATCAGTGTCAATAATGACTCTATATCCTATTTTGGCCAGTTCTATTCCACTAATAAGATTTTTAGTTGCAGATTTTGAATATAATACCTTGTCTAGTCGTAAATATATTCCATTAATGTAACATTCGTAAGTACCATATCCTTCGAAGCTACACATTGTCCCATTGGCACATCTTAACTTTATTTTGCAGTGAATAAAATTATTTAGCAAATTAAAATCATTAGTTATATGTTCTCCAGCACCAGTATCATATAACCATTCACTAGTCTTATCATTTTCTTCATAATAATTGATGTTGTTTACATATAATTCCTCTTTTTTATTAGGAATTGTTATCTCCTTTGGAATAATAAAACTATCATTCACGTATTCAATTAATCCAGAAAATTTAACCTTATTGTCAATGTTTATTTCTTCTTGTTTTTCTATCAGTGCCCTTGCGTCTTCAAAATCAAAATTATCGTCATAACTACTGGCACTGTCTGGATCAGAAATTTTACTTATTAAATGTAAAGACTTCTTTGGATGATCATTTAATGTGGTCTTTACTTGAAGCTTTTCTTGCCTCCCTTTATTATGATTTGACTTCGTCTTCATATTATATATGCAGTTTCTGGTAGAGTGTCCTTTAACTTCACAAATGTGACAATATGATTTATTATTATTGTCTTTGTTACTATTATCTTTATTATTATTGTTATATTGGTTACCATTTTGCTTTCCTCTTTTCTTAGAGTTAGAGCTTTTGTTATTATGGTTGTTGTGTTCATTTTTCTTTGAGGAATTACTAGTTCTTCTTCCTCTACTGATAAAATCTAGATCCATTGGATCATCTTTTTCAATGGTTTTGTTATCTTCCCAATTTTCTAGGTAAGATTTTGCATAAATAAAACTTTTGAGATTATTAATATATACATTAGGGTCACTATTCAAATTAATTTGAATGATATTTTTATAATCATCCGGTAGTACGTTATAGAGATATTTTAATTTTTCCTTATCAGTGATCTCCACATGTTGTTCTTCCATATCATCGAAAGTTTCTTTCATAAGTTCTAGCTTTTCGATGATTTGATTTCTATCTCTGGCTTTAATACTTCTTAATCTTTTAAGCCAGTATTCCATATCAGCATTTGAATTTCCATATTTTGATTTGAGTCTTTCCATTATACGGAAACCATTATTAAGTCTGCTGATTTCTCTTAAAACAGAATCATCGACATTCTTACTGATCATGAGTATCATGTCAGCATCGATCCTTTCTGCTTCCTCAACTAATCTGATATGATTAAGAGGATTACCAAAAAAGTTAGTTAGCTGAGTATTGATATCAACATTATTGTTTCGATTAACCTCAGCATTATTGTTTCGAATAGGTTCGGCAGGAGCTTGCGGTAACATTTTGGTAATTAATTTAGTAATTACCTTGTTGATAACATCGTTGACATTGGGGTTGTAATCAAAACCTACATCATTAAGTTTTCCAACGACGTCGACTTCCATGAATTCCTTAATACCTTGACGTTTAGCGGCATTGTCAATAAGGAATTTCCACTCATTAAAGTTGGATTTTCCATGGAGGCGTTGGTCCTTAGCTAAGTTAAAGTCTTGCATGATTTCGGAGCGGTGAAGTGAATTAATTAAGTACTTTTAATAATAAATGATATGAGTCAACTGAGACTCTTAATCTGTTAGCTTTATTAAATTTAGATCTATAATAATATTCCTTATGGAATATGGTATACAAGGGAAATAAGTGTATGATCTATCTTTCGGCTTTAAATAAGTAATAAAGTCACATGTTACAACATGCGTTTTCCATAACATAAAATAAATTAAAAATTAATTAAATAAATATTAAAAGATAATTAACATAGATTTATACAAGACGATAGATCATAATACATTTAAGTAATCATTAAATATAAATAAATAAATACACATAAATATAAATAAATACTATAAATAAATAAATTAAATATATAGTTAAAT